>JAKZAN010000005.1:323081-519057 GCA_023053545.1 Lepidurus packardi
TAATAAATAAAAAAAAAAAAAAAAAAAAAAAATTCTTAACGGTATGAATTAATTCCTTACGGACCGAATTAATTCCTTTGGGAATGAATTAATTCCTTACGTGCTGAACTAATTTCTTACAGACTGAATTAATTCCTTACGGACTGAGTTAATTCCTTACTTACTGAATTAATTCCTTACGGACTGAATTAGTTCCTTACGGACTGAATTATTTCCTTATGGACTGAATTAATTCCTTACGGACTGAATTAATTCCTTACGGACTGAATTAATTCCTTACGTACTAAATTAATTAATTAGTGGACTGAATTAATACATTACGGACTGAATTAATTCCTTACGGACTGAATTAATTCCTCACTTACTGAATTAATTCCTTACGGACTGAATTAGTTCCTTAAGGACTGAATTATTTACTTACGGACGGAATTAATTCCTTACGGAATGAATTAATTAATTAATGGAGTGAATTAATTCATTACGGATTGAATTAATTCCTTACGGACTGAATTAATTCTTTACGGACTGAATTAATTCCTTACGGATTGAATTAATTCCTTACGGATTGAATTAATTCCTTACGGACTGAATTAATTCCTTCCGGACTGAATTAATTCCTTACGGACTGAATTAATTCCTTACGGACTGAATTAATTCCTTACTTACTGAATTAATTCCTTACGGACTGAATTAATTCCTTACGGATGGAATTAATTCCTTACGGACTGAATTAATTCTTAACGGTATGAATTAATTCCTTACGGACCGAATTAATTCCTTTGGGAATGAATTAATTCCTTACGGACCGAATTAATTCCTTTGGGAATGAATTAATTCCTTACGTGCTGAATTAATTTCTTACAGACTGAATTAATTCCTTACGGACTGAGTTAATTCCTTACTTACTGAATTAATTCCTTACGGACTGAATTAATTCCATACGGACTTAACTAATTCCTTACGGACTTAATTAATTAATTAATTAATTAACTGAATTAATTAATTTCTTGCGGACTGAATTAACTCGTTACAGACTGAAATAATTCTTTAGGATTGATTGAATTCCTAACTTACTTAATTAATTCCTTACCGATTTAATTAATTCCTTACGGGCTGAATTAATTTCTTACGGACTGAATTAATACATTACGGACTGAATTAGTTCCTTACGGACTGAAATAATTCCTTACGGACTGAATTAATTCCTTACGGACTTAATAAATTCCTTATTGACATAATAAATTCTTTACAGACTTAATTAATTCCTAACGGACTGAATTAATTCCTTACCGAATGAATTAATTCCTTACGGACTGAATTAATTCCTTACGGATTGAATTAATTCATTACGGACTGAATTAATTCCTTACGGACTGAATTATTTCCTTACTTATTGAAATAATTCCATACGGACTGGATTACTTCCTTACGGACTGAATTAATTCCTTACGAACTTAATTAATTCCTTACAGACTTAATTAATTCCTTACGGACTGGATTAATTCCTTACGGACAGAATTAATTCCTTACGAACTTAATTAATTCCTTACGGACTTAATTAATTCCTTACGGATTGAATTAATTCCTTACGGATTCAATTAATTCCTTACGGATTGAATTAATTCCTTACTTACTGAAGTAATTCCTTAAGGACTGAATTAATTCCTTACGTACTGAATTAATTGATTAATGGACTGAATTAATTCAGTACGGATTGAATTAATTCCTTACGGACTGAAATAATTCCTTACGGACTGAATTAATTCCTTACGGATTGAATTATTTCCTTAAGGATTGAATTAATTCCTTACGGACTGAATTAATTCCTTACGGACTGAATTAATTCCTTACGGACTGAATGAATTCCTTACGGATTGAATTAATTCCTTACAGACTGAATTAATTCTTATCGGACTGAATTAATTCAGTACGGATTGAATTAATTCCTTACGGACTGAAATAATTCCTTACGGGCTGAATTAATTCCTTACGGACTGAATTAATTACTTTGGGAATGAATTAATTCCTTACGTGCTGAATTTATTTCTTACGGACTGAATTAATTCCTTACGGACTGAATTAATTCCTTACTTACTGAATTAATTCCTTACGGACTGAATTAGTTCCTTACGGACTGAATTAATTCCTTAATTACTGAATTAATTCCTTACGGACTGAATTAATTCCTTACTTCCTGAATTAATTCCTTAAGGACTGAATTAGTTCCTTACGGAATGAATTAATTCCTTAAGGACTGAATTAAGTCCTTACGGACTGAATTATTTCCTTACTTATTGAAATAATTCCATACGGACTGGATTACTTCCTTACGGACTGAATTAATTCCTTACGAACTTAATTAATTCCTTACAGACTTAATTAATTCCTTACGGACTGGATTAATTCCTTACGGACAGAATTAATTCCTTACGAACTTAATTAATTCCTTACGGACTGAATTAATTCCTTAAGGACTGAATTAAGTCCTTACGGACTGAATTATTTCCTTACTTATTGAAATAATTCCATACGGACTGGATTACTTCCTTACGGACTGAATTAATTCCTTACGAACTTAATTAATTCCTTACAGACTTAATTAATTCCTTACGGACTGGATTAATTCCTTACGGACAGAATTAATTCCTTACGAACTTAATTAATTCCTTACGGACTGAATTAATTCCTTACGGATTGAATTAATTCCTTACTTACTGAATTAATTCCTTAAGGACTGAATTAATTCCTTACGTACTGAATTAATTGATTAATGGAATGAATTAATTCAGTACGGATTGAATTAATTCCTTACGGACTGAAATAATTCCTTACGGACTGAAATAATTCCTTACGGATTGAATTATTTCCTTAAGGATTGAATTAATTCCTTACGGACTGAATTAATTCCTTACGGACTGAATTAATTCCTTACGGACTGAATGAATTCCTTACGGATTGAATTAATTCCTTACAGACTGAATTAATTCTTATCGGACTGAATTAATTCAGTACGGATTGAATTAATTCCTTACGGACTGAAATAATTCCTTACGGGCTGAATTAATTCCTTACGGACTGAATTAATTACTTTGGGAATGAATTAATTCCTTACGTGCTGAATTTATTTCTTACGGACTGAATTAATTCCTTACGGACTGAATTAATTCCTTACGGACTGAATTAGTTCCTTACGGACTGAATTAATTCCTTAATTACTGAATTAATTCCTTACGGACTGAATTAATTCCTTACTTCCTGAATTAATTCCTTAAGGACTGAATTAGTTCCTTACGGAATGAATTAATTCCTTAAGGACTGAATTAAGTCCTTACGGACTGAATTAATTCCTTACGTACTGAATTAATTGATTAATGGACTGAATTAATTCATTACGGATTGAATTGATACCTTACAGACTGAATTAATTCTTAACGGAATGAATTAATTCCTTACGGACCAAATTAATTCCTTAGGGAATTAATTAATTCCTTACGGACTGAATTAATTCCTTACGTACTGAATTAATTCCTTACGGATTGAATTAATTCCTTACAGACTGAATTAATTCTTAACGGAATGAATTAATTCCTTACGGAACAAATTAATTCCTTTGTGAATTAATTAATTCCTTACGGGCTGAATTAATTTCTTACGGACTGAATTAGTTCCTTACAAACTGAATTATTTCCTTACGGACTGAATTAATTCCTTACGGACTTAATTAATTCCTTACGGATTGAATTAATTCCTTAAGGACTGAATTAATTCCTTACGGACTGAATTAATTCCTTACGTACTGAATTAATTAATTAATGGACTGAATTAATTCATTACGGATTGAATTAATTCCTTACTGACTGAATTAATTCTTTACGGACTGAATTAATTCCTTACGGATTGAATTAATTCCGTACGGATTGAAATAATTCCTTACGGACTGAATTAATTCCTTACGGACTGAATTAATTCCTTACAGACCTAATTAATTCCTTACGGACTGAATTAATTCCTTACGGATTGACTTAATTCCTTACGGACTGAATTAATTCTTAACGGTATGAATTAATTCCTTACGGACCGAATTAATTCCTTTGGGAATGAATTAATTCCTTACGTGCTGAATTAATTTCTTACAGACTGAATTAATTCCTTACGGACTGAGTTAATTCCTTACTTACTGAATTAATTCCTTACGGACTGAATTAGTTCCTTACGGACTGAATTATTTCCTTATGGACTGAATTAATTCCTTACGGACTGAATTAATTCCTTACGGACTGAATTAATTCCTTACGTAATAAATTAATTAATTAGTGGACTGAATTAATACATTACGGACTGAATTAATTCCTTACGGACTGAATTAATTCCTCACTTACTGAATTAATTCCTTACGGACTGAATTAGTTCCTTAAGGACTGAATTAATTCCTTACGGACTGAATTAATTCCTTACGGAATGAATTAATTAATTAATGGACTGAATTAATTCATTACGGATTGAATTAATTCCTTACGGACTGAATTAATTCTTTACGGAATGAATTAATTCCTTACGGATTGAATTAATTCCTTACGGATTGAATTAATTCCTTACGGACTGAATTAATTCCTTACGGACTGAATTAATTCCTTACGGACTTAATTAATTCCTTACGGACTGAATTAATTCCTTACTTACTGAATTAATTCCTTACGGACTGAATTAATTCCTTACGGATTGAATTAATTCATTACGGACTGAATTAATTCCTTACGGACTGAATTATTTCCTTACTTATTGAAATAATTCCTTACGGACTGAATTAGTTCCTTACGGACTGAATTAATTCCTTAAGGACTGAATTAAATCCTTACGGACTGAATTAATTCCTTACGTACTGAATTAATTAATTAATGGACTGAATTAATTCATTACGGACCGAATTAATTTCTTTGGGAATGAATTAATTCCTTACGTGCTGAATTAATTCCTTACGGACTGAGTTTATTCCTTACTTACTGAATTAATTCCTTACGGACTGAATTAGTTCCTTACGGACTGAATTAATTCCTCACTTACTGAATTAATTCCTTACGGACTGAATTAGTTCATTAAGGACTGAATTAATTCCTTACGGACTGAATTAATTCCTTACGGATTGAATTAGTTCCTTACGGATTGAATTAATTCCTTACGGACTGAATTAATTCCTTACGGACTGAATTAATTCCTTACGGACTGAATTAATTCCTTACGGACTGAATTAATTCCTTACTTACTGAATTAATTCCTTACGGACTGAATTAATTCCTTACGGATTGAATTAATTCCTTACGGACTGAATTAATTCTTAACGGTATGAATTAATTCCTTACGGACCGAATTAATTCCTTTGGGAATGAATTAATTCCTTACGTGCTGAATTAATTTCTTACAGACTGAATTAATTCCTTACGGACTGAGTTAATTCCTGACTTACTGAATTAATTCCTTACGGACTGAATTAATTCCTTACGGATTGAATTAATTCATTACGGACTGATTTAATTCCTCTCTTACTGAATTATTTATTTACTTATTCAAATAATTCCTTACGGACTGGATTACTTCCTTACGGACTGAATTAATTCCTTACGAACTTAATTAATTCCTTACAGACTTAATTAATTCCTTACGGACTGTATTAATTCCTTACGGACTGAAATAATTCCTTACGAACTTAATTAATTCCTTAAGGACTTAATTAATTCCTTGCGGAATTAAGTAATTTCCTGCGGACTGAATTAACTCGTTACAGACTGAATTAATTCAGTCTGTAACGAGTAATTCAGTCTGTAACTTTACAAATGAATTAATTCTTAACGGTATGAATTCTTTACGGTATGAATTCTTTACGGACTGAATTAATTCCTTACGGATTGAATTAATTCCGTACGGATTGAAATAATTCCTTACGGACTGAATTAATTCCTTACGGACTGAATTAATTCCTTACAGACTTAATTAATTCCTTACGGAATGAATTAATTCCTTACGGAATGAATTAATTCCTTACGGACTGAATTAATTCCTTACGGATTGAATTAATTCCTTACGGACTGAATTAATTCTTAACGGTATGAATTAATTCCTTACGGACCGAATTAATTCCTTTGGGAATGAATTAATTCCTTACGTGCTGAATTAATTTCTTACAGACTGAATTAATTCCTTACGGACTGAGTTAATTCCTTACTTACTGAATTAATTCCTTACGGACTGAATTAGTTCCGTACGGACTGAATTATTTCCTTATGGACTGAATTAATTCCTTACGGACTGAATTAATTCCTTACGGACTGAATTAATTCCTTACGTACTAAATTAATTAATTAGTGGACTGAATTAATACATTACGGACTTAATTATTTCCTTACGGACTGAATTAATTCCTCACTTACTGAATTAATTCCTTACGGACTGAATTAGTTCATTAAGGACTGAATTAATTCCTTACGGACTGAATTAATTCCTTACGGAATGAATTAATTAATTAATGGACTGAATTAATTCATTACGGATTGAATTAATTCCTTACGGACTTAATTAATTCTTTACGGACTGAATTAATTCCTTACGGATTGAATTAATTCCTTACGGATTGAATTAATTCCTTACGGACTGAATTAATTCCTTACGGACTGAATTAATTCCTTACTTACTGAATTAATTCCTTACGGACTGAATTAATTCCTTACGGACTTAACTAATTCCTTACGGACTTAATTAATTAATTAATTAATTAACTGAATTAATTAATTTCTTGCGGACTGAATTAACTCGTTACAGACTGAATTAATTCTTTAGGATTGATTGAATTCCTTACTTACTTAATTAATTCCTTACCGATTTAATTAATTCCTTACGGGCTGAATTAATTTCTTACGGACTGAATTAATACATTACGGACTGAATTAGTTCCTTACGGACTGAAATAATTCCTTACGGACTGAATTAATTCCTTACGGACTTAATAAATTCCTTATTGACATAATAAATTCTTTACAGACTTAATTAATTTCTAACGGACTGAATTAATTCCTTACCGAATGAATTAATTCCTTACGGACTGAATTAATTCCTTACGGATTGAATTAATTCATTACGGACTGAATTAATTCCTTACGGACTGAATTATTTCCTTACTTATTGAAATAATTCCATACGGACTGGATTACTTCCTTACGGACTGAATTAATTCCTTACGAACTTAATTAATTCCTTACAGACTTAATTAATTCCTTACGGACTGGATTAATTCCTTACGGACAGAATTAATTCCTTACGAACTTAATTAATTCCTTACGGACTTAATTAATTCCTTACGGATTGAATTAATTCCTTACGGATTCAATTAATTCCTTACGGATTGAATTAATTCCTTACTTACTGAATTAATTCCTTAAGGACTGAATTAATTCCTTACGTACTGAATTAATTGATTAATGGACTGAATTAATTCAGTACGGATTGAATTAATTCCTTACGGACTGAAATAATTCCTTACGGACTGAATTAATTCCTTACGGATTGAATTATTTCCTTAAGGATTGAATTAATTCCTTACGGACTGAATTAATTCCTTACGGACTGAATTAATTCCTTACGGACTGAATGAATTCCTTACGGATTGAATTAATTCCTTACGGACTGAATTAATTCTTATCGGACTGAATTAATTCAGTACGGATTGAATTAATTCCTTACGGACTGAAATAATTCCTTACGGGCTGAATTAATTCCTTACGGACTGAATTAATTACTTTGGGAATGAATTAATTCCTTACGTGCTGAATTTATTTCTTACGGACTGAATTAATTCCTTACTTACTGAATTAATTCCTTACGGACTGAATTAGTTCCTTACGGACTGAATTAATTCCTTAATTACTGAATTAATTCCTTACGGACTGAATTAATTCCTTACTTCCTGAATTAATTCCTTAAGGACTGAATTAGTTCCTTACGGAATGAATTAATTCCTTAAGGACTGAATTAAGTCCTTACGGACTGAATTATTTCCTTACTTATTGAAATAATTCCATACGGACTGGATTACTTCCTTACGGACTGAATTAATTCCTTACGAACTTAATTAATTCCTTACAGACTTAATTAATTCCTTACGGACTGGATTAATTCCTTACGGACAGAATTAATTCCTTACGAACTTAATTAATTCCTTACGGACTGAATTAATTCCTTACGGATTGAATTAATTCCTTACGGATTCAATTAATTCCTTACGGATTGAATTAATTCCTTACTTACTGAATTAATTCCTTAAGGACTGAATTAATTCCTTACGTACTGAATTAATTGATTAATGGAATGAATTAATTCAGTACGGATTGAATTAATTCCTTACGGACTGAAATAATTCCTTACGGACTGAAACAATTCCTTACGGATTGAATTATTTCCTTAAGGATTGAATTAATTCCTTACGGACTGAATTAATTCCTTACGGACTGAATTAATTCCTTACGGACTGAATGAATTCCTTACGGATTGAATTAATTCCTTACAGACTGAATTAATTCTTATCGGACTGAATTAATTCAGTACGGATTGAATTAATTCCTTACGGACTGAAATAATTCCTTACGGGCTGAATTAATTCCTTACGGACTGAATTAATTACTTTGGGAATGAATTAATTCCTTACGTGCTGAATTTATTTCTTACGGACTGAATTAATTCCTTACGGACTGAATTAATTCCTTACTTACTGAATTAATTCCTTACGGACTGAATTAGTTCCTTACGGACTGAATTAATTCCTTAATTACTGAATTAATTCCTTACGGACTGAATTAATTCCTTACTTCCTGAATTAATTCCTTAAGGACTGAATTAGTTCCTTACGGAATGAATTAATTCCTTAAGGACTGAATTAAGTCCTTACGGACTGAATTAATTCCGTACGTACTGAATTAATTGATTAATGGACTGAATTAATTCATTACGGATTGAATTGATACCTTACAGACTGAATTAATTCTTAACGGAATGAATTAATTCCTTACGGACCAAATTAATTCCTTAGGGAATTAATTAATTCCTTACGGACTGAATTAATTCCTTACGGACTGAATTAATTCCTTACGGATTGAATTAATTCCTTACAGACTGAATTAATTCTTAACGGAATGAATTAATTCCTTACGGAACAAATTAATTCCTTAGGGAATTAATTAATTCCTTGCGGGCTGAATTAATTTCTTACGGACTGAATTAGTTCCTTACAAACTGAATTATTTCTTTACGGACTGAATTAATTCCTGACGGACTGAATTAGTTCCTTAAGGACTGAATTTATTCCTTACGGACTGAATTAATTCCTTACGGAATGAATTAATTAATTAATGGACTGAATTAATTCATTACGGATTGAATTAATTCCTTACGGATTGAATTAATTCCTTACGGACTGAATTAATTCCTTACGGACTGAATTAATTCCTTACGGACTGAATTAATTCCTTACAGACTGAATTAATTCCTTACTTACTGAATTAATTCCTTACGGACTGAATTAATTCCTTATGGACTGAATTAATTCTTAACGGTATGATTTAATTCCTTACGGACCGAATTAATTCCTTTGGGAATGAATTAATTCCTTACGTGCTGAATTAATTTCTTACAGACTGAATTAATTCCTTACGGACTGAGTTAATTCCTTACTTACTGAATTAATTCCTTACGGACTGAATTAATTCCTTACGGATTGAATTAATTCCTTAAGGACTGAATTAATTCTTTACGGACTGAATTAATTCCTTACGTACTGAATTAATTAATTAATGGACTGAATTAATTCATTACGGATTGAATTAATTCCTTACTGACTGAATTAATTCTTTACGGACTGAATTAATTCCTTACGGATTGAATTAATTCCGTACGGATTGAAATAATTCCTTACGGACTGAATTAATTCCTTACGGACTGAATTAATTCCTTACAGACCTAATTAATTCATTACGGACTGAATTAATTCCTTACGGAATTAATTAATTCCTTACGGACTGAATTAATTCCTTACGGATTGAATTAATTCCTTACGGACTGAATTAATTCTTAACGGTATGAATTAATTCCTTACGGACCGAATTAATTCCTTTGGGAATGAATTAATTCCTTACGTGCTGAATTAATTTCTTACAGACTGAATTAATTCCTTACGGACTGAATTAATTCCTTACGTAATAAATTAATTAATTAGTGGATTGAATTAATACATTACGGACTGAATTAATTCCTTACGGACTGAATTAATTCCTCACTTACTGAATTAATTCCTTACGGACTGAATTAGTTCCTTAAGGACTGAATTAATTCCTTACGGACTGAATTAATTCCTTACGGAATGAATTAATTAATTAATGGACTGATTTAATTCATTACGGATTGAATTAATTCCTTACGGACTGAATTAATTCTTTACGGAATGAATTAATTCCTTACGGATTGAATTAATTCCTTACGGATTGAATTAATTCCTTACGGACTGAATTAATTCCTTACGGACTGAATTAATTCCTTACGGACTTAATTAATTCCTTACGGACTGAATTAATTCCTTACTTACTGAATTAATTCCTTACGGACTGAATTAATTCCTTACGGATTGAATTAATTCATTACGGACTGAATTAATTCCTTACGGACTGAATTATTTCCTTACTTATTGAAATAATTCCTTACGGACTGGATTACTTCCTTACGGACTGAATTAATTCCTTACGAACTTAATTAATTCCTTACAGACTTAATTAATTCCTTACGGACTGTATTAATTCCTTACGGACTGAATTAATTCCTTACGAACTTAATTAATTCCTTACGGACTTAATTAATTCCTTGCGGAATTAATTAATTTCTTGCGAACTGAATTAACTCGTTACAGACTGAATTAATTCAGTCTGTAACGAGTAATTCAGTCTGTAACTTTACAAATGAATTAATTCTTAACGGTATGAATTAATTCCTTACGGACCGAAATAATTCCTTTGGGAATGAATTAATTCCTTACGTGCTGAATTAATTTCTTACGGACTGAATTAATTCTTTACGGACTGAACTAATTCCTTACGGACTGAATTAATTCCTTACTTACTGAATTAATTCCTTAAGGACTGAATTAGTTCCTTACGGACTGAATTAATTCCTTAAGGACTGAATTAAATCCTTACGGACTGAATTAATTCCTTACGTACTGAATTAATTAATTAATGGACTGAATTAATTCATTACGGACCAAATTAATTCCTTTGTGAATTAATTAATTCCTTACGGGCTGAATTAATTTCTTACGGACTGAATTAGTTCCTTACAAACTGAATTATTTCCTTACGGACTGAATTAATTCCTTACGGACTTAATTAATTCCTTACGGACTTAATTAATTCCTTGCGGAATTAATTAATTTCTTGCGAACTGAATTAACTCGTTACAGACTGAATTAATTCAGTCTGTAACGAGTAATTCAGTCTGTAACTTTACAAATGAATTAATTCTTAACGGTATGAATTAATTCCTTACGGACCGAAATAATTCCTTTGGGAATGAATTAATTCCTTACGTGCTGAATTAATTTCTTACGGACTGAATTAATTCTTTACGGACTGAATTAATTCCTTACGGACTGAATTAATTCCTTACTTACTGAATTAATTCCTTAAGGACTGAATTAGTTCCTTACGGACTGAATTAATTCCTTAAGGACTGAATTAAATCCTTACGGACTGAATTAATTCCTTACGTACTGAATTAATTAATTAATGGACTGAATTAATTCATTACGGACCAAATTAATTCCTTTGTGAATTAATTAATTCCTTACGGGCTGAATTAATTTCTTACGGACTGAATTAGTTCCTTACAAACTGAATTATTTCCTTACGGACTGAATTAATTCCTTACGGACTTAATTAATTCCTTACGGATTGAATTAATTCCTTAAGGACTGAATTAATTCCTTACGGACTGAATTAATTCCTTACGTACTGAATTAATTAATTAATGGACTGAATTAATTCATTACGGATTGAATTAATTCCTTACTGACTGAATTAATTCTTTACGGACTGAATTAATTCTTTACGGATTGAATTAATTCCGTACGGATTGAAATAATTCCTTACGGACTGAATTAATTCCTTACGGACTGAATTAATTCCTTACAGACCTAATTAATTCCTTACGGACTGAATTAATTCCTTACGGAATTAATTAATTCCTTACGGAGTGAATTAATTCCTTACGGATTGACTTAATTCCTTACGGACTGAATTAATTCTTAACGGTATGAATTAATTCCTTACGGACCGAATTAATTCCTTTGGGAATGAATTAATTCCTTACGTGCTGAATTAATTTCTTACAGACTGAATTAATTCCTTACGGACTGAATTAATTCCTCACTTACTGAATTAATTCCTTACGGACTGAATTAGTTCATTAAGGACTGAATTAATTCCTTATGGACTGAATTAATTCCTTACGGACTGAATTAATTCCTTACGGACTGAATTAATTCCTTACGTACTAAATTAATTAATTAGTGGACTGAATTAATACATTACGGACTGAATTAATTCCTTACGGACTGAATTAATTCTTTACGGACTGAATTAATTCCATACTTACTGAATTAATTCCTTACGCACTGAATTAATTAATTAATGGACTGAATTAATTCATTACGGACCAAATTAATTCCTTTGGGAATTAATTAATTCCTTACGGGCTGAATTAATTTCTTACGGACTGAATTAGTTCCTTACAAACTGAATTATTTCCTTACGGACTGAATTAATTCCTTACGGACTTAATTAATTCCTTACGGACTGAATTAATTCCTTTGGGAATGAATTAATTCCTTACGTGCTGAATTAATTTCTTACGGACTGAATTAGTTCCTTACAAACTGAATTATTTCCTTACGGACTGAATTAATTCCTTACGGACTGAATTAATTCCTTACGTGCTGAATTAATTTCTTACGGACTGAATTAATTCCTTAAGGACTGAATTAATTCTTTACGGACTGAATTAATTCCTTACTGATTGAATTAATTCCGTACGGATTGAAATAATTCCTTACGGACTGAATTAATTCCTTACGGACTGAATTAATTCCTTACAGACTTAACTAATTCCTTACGGACTGAATTAATTCCTTATGGAATGAATTAATTCCTTACGGACTGAATTAATTCCTTACGGATTGAATTAATTCCTTACGGACTGAATTAATTCTTAACGGTATGAATTAATTCCTTACGGACCGAATTAATTCCTTTGGGAATGAATTAATTCCTTACGTGCTGAATTAATTTCTTACAGACTGAATTAATTCCTTACGGACTGAGTTAATTCCTTACTTACTGAATTAATTCCTTACGGACTGAATTAGTTCCTTACGGACTGAATTATTTCCTTATGGACTGAATTAATTCCTTACGGACTGAATTAAATCCTTACGGACTGAATTAATTCTTTACGTACTAAATTAATTAATTAGTGGACTGAATTAATACATTACGGACTGAATTATTTCCTTACGGACTGAATTAATTCCTCACTTACTGAATTAATTCCTTACGGACTGAATTAGTTCATTAAGGACTGAATTAATTCCTTACGGACTGAATTAATTCCTTACGGAATGAATTAATTCTTTACGGACTGAAGTAATTCCTCACGGATTGAATTAATTCCTTACGGATTGAATTAATTCCTTACGGACTGAATTAATTCCTTACGGACTGAATTAATTCCTTACGGACTGAATTAATTCCTTACGGACTGAATTAATTCTTTACGTACTAAATTAATTAATTAGTGGACTGAATTAATACATTACGGACTGAATTATTTCCTTACGGACTGAATTAATTCCTCACTTACTGAATTATTTCTTAACGGACTGAATTAGTTCATTAAGGACTGAATTAATTCCTTACGGACTGAATTAATTCCTTACGGAATGAATTAATTCTTTACGGACTGAAGTAATTCCTCACGGATTGAATTAATTCCTTACGGATTGAATTAATTCCTTACGGACTGAATTAATTCCTTACGGACTGAATTAATTCCTTACGGACTGAATTAATTCCTTACGGACTGAATTAATTCCTTACTTACTGAATTAATACATTACGGACTGAATTATTTCCTTACGGACTGAATTAATTCCTCACTTACTGAATTAATTCCTTACGGACTGAATTAGTTCATTAAGGACTGAATTAATTCCTTACGGACTGAATTAATTCCTTACGGAATGAACTAATTCTTTACGGACTGAATTAATTCCTTACGGATTGAATTAATTCCTTACGGACTGAATTAATTCTTTACGGACTGAATTAATTCCTTACGGACTGAATTAATTCCTTACTTACTGAATTAATTCCTTAAGGACTGAATTAGATCCTTACGGACTGAATTAATTCCTTAAGGACTGAATTAAATCCTTACGCACTGAATTAATTCCTTACGTACTGAATTAATTAATTAATGGACTGAATTAATTCATTACGGACCAAATTAATTCCTTAGGGAATTAATTAATTCCTTACGTGCTGAATTAATTTCTTACGGACTGAATTAGTTCCTTACAAACTGAATTATTTCCTTACGGACTGAATTAATTCTTTACGGACTGAATTAATTACTTTGGGAATGAATTAATTCCTTACGTGCTGAATTAATTTCTTACGGACTGAATTAATTCCTTACGGACTGAATTAATTCCTTACTTACTGAATTAATTCCTTAAGGACTGAATTAGATCCTGACGGACTGAATTAATTCTTTAAGGACTGAATTAAATCCTTACGGACTGAATTAATTAGTTAATGGACTGAATTAATTCATTACGGACCAAATTAATTCCTTAGGGAATTAATTAATTCCTTACGGGCTGAATTAATTTCTTACGGACTGAATTAGTTCCTTACAAACTGAATTATTTCCTTACGTACTGAATTAATTCCTTACGGACTTAATTAATTCCTTACGGACTGAATTAATTCCTTTGGGAATGAATTAATTCCTTACGTGCTGAATTAATTTCTTACGGACTGAATTAATTCCTTACGGACTGAATTAATTCCTTACTTACTGAATTAATTCCTTACATACTGAATTAGTTCCTTACGGACTGAATTAATTCCTTAAGGACTGAATTAATTCCTTACGGACTGAATTAATTCCTTACGTACTGAATTAATTAATTAATGGACTGTTTTAATTCATTACGGATTGAATTAATTCCTTACGGACTTAATTAATTCCTTACAGACTGAATTAATTCCTTACAGACTGAATTAATTCCTTTCGGAATGAATTAATTCCTTACGGACTGAATTAATTCCTTACGGATTGAATTAATTCTTAACGGTATGAATTAATTCCTTAAAGGGGGAGTAAGGTACGAAAAAATAAAAAAATATGTTATAGAGGAGACCAAAATAAGTGTTCTGGCTGAAGAACCCCTATGTCAATTATGCATATTAACCGAGTAATTAATTATTTAGCGGTTTAAGCTCCGCCCCTTTCCGCCAAATTTCAAATTTTCCTATCCTTATAACATTGGCGGACAGTTGGCCGGAGGCCTAGCGACTTTACCTGTGAACGCATTCAAAATCGATCCCAGATCTCATAGGGACCGTACCGTGACCTTTCTTTTGAATGCTTAAGCAGTTTTTTACGCGCTTTGGTTACTTCACAAACTTAATCACAAAAAACCACTTTTTCTTCGCGCCACGACGGGAATGTTCCGTTCTGTGGCTCAACGAACGTCAACGCCGCGAGCGTGGAGCTCACAACCTGTGTCAGGATAGCCTGCCGGACTAACATATTGTGGAGAGCTAGGCTAAGAAGCCTTGGAACGCGTGTTATCGTGCGACGGCATTCCAAAGCGTGGTCTTGTATACGTGCTGACTATTCGCTTGTTAGCTGTGCCAGTCTATGACTGGGACAGCTTATAGTATTTTTAGCTGTGCCAGTCTATGACTGGGACAGCTTATTTTATTTAGTTTATTAGTTTGTGTCTTAATAAGCTTTGAATAAAAATGAGTGATAACGATAGTGTTTCAAGCGATTCTTCCGATTCAGAATGCATGTACACTACTGCTCAAGAGGCTTTTAGTAATAAGGATTTTGACCCGTATGCAAGTGACCCATTGCCCATTTCTTTACCAGCGTGTGATCCTAAGGAACCTGGTATGTGCTAAATTTACGGTCATTTTATAATGTATAAAGCCTATTTTAACTTGTTGCTCTAGAAGTTAGTCATTATGTGCTAGTCGACCAAGGTGAGCCCTTCCCAGACCGAAATGGGACACTAGATTGGTGCTCCTGTTTGCATTGCCGACATATGCCTACAAACCTGGAGAATCGCTGCTGTCGGGAATTGTTTACTGATAGGCAGTTAGCTTTTTTGCACGAAAGTATTCAAAGACTTTGCTTTTAGGCTTGGTTATTTATCTTCTTTGTAGGTAACCTAACATGCCTTAGCCTCTGTTCAGAGTTTAAAGAAACCACACTAACAGAATCGGTTCTAAAAATGTCGCTAATTGCGCAATCTAGAATGATGGTCGAACCTCTAGATTTTAACCCGTCAAATAAGTATAATAGCAAACCTTTTCAGACAAGTCCTCAAAGCATTTTCGTCTTGTTTCTTGAAGATCTCTGAGATTCATGGCATACCGCAACTTTACCTATTGGATATGTGGAAAGTTAGGAAGAAAAGTGCGCAAGGTAGTTCCTGCTTGCTGCTGCCTAGCTATTCGAGAGAAATACCCCGAAGGCAATGGAATTTATGTGCCGTTTGCTGAAGCACAACCGGTAGACATGTAAGGCTGCGTTCCCCACCGACGTTGAATTAGCGTAACCCGGGTTGGCGTTAACACGCGTTTCCATTTGTACATAAGATAAGTAACCGAGTTAGAATTGTTATCTACTTTAATCATAGATTGATACTTGAAATAGTTTAATTGGACTGCATTACCTAACACCACCCTAGAAATTTGCTGGCAACAACAACACAAGGAGAAACCGCATCCGAGATTTGTTATGGACGAAAATGTTACGTTTACAAGCTAGCATGTATCTTTTTATCTACTGTCTCTTCAGTTCCCCAACTTGATCTCTTTTTTTTTATTCAGCCGTAGCTTTCTAAACAACAACAATGGTTAATTTATAGTTTTTCAGTAAGAAACACTTTTTATTCAACACAACCGAGGCGAAAACGAAGCTATGTAAATAAGCACAGCCTAAGAGTTGCTAATTTACTCTTGGTTGCCCCAAACCCAACTGTAAATTATAGCAATAAAAGGAAACGTAGAAATAGAGCCATTTTTTTCGTATTGATTTATTGACTTAATTTGACTTAGAACGGAATTTTGGAACTGGTTAAATGACTATTTACACGTTTACATACAAGTCGTCCTCGTTGTGTATATACAATCCCGTCCGCGATCTTCTGCGGCAAGTGGCTAGCCTACAGGGTTCAGAAAATCTGGTTGGCCATAATTAGATTTGCAATGTGAGTAGAGCTTACTGGGTAACTATATATCATCGTCGCTGTCTGTGACGGCATCTTCAGCCCTTGGATACCGTGTCATGCCTTCCAAGCTCCGAATCAGGTCTTCTTTTCTTGGGGCAGGTACTCTAGCGATGTTTCGCGGCAAAGGTTCGGGAGCTGGCTTCTTGTCTCCACGTTCAGCTGACCTAACAATATTACTCATTAGTTCGCTTACGTATGCGAAGTTCTTTTTTTCGTAGACTCTCCTAGCCATCCAATGCTTTGTGGTCTTTCGGTGCTCGATGTGGTAGAGCAAGTTCCCAGACGGGTCTTTTGCCTGGGACCGACCAACATTGCGATTGTGGTCTATCGCTGCTAGCTCTCGGCGGGCAATCATAGCTGGTTTGATGAAGTGGATCCTCTTGGGTGCCCACTTGAGTGCGGTGCTATGGTACACCTCAAGTTCTCCCGTATGACAAAAGTGTGTCAAATGCTCCAAATCCTTCACTAACGTACGATCGAAAACAATCGCACGCAAGGCTTTTAGTGGTGGAGAGCCTTCGTCGAGCCATGCTCTGGGAGCAGCGGGCATTGGATGCTGGCAGCATTTGTATTTGTTGGCGTTATCCCAAGAGTGTTGGTTAGCAACGTGGTAAACCACGGATGTCCATTTCTCCCTAATAGAGTGGTCAGCCTCTGAGATTCTACATAAGTATAAGCAACTGACTTCAGGAGCTCCACGTCACCATCGCAGGTCTTAGATGCCCACCAGAGATGCCGGTTGATGGTTTCAATCCACGGCATCAAAGCAGCATTCTCTTTCTTTTTCGCTGCAGCCATCAGACGTTTGCGGATGGATTTCGCAAAGTGCCAAACATCAAACTGATGTAAGATGCCAGTGTCCTTCGTAATCTTGCGCATCTGCACTCCTATGGATCGATGTCGATCTGTGGCCACAGCAAAGATGTTTGGTAGAGCTGGTATAAGTCGGTTCATGATTCGGCTAAATCCTGCTGGTTCAAGGTTATTCGAATGCGGAACTTCGTCAGTTTCGTTCACTTGAACCACCTCCATATCAACAATTAAGCCAGTAGCTGCGTCCATAACAGTATAGACGCAGTACTTCGCACAGTGCCCTGGTGAGTCGCATTGTCCATCACCAACAAGCACCAGTTTTGGACTGTCTTGTAAAATAGATTTTACTCTGTCTACTTCGTTAACCCAAAACCGATGGATGGCGGGGAAAATGAGGTCAGCCTGATACTCGAATAGTGAACTCCTATTCAAGTGAGGTAGGCGAAGGGCAGTGGACATGTTTGCATGGCTCGAATAAGAAGAGCCACTCATTAGCACGGCAGCTGGGATCAAAAGATTCCCGGCTGCTAGCTTGTTAGCATTCTTGCTAGTGTGGATAAGGGGCTGCGAAAGCCACACGTGTGTATGGTGGTTGGCACACAAGAGTTTGCATTTCAGTGCACTACCCTTCGTGGTCCTAATGACCTCAACTACCAGGGCACCGCACGTCTGGCATCGTTGAAAGAGTTGGTCCAAACAGGACGAAAACACGAAAAACTTCGGATCCTGAACCAAGTCATCTGAGGACTTGATAACCACTTCAGGCAGGTTTTCGCCGTTGTCAGAGTCAGAATCCGACGAAGGGTCCTCCGCTCCACATGGCACAAAATCCCTGTCAGCGTGTGCTTCGGAGATCTTAGTCCGACTGTCTTTCGATGTTGATGGTTTAACAGACTGTACAGCTGCAGGGGGTGACTATACGGTGTTAACAATTACAAAACGAACTGGTACAACATGTACAAGCAGAAACTTACATGGAGCCTTGGACGCTTCTCGCGTGCTGACGTTGGGTCAAGCGTCTCCGAGAAAGAGAAAAGAGATGGTACGGCATCAGGTCGAAGGCGTAACCGTTCACCATTTGGCCCAACTGAAGTTCCAAGGGTAAGAATTAGTGCGGGTAAAAAGAAAACAGGCTTTGTGTCTTATAGAGACACCTTGCAAGCAAGCAAGCAAACTGTACAGCACACACCAACGGCCACAAGACAATTTCCAACCGAAAAATGAGTTGTAACAGGCAGGAATTGAAACGAAGTAAGCGAGACAAAAATACCAGTAAAATAAAGGCATTCGAAGGATTTTATGAGGTGCGATTGAGACTGGTGAAAGTGTGGTTGTCGCGCATGAGAAACAAGAATCACGACGTGTCACGACGATACGCAAGGCTTTC
This sequence comes from Lepidurus packardi, assembly GCA_023053545.1. Lineage (NCBI taxonomy): Eukaryota > Metazoa > Arthropoda > Branchiopoda > Notostraca > Triopsidae > Lepidurus > Lepidurus packardi. Next base: position 342,893 of record JAKZAN010000005.1, read on the forward strand.
GTAGATTGTTTTGATGTTTGACATACCTTTGCAAGCTATAGGCTGCAACTATCAACAGCTATACTTGGACTGAAATTAAGTGTCGCAAATTGGCAACTACTGGCGTTTAGGTAATTACAATGTTATAGAGTGACGTTTGGTGTAACTTTCTCAGACAGAGAACCCATATTTTGTACCCGTTGCCAATTAAATTGCATTATTATGTAATTTATCATATATTATTTATCGAACTATCATTTTAGGTCTACCTATAAGCGAGTATTATGCTTACGAAAATAATCTGCCGACTGAAAGTGTTTGCAGCAAATACGGATTGTTTTGGGCTGGAACGTTTCCGCTCTTCTGAGTTTGTGCAACCATAATGCGTACAGAGCGGGCTTCTTAGCTTTGGTTACCTCATGAATAGTGACCTTACATTCACCGTTACCACTGTCACGGTTCTTGCAATTAAGTGCCGAACAACCACCCATATCGGAAAACTACAAAATAAGGTGATTAAAACTATGAACAAAAATGAAGATATACAGGCCTGTTTATCCGCTGGCGTTGACACGTTGGTGCACTAAATCACTTTGCTATGTACACGTGAAGTAGAAAGGAAGAAACGTGAAATAGTATATGAAAACTAACTAGTCCTATAAGAACTAAAGAAGAAACTAATCTAAAAATCTACTCTAAAACTACTTCACATTTCTCGAGACTACTTCACGCGACAAGACCACGCTTTGGAATGCCGTCGCACGATAACACGCGTTCCAAGGCTTCTTAGCCTAGCTCTCCACAATATGTTAGTCCGGCAGGCTATCCTGACACAGGTTGTGAGCTCCACGCTCGCGGCGTTGACGTTCGTTGAGCCACAGAACGGAACATTCCCGTCGTGGCGCGAAGAAAAAGTGGTTTTTTGTGATTAAGTTTGTGAAGTAACCAAAGCGCGTAAAAAACTGCTTAAGCATTCAAAAGAAAGGTCACGGTACGGTCCCTATGAGATCTGGGATCGATTTTGAATGCGCTCACAGGTAAAGTCGCTAGGCCTCCGGCCAACTGTCCGCCAATGTTATAAGGATAGGAAAATTTGAAATTTGGCGGAAAGGGGCGGAGCTTAAACCGCTAAATAATTAATTACTCGGTTAATATGCATAATTGACATAGGGGTTCTTCAGCCAGAACACTTATTTTGGTCTCCTCTATAACATATTTTTTTATTTTTTCGTACCTTACTCCCCCTTTAAGGACCGAATTAATTCCTTTGGGAATGAATTAATTCCTAAAAAGACTGAATTAATTCCTTACGTACTGAATTAATTAATTAGTGGACTGAATTAATACATTACGGACTGAATTAATTCCTTACGGAATGAATTAATTCCTTTCTTACTGAATTAATTCCTTACGAACTGAACTAGTTCCTTAAGGACTGAATTAATTCCTTACGGACTGAATTAATTCCTTACGGAATGAATTAATTAATTAATGGACTGAATTAATTCATTACAGATTGAATTAATTCCTTACGGACTGAATTAATTCCTTACGGATTGAATTAATTCCTTACGGATTGAATTATTTCCTTACGGACTGAATTAATTCCTTACGGACTGAATTAATTCCTTACGGACTGAGTTAATTCCTTACTTAGTGAATTAATTCCTTACGGACTGAATTAGTTCCTTACGGACTGAATTATTTCCTTATGGACTGAATTAATTCCTTACGGACTGAATTAATTTCTTACGGACTGAATTAATTCCTTACGTACTGAATTAATTAATTAGTGGACTGAATTACTACATTACGGACTGAATTAATTCCTTACGGACTGAAGTAATTCCTTACTTACTGAATTAATTCCTTACGGACTGAATTAGTTCCTAAAGGACTGAATTAATTCCTTACGGACTGAATTAATTCCTTACGGAATGAATGAATTAATTAATGGGCTGAATTAATTCATTACGGATTGAATTAATTCCTTACGGACTGAATTAATTCTTTACGGACTGAATTAATTCCTTACGGATTGAATGAATTCCTTACGGATTGAAATAATTCCTTATGGACTGAATTAATTCCTTACGGACTGAATTAATTCCTTACGGACTGATTTAATTCCTTACGGACTGAATTAATTCCTTACTTACTGAATTAATTCCTTACGGACTGAATTAGTTCCTTACAGACTTAATTAATTCCTGACAGACTGAATTAATTCCTTTAGGAATGAATTAATTCCTTACGGACTGAATTAATTCCTTACGGATTGAATTAATTCTTAACGGTATGAATTAATTCCTTACGGACCGAATTAATTCCTTACGGACTGAATTAATTCCTTACGGACTGAGTTAATTCCTTACTTACTGAATTAATTCCTTACGGACTGAATTAGTTCCTTACGGACTGAATTATTTCCTTATGGACTGAATTAATTCCTTACGGACTGAATTAATTTCTTACGGACTGAATTAATTCCTTACGTACTGAATTAATTAATTAGTGGGCTGAATTACTACATTACGGACTGAATTAATTCCTTACGGACTGAAGTAATTCCTTACTTACTGAATTAATTCCTTACGGACTGAATTAGTTCCTTAAGGACTGAATTAATTCCTTACGGACTGAATTAATTCCTTACGGAATGAATGAATTAATTAATGGGTTGAATTAATTCATTACGGATTGAATTAATTCCTTACGGATTGAATTAATTCCTTATGGACTGAATTAATTCCTTACGGACTGAATTAATTCCTTACGGACTGATTTAATTCCTTACGGACTGAATTAATTCCTTACTTACTAAATTAATTCCTTACGGACTGAATTAGTTCCTTACGGACTGAATTAATTCCTTAAGGACTGAATTAATTCCTTACGGACTGAATTAATTCCTTACGTACTGAATTAATTCATTACGGATTGAATTAATTCCTTACGGACTGAATTAATACTTTACGGACTGAATTAAATCCTTACGGACTGAAGTAATTCCTTACTTACTGAATTAATTCCTTACGGACTGAATTAGTTCCTAAAGGACTGAATTAATTCCTTACGGACTGAATTAATTCCTTACGGAATGAATGAATTAATTAATGGGCTGAATTAATTCATTACGGATTGAATTAATTCCTTACGGACTGAATTAATTCTTTACGGACTGAATTAAATCCTTACGGATTGAATTAATTCCTTACGGATTGAATTAATTCCTTATGGACTGAATTAATTCCTTACGGACTGAATTAATTCTTTACGGACTGATTTAATTCCTTACGGACTGAATTAATTCCTTACTTACTGAATTAATTCCTTACGGACTGAATTAGTTCCTTACAGACTTAATTAATTCCTTACAGACTGAATTAATTCCTTTCGGAATGAATTAATTCCTTACGGACTGAATTAATTCCTTACGGATTGAATTAATTCTTAACGGTATGAATTAATTCCTTACGGACCGAATTAATTCCTTTGCGAATGAATTAATTCCTTACGGACTGAATTAATTCCTTACGTACTGAATTAATTAATTAGTGGACTGAATTAATACATTACGGACTGAATTAATTCCTTACGGACTGAATTAATTCCTTTCTTACTGAATTAATTCCTTTCGAACTGAACTAGTTCCTTAAGGACTGAATTAATTCCTTACGGACTGAATTAGTTCCTTACGGAATGAATTAATTAATTAATGGACTGAATTAATTCATTACAGATTGAACTAATTCCTTACGGACTGAATTAATTCCTTACGGATTGAATTAATTCCTTACGGATTGAATTATTTCCTTACGGACTGAATTAATTCCTTACGGACTGAATTAATTCCTTACGGACTGAGTTAATTCCTTACTTACTGAATTAATTCCTTACGGACTGAATTAGTTCCTTACGGACTGAATTATTTCCTTATGGACTGAATTAATTCCTTACGGACTGAATTAATTTCTTACGGACTGAATTAATTCCTTACGTACTGAATTAATTAATTAGTGGACTGAATTACTACATTACGGACTGAATTAATTCCTTACGGACTGAAGTAATTCCTTACTTACTGAATTAATTCCTTACGGACTGAATTAGTTCCTTAAGGACTGAATTAATTCCTTACGGACTGAATTAATTCCTTACGGAATGAATGAATTAATTAATGGGCTGAATTAATTTATTACGGATTGAATTAATTCCTTACGGACTGAATTAATTCCTTACGGATTGAATTAATTCCTTACGGATTGAATTAATTCCTTATGGACCGAATTAATTCCTTACGGACTGAATTAATTCCTTACGGACTTAATTAATTCCTTACGGACTGAATTAATTCCTTACGGAATGAATTAATTCCTTACGGACTGAATTAATTCCTTACGGACTGAATTAATTCTTAACGGTATGAATTAATTCCTTACGGACCGAATTAATTCCTTACGTGCTGAACTAATTTCTTACAGACTGAATTAATTCCTTACGGACTGAATTAATTCCTTACTTACTGAATTAATTCCTTGCGGACTGAATTAGTTCCTTACGGACTGAATTATTTCCTTATGGACTGAATTAATTCCTTACGGACTGAATTAATTCCTTACGGACTGAATTAATTCCTTACGGACTGAATTAATTCCTTACGGACTGAATTAATTCCTTACTTACTGAATTAATTCCTTACGGACTGAACTAGTTCCTTACGGACTGAATTAATTCCTTGCGGACTGAATTAGTTCCTTACGGACTGAATTAATTCCTTAAGGACTGAATTAATTCCTTACGGACTGAATTAATTCCTTACGTACTGAATTAATTCATTACGGATTGAATTAATTCCTTACGGACTGAATTAATCCTGTACGGACTGAATTAATTCCTTACGGATTGAATTAATTCCTTACGGATTGAATTAATTCCTTACGGACTGAATTAATTCCTTACGGTCTGAAATAATTCCTTACGGTATGAATTAATTCCTTACAGACTGAATTAATTCTTAACGGACTGAATTAATTCCTTACGGATTGAATTAATTCCGTACGGATTGAATTAATTCCTTACGGACTGAATTAATTCCTTACGGACTGAATTAATTCCTTACAGACTTAATTATTTCCTTACGGACTGAATTAATTCCTTACGGAATGAATTAATTCCTTACGGATTGAATTAATTCCTTACGGATTGAATTAATTCCTTACGGACTGAATTAATTCCTTACGGACTGAATTAATTCCTTACGGACTGAATTAATTCCTTACGGACTGAATTAATTCCTTACGGACTGAATTAATTCCTTACGGACTGAATTAATTCCTTACTTACTGAATTAATTCCTTACGGACTGAACTAGTTCCTTACGGACTGAATTAATTCCTTACGGACTGAATTAATTCCTTACGGACTGAATTAATTCATTAGGGATTGAATTAATTCCTTACGGACTGAATAAATCCTTTACGGACTGAATTAATTCCTTACGGATTGAATTAATTCCTTACGGATTGAATTAATTCCTTACGGACTGAATTAATTCCTTACGGTCTGAATTAATTCCTTACGGATTGAATTAATTCCTTACAGACTGAATTAATTCTTAACGGACTGAATTAATTCCTTACGGATTGAATTAATTCCGTACGGATTGAATTAATTCCTTACGGACTGAATTAATTCCTTACGGACTGAATTAATTCCTTACGGATTGAATTAATTCCTTACGGACTGAATTAATTCTTAACGGTATGAATTAAATCCTTACGGACCGAATTAATTCCTTTGGGAATGGATTAATTCCTTACGTGCTGAACTAATTTCTTACATACTGAATTAATTCCTTACGGACTGAATTAATTCCTTACTTACTGAATTAATTCCTTACGGACTGAATTAGTTCCTTACGGACTGAATTATTTCCTTATGGACTGAATTAATTCCTTACGGACTGAATTAATTCCTTACGGACTGAATTAATTAATTTGTGGACTAAATTAATACATTACGGACTGAATTAATTCCTTACGGACTGAATTAATTCCTTACTTACTGAATTAATTCCTTACGGACTGAATTAGTTCCTTAAGGACTGAATTAATTCCTTACGGACTGAATTAATTCCTTACGGAATGAATGAATTAATTAATGGACTGAATTAATTCCTTTCGGATTGAATTAATTCCTTACGGACTGAATTAATTCTTTACGGATTGAATTAATTCCTTACGGACTGAATTAATTCCTTATGGACTGAATTAATTCCTTACGGACTGAATTAATTAATTAGTGGACTGAATTAATACATTACGGACTGAATTAATTCCTTACGGACTGAATTAATTCCTTACTTACTGAATTAATTCCTTACGGACCGAATTAATTCCTTTGGGAATGAATTAATTCCTTACGTGCTGAACTAATTTCTTACAGACTGAATTAATTCCTTACGGACTGAATTAATTCCTTACTTACTGAATTAATTCCTTACGGACTGAATTAGTTCCTTACGGACTGAATTATTTCCTTATGGACTGAATTAATTCCTTACGGACTGAATTAATTCCTTACGGACTGAATTAATTAATTTGTGGACTAAATTAATACATTACGGACTGAATTAATTCCTTACGGACTGAATTAATTCCTTACTTACTGAATTAATTCCTTACGGACTGAATTAGTTCCTTAAGGACTGAATTAATTCCTTACGGACTGAATTAATTCCTTACGGACTGAATTATTTCCTTACTTATTGAAAAAATTCCTTACGGACTGGATTACTTCCTTACGGACTGAATTAATTCCTTACAAACTTAATTAGTTCCTGACGGACTTAATTAATTCCTTACAGACTAAATTAATTATTTAGGATTGATTGAATTCCTTACTTACTGAATTAATTCCTTACAGACTAAATTAATTATTTAGGATTGATTGAATTCCTTACTTACTGAATTATTTCCTTACGGACTGAATTAATTCCTTACGGACTGAATTAATTCCTTACGAACATAATTAATTCCTTTCGGACTTAATTAATTCCTTACGGACTTAATTAATTCATAACGGACTGAATTAATTCCTTAAATAATGAATTAATTCCTTACGGATTTAATTAATTCCTTACGGACCAAATTAATTCCTTACGGACTTAATTATTTCATAACGGACTGAATTAATTCCTTAAGGAATGAATTAATTACTTACGGACTTAATTAATTCATTACGGACTGAATTAATTCATTACGACTGAATTATTTCCTTACGGAATGAATAAATTCCTTACTTACTGAATTAATTCCTTACGGATTGAATTAATTCATTACGGACTGAATTATTTCCTTACGGACTGAATTATTTCCTTACTTATTGAAATAATTCCTTACGGACTGGATTACTTCCTTACGGACTGAATTAATTCCTTACGAACTTAATTAATTCCTTACAGACTAAATTAATTATTTAGGATTGATTGAATTCCTTACTTACTGAATTATTTCCTTACAGACTGAACTAATTTCTTACGGACTTGATTAATTCATTACGGACTGAATTATTTCCTTACTTATTGAAATAATTCCTTACGGACTGGATTAATTTCTTACGGACTGAATTGATTCCTTACGGACTTAATTAATTCCTTGCGGACTGAACTAACTCGTTACAGACTGAATTAATTCTTTAGAATTGATTGAATTCCTTACTTACTGAATTAATTCCTTACCGATTTAATTAATTCCTTACGGAATGAATTAATTCCTTACGGACTGAATTAATTCCTTACGGATTGAATTAATTCCTTACGGACTGAATTAATTCTTAACGGTATGAATTAATTCCTTACGGACCGAATTAATTCCTTTGGGAATGAATTAATTCCTTACGTGCTGAATTAATTTCTTACAGACTGAATTAATTCCTTACGGACTTAGTTAATTCCTTACTTACTGAATTAATTCCTTACGGACTGAATTAGTTCCTTAAGGACTGAATTAGTTCCTTATGGACTGAATTAATTCCTTACGGACTGAATTAATTCCTTACGGACTGAATTAATTCCTTACGTACTGAATTAATTAATTAGTGGACTGAATTAATACATTACGGACTGAATTAATTCCTTACGGACTGAATTAATTCCTCACTTACTGAATTAATTCCTTACGGACTGAATTAGTTCCTTAAGGACTGAATTAATTCCTTACGGACTGAATTAATTCTTTACGGAATGAATTAATTCCTTACGGACTGAATTAATTCCTTACGGATTGAATTAATTCCTTACGGACTGAATTAATTCTTAACGGTATGAATTAATTCCTTACGGACAGAAATAATTCCTTTGGGAATGAATTAATTCCTTACGTGCTGAATTAATTTCTTACGGACTGAATTAATTCTTTACGGACTGAATTAATTCCTTACGGACTGAATTAATTCCTTACTTACTGAATTAATTCCTTAAGGACTGAATTAGTTCCTTACGGCAGTCACGGGCTAGCAACCAACAGGTGCAGACGTCGAGTGGAGACAGGAAAGTTCTTCAGTCGCCTTTTTCAGCAACCTTTAAGTTGTGACAGTGATTTTTCGTGTGCTTTAGTTTACTTATATAAGCAAATTGACATTAGTGTCAGTTTCCATAAAACTAGTGAGGACAGAAGTAATTAAAGGCCCGTGGCTTCGGCCAGGGGAGTCTGTAGTGGTTCAATTGGTGTATTCTGGGTGGTATCTAGTGGTGTTTTGTCTAATTTAGTTGTTGTTCTCGCGAATTCGAAGTACTATATTGGTTTTTGCTGTAGAATAAAGAAGGGGTATGGTGGGGGCAGTCGGTGGTGACGTGGAAGTTGACTTCGAAGTGAGGGATGACGCTTTTGCGGATCTTGCGAAAAAGAAGTTGGAAGGTAAACAAGGGGAGAGGTTAGACGACGAGAAGGGATTCATGGAAGTAAAAGGAAAGAGAGGCAGAGGAAGGCCCCCCAAAAAGAAGCAGAAGGAAGGGGAAGATAAAGCGAGTGGAGGAGATAGGCCTCAAGCTGAGTCAGAAAGTGCGGTTATAGGAGAAAAGAGTACATCCCCAAGGGCGGAACATGGGAGAGGAGGAGAAAGGCCGCAAGGGGGGGTAGAGAGTGCAGTATTAGGGAAAAAGAGAACACCTACAAGGGCGGAACTTTTTTCTACATCGAGCCTGGCAACGGAAGGCGAGGCGGAAGGCAATCTACAACAGGGTCAAGAGATAAGGCCTGTTATTGCGAAAATGGTGGGAGTAGAAGGCGAAAACTTCGGCAAGGTCAGTCCTTTCGAAGTGGGAAAGATAATACAGAAAATGGAGATACAGGGAGTAGAGATTAAGTTGTCAAAAGGAGGAGAGATTTTATTTTTCACGCATCAAGAAAAAATAATTTCCAAGCTGTTAAAAATAGAAAGCATTGGACGGTGGAAAGTGGCCATGCGAATGGCAAAGCCGGTAGTTCTACAACACGGTATAATAAGACTGTGGGGTACGAGTAAAGAAGAAATACTTAGTCAGAAAATTAGGGGGTTGTATGCCGTAAGACCGTTATTCAGTGTCCTCGAAAACGAAAAGGGGGTTAAAGAGAAAGTGCAAAATAACTCGTATCACTTAATGTTCGAAGGGGAAGTTCTTCCCCCCCATATCGAGGTAGGATACTTTAAAGTATCGGTCATCCCTTTTCAACGAAAACCAGTTCGATGCTACAGATGCCAACGTTTTGGACATCTGAGCACAGTTTGCACCGCCAAACAAAGATGCGGTCATTGCGGAGAGGACCACCGCTTCCAGGATTGTATTAGAAGGAAACAGGGAGTTACACCCAAATGTGCGAACTGCAGCAGAGAACATAATGCAGCAGACACAACATGCGAAAGTTATCGTAAGGTGATGGGTATTGGGCAGGCTCAGGTACGAAGAAGCGAACGAGCTAAGGAGATTCCGGTTCACCAAAAGGCCAAACCTGCGCTAATAGAGGCGGGACGAAGAACTGACCAAGGAGAAAAACAATCCTATAGCTCGGTAATCTCGGGAGCAGAAAGGAAGATTTTAAGCCCGAAGACGACAATGGGTGCTGACGGGGTTAGCGAACAATCAAAGAATGACGTGGTACTAGTAGAAAGTAACAGACAAGAGGATACTGGCATGGAAATTAGGAAAGAGCGTGACAGCACTGCAGAACAGAGGAATCAGGGCATACGTGGATTGCTAAGGAAAGTGGTGTGTAAGATCATCGCCGTCATACTGGGAGAAGGTCAATGGGAAGAAAAAGTCAATGAGTTAGTTAGGCATGGAAGAGAGTTGTTAGCAGAAGAAGACACAATCGAAATACTTATGCAATGGGTGACGACAATTTAAGCGTACTATCATGGAATGCAAGAAGCCTCGTCCCACATATGAGCGGGTTGTGCGCATACATAAGTGAACTGAATCGAGCACCAGATGTAATATTTGTATGCGAAACGTGGTTGAAAAAGGAAAACAGCGCACTAATAAACGGATATAAGACGATCAGGAAGGATCGAGAGGGGAAAAGAGGCGGAGGTGTGGTATTTTTTATTAAACGAAACTTATATTCAGAATTGGTTCCACTGCACGAATTCAAAAATGGGGTACTAGAAATAGTATGTATTAAAGTAAAACATGAACAAACGGAACTTTTCCTAGTCGGCATCTACCTTCAAGTTCGAACAGGGGAAAATGCAAATAAGATTACGAAGCAAGAATATGATTTCTATCTTTCACAAATTGGAAGGGAAAAGAACATCCTTTTATTTGGCGATTTCAATTCACACCACGATCTATGGAATGGCAAAAATTTTAACGATACGAGAGGACATATTTTATTTAACTTTTGAGAAGAATGGGAAAAACTACTTTTAGGAACCTAAAGGAATCAGCACATGTATATCAGAGAGAGGATCGGTATCCACAATTGACTTATGTTTTGCATCGATGGGAATATACGAGAAAGTGAAGGTTACTACAGGCGCCTTACTCCAAAGCGATCACCTACCTGTAATAATTGAGGTGGAAGGAACACTAGGTGACGAAGTAAGGGAGGGTGCCCCACGATGGAATTTCAGGAAAGCTCGATGGACAAATTGGCTCAAGGAATTAGAAGACGCGGACATAGAACATGAGACACAAAGAGGATTAATCGAAGTAAGGTATCAGACGTCCGTAGACACCCTCATAGCAATAACCAAGAAACATATACCAGTCCAGGGCAGTGGAACCAGATCGACACAAGACAGGGGTAACAAAAATAACAAAATAAGGAAGCCATGGTGGGATACCAAATGGAGTGAGGCCTTAAGCAAAGCCAGAGCAAGCTATAGAATCTTAAGGAATCATCCCAGTACCGAAAATCTAATTATATACAAGAAGAACAAGGCCAAGTGTAAACAATTGACACAAAAAACAAAAAGAGAATTTTGGAAGAAAAAGGTAGAAAATATGGGGACGCATACATCGATGAAACAAGTGTGGGGACTAATAAGAGGTATGGAAGGGTCGCCTCAAAAAGGGCATAACTGTATAGTGGAAAAAAACGGACGCGTCATACAAAGTGACGAAGAGAAAGCGGAGGCCTTCGCAGAACAATTCGCTAGGGTACAGAGAGCAGAGCCGGTAATATTTCAACCAGAAGTGGACATAGATGTGTTGAAAATGGATATACAGGCAATGATCAATGAGAAAAGTGTAGAACCAAACTTGGAAAGACCCTTCACAGCATGGGAATTAGACAGTGTAATTAAAGCAGCACCAAAAGCAAGCCAGGGAAAGGACATGGTACACTACGAGTTATTAAAAAGAATGCCACCAAAATGGAGGAAAGCATTACAAAAAATATTCAATTTTATACTCGAAGGAGGAGTAGTACCAAATGACTGGAGAAATGCAGTCGTAATACCTATCGGGAAGCCAGGTAAAGATCCTGGAGCAGTACAATCTTATAGGCCGATATTCCTAATATCATGCCTGGCAAAATTATTCGAACGAATGCTCATAAAAAGACTGAGCTGGGTAGCAGAAAAGTATAACTGGTTCTCGAAATACCAATCCGGGTTTAGGGCAGGTAGAAGTACGGTCGACCAGTTGATGAGATTGATGAACGACGCACACACTGTCTTTAAAAAAGGCTGGGTGCTAACTGTCCTTTTGCTCGACCTAACTTCTGCCTACGACTCGGTCTGGATCGACGGACTTCTATACAAGTTGGGGAGAAAAGGGGTCAACGGAAAACTCTTGGGAATCATCAGAAGCTATTTATGCGACAGAACAATGGAAGTACGAGTCGGATCCAGCCTGTCTACCAAGCAAAGACTAGTAAGAGGCATACCCCAGGGTGCAGTCTTAAGTCCTTGGCTATTCAATATCATGCTAGCGGATTTCCCCGAGAACCAGAGGGACACAAATACATCACTTTTCGCAGATGATGCGGGAACGTGGACACTGGGCAGAAATACGGATTCCGCAATGGACAAGTTGAGATGTAGAGTTAAGGAAATAGAGACGTGGTGTAAAAGGAACGGGTTTACCTTATCACCAGAAAAAACGAAATACCTTGTGATAACCAGGAAAAGGAAATGGCAGACAAATAAGAAGTGCAAGATAAATGGCACGGTCATCGAGAGGGTCGAAAATGCAAGATTCTTGGGGGTCATTTTCGATAGAAGACTCAAGTTTGAAGAGCATATTAAATATCTACGACAGAAAGGTATGAAAGCAGTAGGGATTTTAAGTAGGCTGGCAGGCACAAGCTGGGGAGCCAGCGCAAACCTTTTACTCACCATCTACAAAAACCTTATTAGGTCCAGACTAGAATATGCCTGTTTTATATACAAGTTTGTTAACTCAAGAAAGCTACAACCGTTGGAAACGATTCAAAACAAAGCTCTAAGAATTATTTTAGGAGCAACAAAAACTACCCCTATTGGGGTATTGCTATGTGCGGCGAGCATGTTGCCTTTACGGTATAGGAGAACGCTATTGTCGCAAGATTATATTAACAGAATGACTGAATGTCATAAGGGAGACCTAATAGTAAAGGAGATCTCAAAGAACAAATCGATAATCTGGGAAGACTATAAAGAACTTAAAGAGAAATTTCAGCTACCAGACATAACACAAAGGAATTTTTTTGAAAACTTGATGGCCCCATGGGAATTTACAGAAAAATATATCTTTACGGACATTGACGGACTAACCACAAAGAAGAATCCTCAGATAGCAGTGCAATTTGTATTAGCATTTTTAGAAAATACTTATAGGGATTTTAAGAAAATATTCACAGACGGATCGAAAGACGAACAAGGAAACACCGGATGTGGAGTATATATAGAAAAAACGGGCGAGACAAAGGAATTTCGCATGCTCCAAGGATCCTCCATATTGTCAGCTGAACTTACAGCAATTGAAATAGCGTTAGATTCTGTAGCGAATAACCCCCCCGAAAAATTTGTCATTCTAACAGACTCAATGGCGGCGCTAGCTGTACTAAAAAGCTGGGGTTGCAGAACTCATTTTGATCTCAGCCAACAAATTCAGGGAAAAATAAGAAACTTAATAGTAGATGGTTGCACAATCAATTCACAATGGATCCCCGCCCATATTGGCATCCCTGGTAATGAAGCAGCGGATCAAGCAGTAAAGAGAGGAAGAACCTCCAGCAACGAAAGAACAAACGGGCTGACAAGACACGAGCTAAAAACAATCACCAAGCAAAACATCGAAAGAGAGTTTTTGAACGAAATCATACTGAATACGTCACAGGCCATTGTATTGAAGACAGAAACTCTACGATCCAATAAATGGAGGACCATCAAAAGAAGAAGAGAAGCTGTTGCTGTATTAAGACTCAGATGTGGTCATGGCAAGATCGGATCGTGGATGCACAGATTTAATCTACAGGATAGCCCGGTGTGCCGACACTGTGGTGAGGCAGACGAAACCGGGAAGCATCTAGTCATGGAATGCTCAACCCTGAGAGCGGAGCGCAACGCTTTATTCAGCAAACTGCGAAGCAAAAACATACCAGTGGACTTCGAAGAAATTGTAGGATTCGGAAACAGAACAGTGCATGATCGGTTTTTTATAGAAAACAATTTTATCAAGTTCATAAAACAAACGAAGATTTTATATTTCATCTGAAGATGCTAAAGTACCAAACAGTGAGAGTGTGTTGAAAAAGAAAGCCGAAGGCGATAATGTGGCGCGATAGCGACATGGTTCGCCTCAAAAATACAAAAATACAAATACAAATAGTTCCTTACGGAATGAATTAATTCCTTACGTACTGAATTAATTGATTAATGGACTGAATTAATTCATTACGGATTGAATTAATTCCTTACGGACTGAAATAATTCCTTACGGACTGAATTAATTCCTTACGGACTGAATTAATTCCTTAAGGATTAAATTAATTCCTTACAGACTGAATTAATTCTTAACGGAATGAATTAATTCCTTACGGACCAAATTAATTCCTTAGGGAATTAATTAATTCCTTACGGACTGAATTAATCCCTTACGGATTGAATTAATTCCTTACGGATTGAATTAATTCCTTACGGACTGAATTAATTCCTTACGGACTGAATTAATTCCTTACGGATTGAATTAATTCCTTACAGACTGAATTAATTCTTAACGGAATGAATTAATTCCTTACGGACCAAATTCATAACGGACTGAATTAATTCCTTAAGGAATGAAATAATTACTTACGGACTTAATTAATTCATTACGGACAGAAATAATTCCTTACGGACTGAATTAATTCATTACGACTGAATTATTTCCTTACGGAATGAATAAATTCCTTACGGACTGAACTAATTCCATACGGACTTAACTAATTCCTTACGGACTTAATTAATTAATTAATTAATTAACTGAATTAATTAATTTCTTGCGGACTGAATTAACTCGTTACAGACTGAATTAATTCTTTAGGATTGATTGAATTCCTTACTTACTTAATTAATTCCTTACCGATTTAATTAATTCCTTACGGGCTGAATTAATTTCTTACGGACTGAATTAATACATTACGGACTGAATTAGTTCCTTACGGACTTAATTAATTCCTTACGGACTTAATTAATTCCTTATTGACATAATAAAGTCCTTACAGACTTAATTAATTCCTAACGGACTGAATTAATTCCTTACGGACCAAATTAATTCCTTAGGGAATTAATTAATTCCTTACGGGCTGAATTAATTTCTTACGGACTGAACTAGTTCCTTACAAACTGAATTATTTCCTTACGGACTGAACTAATTCCTTACGGACTGAATTAATTCCTTACAGACTTAATTAATTCCTTACGGACTGAATTAATTCCTTACGGAATGAATTAATTCCTTACGGACTGAATTAATTCCTTACGGATTGAATTAATTCCTTACGGACTGAATTAATTCTTAACGGTATGAATTAATTCCTTACGGAACGAATTAATTCCTTTGGGAATGAATTAATTCCCTACGTGCTGAATTAATTTCTTACAGACTGAATTAATTCCTTACGGACTGAGTTAATTCCTTACTTACTGAATTAATTCCTTACGGACTGAATTAATTCCTTACGGAATGAATTAATTCCTTACGGACTGAATTAATTCCTTACGGATTGAATTAATTCTTAACGGTATGAATTAATTCCTTACGGACCGAAATAATTAATTTGGGAATGAATTAATTCCTTACGTGCTGAATTAATTTCTTACGGACTGAATTAATTCCTTACGGACTGAATTAATTCCTTAAGGACTGAATTAATTTCTTACGGACTGAATTAATTCCTTACGTACTGAATTAATTAATTAATGGACTGAATTAATTCGAATCACGAATCAGTCATTTAAATGGAATGAATACGATCTTCGGTGTGTGTTATAGAAGTCCTTACAGCACCGCAGAAAATGATAAGGAGATCTGCGCTGAAATTTCGGAAATGACAGCTTCCCCAAATCAAAATATAGTCATAGTGGGTGACTTCAATCTCCCTAAAGCTAATTGGCAACACCGTTATACACACTCGCAACAAATTAATCCTGAAAACGTATTTCTTAATTGTTTCAACAATAACTTCCTTGACCAATTAATTGAGGAACCCACTCGAGTCCGTGGAACAAACAAACCGAGCTTGCTCGATCTTCTACTTGTAAGTAACCCCGAGGTTGTGACATATGTTGAAGTCCAGTCGCCAATCGGAAAATCGGATCATGCTGTAATAACTTTTATCCTGCAAACTAACCGACTGGAAAAGAAGAATATACAACGGCCGAACTACTATAAAGGCAACTACCAGGAGATAAGAAGAGTCCTTTCCAAAGTCAACTGGGATCAAGCATTTCAAGACTTAGAATCCATGGATGATCTGTACAGCAAGTTCCTGCGCACAGTAAAATCTGTGGAATATTGCTTCATACCGCCTAGACGACATAGTAGTAGAGCAGCAGTTTCTAGGGAAACATTGAAATTAATAGCCGAAAAAAGGGATGCCTGGAATGCCTTCAAATCAAACAAAGATGACTCTTCATTGGAGTTAAATTACCGACGCTTCCGCAATAAAGTGCGCAAAGCCACCAGACAGGAAGTAAACAGAAGAGAAAGTCTACTGGCAAAAAATTTAAAAGACAATCCCAAAATCTTCTGGAAACATGTCAATGCGAAAAGAAAGAACGGAACCATTATACCTCCATTACTAGATGAAACCACGAGACTTACTGTTTCTGAACCGATTGAAAAGGCGAATGTACTAAACCGACACTTCTCTGTTGTATTTACGCGCGAAATAGATATAACAGAGGTTGATTCTTGTGTCTCGGAAGATCCTTTTCCCCCACTCAATATTTGCGCGTCAATGGTTTTAGAGAAACTTAACAGGTTGGATACATCCAAGTCCCCTGGCCCGGACATGTTACACCCTAAAGTCCTCAAGGAAGCTGCTGCTGTCCTAGTCAAACCGCTTACTTTCATTTATCGAAAATCCATTTCCTCTGGCCAACTCCCGACAATATGGAATAGTGCTGTTGTTACCCCAATCTTTAAATCCGGGAAACGTGACTTACCCTCAAATTATAGGCCTATTAGTTTAACTTGTGTAACGTGCAAAATCCTCGAATCAATTATTGCTGACCACATTTTGACCGAATTTAGACACAGAAAAATATTATCAGATAAACAGTTCGGATTTTTACCTGGACGCTCCGCTGAAAGTCAACTTTTACTAGCTGTCGAGAACTGGAAAAAGAATGCGGATAAGGGGCTCCAAACTGATGTTATATATCTGGACCTTAAAAAGGCGTTCGACAAAGTACCCCATGGTAGACTTATTCAAAAATTAGTTGACTACGGTCTCGGTCCTAGTACCTCACCCACCCTGACTAAATGGATTAAAAGTTTCTTAACGAATCGGACGCAGTCAGTTTGTGTTGAAGGTGAAGTCAGTGACTTAGTGATAGATGTCCTAAGCGGAGTTCCTCAGGGCTCGGTTCTGGGTCCGTTACTATTTAACATATATATAAATGACCTAACAGACAAAATTGAGTCGACAGTCTTTCTTTACGCGGATGATACCAAAATTAGTAACGTAATTAACTGCCCGGAGGATATGATTAAGCTCCAAGATGACATTAAAAGTATTGAGCTTTGGATGGAGAAATGGCTGATGGAATTGAACATCCCAAAGTGTCACCAACTGAGGATTGGAAATGAATCTGTCACAAGTAGTTATGTCCTGGGTGGCGAAGTAATTGCCAAGACCGACTGTGAACGGGATCTTGGAGTCCTGATTGACACAAAACTTAATTTTCACCAACATTACGCGAGCATTGCGGCTAAAGCAACGAGAGTAGCTGGACTAATTAGACGAAACTTCACCTGTGTGGATAAAACAATGTTGTCCACGCTGTATAAAACGCTCGTTAGACCTATTCTTGAATACGGCCACTGTGTAACGCGCCCGTTCTTCAACAGGGACCTAGAAGCCCTAGAAAAAGTTCAAAGGAGAATAACCAAATTTCCTGGAAATCTTCGTCACCTCTCCTATACAGATAGACTCAAAGCCTTGAACCTGCCAACTCTGGCATATAGGTTTCTACGGGGTGACCTGATAGAAGCGTTTAAATTGTGTCACGCCTATTATGAAAATGTGTCCGCCGAACAAATATTGTGCTTCAACCAAAGCAATTGTCGTGGCCATATCCTAAAACTTAAGACAGAACGATTCCTCAAAGATGTAGGCCGCTGGACCTTCCAAAACCGAATCGTAGATGAATGGAATAGCCTACCAGAAAAAGTGATCGAATCCTCCTCCTCACAGACATTTAAAAAATCACTAGATGAGCATTTTGGCTCAAAAATGTTTGACCCGTTACAATTTCGTAGAGATAAATAGTTACAAAGAGGCTTTATAAAGCCTTATATGTTGCAATAAATAATAATAATAATAAATTCCTTACGGATTGAATTAATTCCTTACGGACCGAATTAATTCCTTTGGGAATGAATTAATTCCTTACGTGCTGAATTAATTTCTTACGGACTGAATTAATTCCTTACGGACTGAATTAATTCCTTACGGACTGAATTAATTCCTTACTTACTGAATTAATTCCTTACGGACTGAATTAGTTCCTTACGGATTGAATTAATTCCTTAAGGACTGAATTAATTCCTTACGGACTGAATTAATTCCTTACGAACTTAATTAATTCCTTACGGACTTAATTTATTCATAACGGACTGAATTAATTCCTTAAGGGATGAATTAATTCATAACGGACTGAATTAATTCCTTAAGGAATGAATTAATTACTTACGGACTTAATTAATTCATTACGGACTGAAATAATTCCTTACGGACTGAATTAATTCATTATGACTGAATTATTTCCTTACGGAATGAATAAATTCCTTACGGACTAAACTAATTCCATACGGACTTAATTAATTAATTAATTAATTAACTGAATTAATTAATTTCTTGCGGACTGAATTAACTCGTTACAGACTGAATTAATTCTTTAGGATTGATTGAATTCCTTACTTACTTAATTAATTCCTTACCGATTTAATTAATTCCTTACGGGCTGAATTAATTTCTTACGGACTGAATTAATACATTACGGACTGACTTAGTTCCTTACGGACTGAATTAATTCCTTACGGACTTAATTAATTCCTTATTGACATAATAAATTCCTTACAGACTTAATTAATTCCTAACGGACTGAATTAATTCCTTACGGATTAAATTAATTCCTTACAGACTGAATTATTTCCTAACGGACTGAATTAATTCCTTACGGACTGAATTAATTCCTTAAGGATTAAATTAATTCCTTACAGACTGAATTATTTCTTAATGGAATGAATTAATTCCTTACCGACTGAATTAATTCCTTACGGATTGAATTAATTCCTTACGGATTGAATTAATTCCTTACGGACTGAATTAATTCCTTACGGACTGAATTAATTCCTTACGGATTGAATTAATTCCTTACGGATTGAATTAATTCCTTACGGACTGAATTAATTCCTTACGGACTGAATTAATTCCTTACGGATTGAATTAATTCCTTACAGACTGAATTAATTCTTATCGGAATGAATTAATTCCTTACGGACCAAATTAATTCCTTAGGGAATTAATTAATTCCTTACGGGCTGAATTAATTTCTTACGGACTGAATTAGTTCCTTACAAACTGAATTATTTCCTTACGGACTGAATTAATTCCTTACGGACTGAATTAATTCCTTTGGGAATGAATTAATTCCTTACGTGCTGAATTAATTTCTTACGGACTGAATTAATTCCTTACGGACTGAATTAATTCCTTACTTACTGAATTAATTCCTTACGGACTGAATTAATTCCTTACGGACTGAATTAATTCCTTAAGGACTGAATTAATTCCTTACGGACTGAATTAATTCCTTACGTACTGAATTAATTAATTAATGGACTGAATTAATTCATTACGGATTGAATTAATTCCTTACGGACTGAATTAATTCCTTACGGACTTAATTAATTCCTTACGGACTGGAATAATTCCTTACGGACTGAATTTATTCATAAGGGACTGAATTAATTCCTTAAGGAATGAATTAATTCATAACGGACTGAATTATTTCTTAAGGAATGAATTAATTACTTACGGACTTAATTCCTTTTTAATTAATTAATTTTAATTAATTAATAATTCCTTTTTAATTTCCTTAATGCCGTAATTTCCTTACGGACTGAATTAATTCCTTACGGATTGAATTAATTCCTTACGGACCGAATTAATTCCTTTGGGAATGAATTAATTCCTTACGTGCTGGATTAATTTCTTACGGACTGAATTAATTCCTTACGGACTGAATTAATTCCTTACGGACTGAATTAATTCCTTACTTACTGAATTAATTCCTTACGGACTGAATTAGTTCCTTACGGACTGAAGTAATTCCTTAAGGACTGAATTAATTCCTTACGGACTGAATTATTACCTTACAAACTTAATTAATTCCTTACGGACTTAACTTATTCATAACGGACTGAATTAATTCCTTAAGGGATGAATTAATTCATAACGGACTGAATTAATTCCTTAAGAAATGAATTAATTACTTACGGACTTAATTAATTCATTACGGACTGAAATAATTCCTTACGGACTGAATTAATTCATTACGACTGAATTATTTCCTTACGGAATGAATAAATTCCTTACGGACTAAACTAATTCCATACGGACTTAATTAATTAATTAATTAATTTACTGAATTAATTAATTTCTTGCGGACTGAATTAACTCGTTACAGACTGAATTAATTCTTTAGGATTGATTGAATTCCTTACTTACTTAATTAATTCCTTACCGATTTAATTAATTCCTTACGGGCTGAATTAATTTCTTACGGACTGAATTAGTTCCTTACAAACTGAATTATTTCCTTACGGACTGAATTAATTCCTTACGGACTGAATTAATTCCTTTGGGAATGAATTAATTCCTTACGTGCTTAATTAATTTCTTACGGCCTGAATTAATTCCTTACGGACTGAATTAATTCCTTACTTACTGAATTAATTCCTTACGGACTGAATTAGTTCCTTACGGACTGAATTAATTCCTTAAGGACTGAATTAATTCCTTACGGACTGAATTAATTCCTTATGGACTTAATTAATTCCTTACGGACTGGATTAATTCCTTACGGACTGAATTAACTCCTTACGAACCTAATTAATTCCTTACGGACTTAATTTATTCATAAGGGACTGAATTAATTCCTTAAGGAATGAATTAATTCATAACGGACTGAATTATTCTTAAGGAATGAATTAATTACTTACGGACTTAATTCCTTTTTAATTAATTAATTTTAATTAATTAATAATTCCTTTTTAATTTCCTTAATTCCGTAATTTCTTTACGGACTGAATTAATTCCTTACGGATTGAATTAATTCCTTACGGACCGAATTAATTCCTTTGGGAATGAATTAATTCCTTACGTGCTGAATTAATTTCTTACGGACTGAATTAATTCCTTACGGACTGACTTAATTCCTTACGGACTGAATTAATTCCTTACTTACTGAATTAATTCCTTACGGACTGAATTAGTTCCTTACGGACTGAAGTAATTCCTTAAGGACTGAATTAATTCCTTACGGACTGAATTATTTCCTTACGAACTTAATTAATTCCTTACGGACTTAATTTATTCATAACGGACTGAATTAATTCCTTAAGGGATGAATTAATTCATAACGGACTGAATTATTTCTTAACGGAATAAATTAATTCCTTACGGACCAAATTAATTCCTTTGGGAATTAATTAATTCCTTACGGACTGAATTAATTCCTTACGGACTGAATTAATTCCTTACGGATTGAATTAATTCCTTACGGATTGAATTAATTCCTTACGGACTGAATTAATTCCTTACGGACTGAATTAATTCCTTACGGATTGAATTAATTCCTTACAGATTGAATTAATTCTTAACGGAATGAATTAATTCCTTACGGACCAAATTAATTCCTTAGGGAATTAATTAATTCCTTACGGGCTGAATTAATTTCTTACGGACTGAATTAGTTCCTTACAAACTGAATTATTTCCTTACGGACTGAATTAATTCCTTACGGACTGAATTAATTCCTTTGGGAATGAATTAATTCCTTACGTGCTGAATTAATTTCTTACGGACTGAATTAATTCCTTACGGACTGAATTAATTCCTTACTTACTGAATTAATTCCTTACGGACTGAATTAGTTCCTTACGGACTGAATTAATTCCTTAAGGACTGAATTAATTCCTTACGGACTGAATTAATTCCTTACGGACTTAATTAATTCCTTACGGACTGGATTAATTCCTTACGGACTGAATTAACTCCTTACGAACCTAATTAATTCCTTACGGACTTAATTTATTCATAAGGGACTGAATTAATTCCTTAAGGAATGAATTAATTCATAACGGACTGAATTATTTCTTAAGGAATGAATTAATTACTTACGGACTTAATTCCTTTTTAATTAATTAATTTTAATTAATTAATAATTCCTTTTTAATTTCCTTAATTCCGTAATTTCTTTACGGACTGAATTAATTCCTTACGGATTGAATTAATTCCTTACGGACCGAATTAATTCCTTTGGGAATGAATTAATTCCTTACGTGCTGAATTAATTTCTTACGGACTGAATTAATTCCTTACGGACTGAATTAATTCCTTACGGAATGAATTCATTCCTTACTTACTGAATTAATTCCTTACGGACTGAATTAGTTCCTTACGGACTGAAGTAATTCCTTAAGGACTGAATTAATTCCTTACGGACTGAATTATTTCCTTACGAACTTAATTAATTCCTTACGGACTTAATTTATTCATAACGGACTGAATTAATTCTTAAGGGATGAATTAATTCATAACGGACTGAATTAATTCCTTAAGGAATGAATTAATTACTTACGGACTGAATTAATTCCTTAAGGAATGAATTAATTACTTACGGACTTAATTAATTCATTACGGACTGAAATAATTCCTTACGGACTGAATTAATTCATTACGACTGAATTATTTCCTTATGGAATGAATAAATTCCTTACGGACTAAACTAATTCCATACGGACTTAACTAATTCCTTACGGACTTAATTAATTAATTAATTAATTAACTGAATTAATTAATTTCTTGCGGACTGAATTAAATCGTTACAGACTGAATTAATTCTTTAGGATTGATTGAATTCCTTACTTACTTAATTAATTCCTTACCGATTTCATTAATTCCTTACGGGCTGAATTAATTTCTTACGGACTGAATTAATACATTACGGACTGAATTAGTTCCTTACGGACTGAATTAATTCCTTACGGACTTAATTTATTGACCTAATAAATTCCTTACAGACTTAATTAATTCCTAACGGACTGAATTAATTCCTTACGGAATGAATTAATTCCTTACGGACTGAATTAATTCCTTACGGAATGAATTAATTCCTTACGTACTGAATTAATTCCTTACGGATTGAATTAATTCCTTACGGACTGAATTAATTCTTAACGGTATGAATTAATTCCTTACGGACCGAAATAATTCCTTTGGGAATGAATTAATTCCTTACGAGCTGAATTAATTTCTTACGGACTGAATTAATTCTTTACGGACTGAATTAATTCCTTACGGACTGCATTAATTCCTTACTTACTGAATTAATTCCTTACTTACTGAATTAATTCCTTACGGATTGAATTAATTCATTACGGACTGAATTAATTCATTACGGACTGAATTATTTCCTTACTTATTGAAATAATTCCTTACGGACTGGATTACTTCCTTACGGACTGGATTACTTCCTTACGGACTGAATTAATTCCTTACGAACTTAATTAATTCCTTACAGAATTAATTAATTTTTTACGGACTGGATTAATTCCCTACGGACTGAATTAATTCCTTACGAACTTAATTAATTCCTTACGGACTTAATTAATTCCTTACGGACTGGATTAATTCCTTACGGACTGAATTAACTCCTTACGAACCTAATTAATTCCTTTCGGACTTAATTTATTCATAAGGGACTGAATTAATTCCTTAAGGAATGAATTAATTCATAACGGACTGAATTATTTCCTTAAGGAATGAATTAATTACTTACGGACTTAATTCCTTTTTAATTAATTAATTTTAATTAATTAATAATTCCTTTATAATTTCCTTAATTCCGTAATTTCCTTACGGACTGAATTAATTCCTTACGGATTGAATTAATTCCTTACGGACTGAATTATTTCCTTACGAACTTAATTAATTCATTACGGACTTAATTTATTCATAACGGACTGAATTAATTCCTTAAGGGATGAATTAATTCATAACGGACTGAATTAATTCCTTAAGGAATGAATTAATTACTTACGGACTGAATTAATTCCTTAAGGAATGAATTAATTACTTACGGACTTAATTAATTCATTACGGACTGAATTAGTTCCTTACGGAATGAATTAATTCCTTAAGGACTGAATTAAATCCTTACGGACTGAATTAAATCCTTACGGACTGAAATAATTCCTTACGGATTGAATTAATTCCTTACGGACTGAATTAATTCCTTATGGACTGAATTAATTCCTTACGGACTGAATTAATTCCTTACGGACTGAATTAATTCCTTAAGGATTAAATTAATTCCTTACAGACTGAATTATTTCTTAACGGAATAAATTAATTCCTTACGGACCAAATTAATTCCTTTGGGAATTAATTAATTCCTTACGGACTGAATTAATTCCTTACGGACTGAATTAATTCCTTACGGATTGAATTAATTCCTTACGGATTGAATTAATTCCTTACGGACTGAATTAATTCCTTACGGACTGAATTAATTCCTTACGGATTGAATTAATTCCTTACAGATTGAATTAATTCTTAACGGAATGAATTAATTCCTTACGGACCAAATTAATTCCTTAGGGAATTAATTAATTCCTTACGGGCTGAATTAATTTCTTACGGACTGAATTAGTTCCTTACAAACTGAATTATTTCCTTACGGACTGAATTAATTCCTTACGGACTGAATTAATTCCTTTGGGAATGAATTAATTCCTTACGTGCTGAATTAATTTCTTACGGACTGAATTAATTCCTTACGGACTGAATTAATTCCTTACTTACTGAATTAATTCCTTACGGACTGAATTAGTTCCTTACGGACTGAATTAATTCCTTAAGGACTGAATTAATTCCTTACGGACTGAATTAATTCCTTACGGACTTAATTAATTCCTTACGGACTGGATTAATTCCTTACGGACTGAATTAACTCCTTACGAACCTAATTAATTCCTTACGGACTTAATTTATTCATAAGGGACTGAATTAATTCCTTAAGGAATGAATTAATTCATAACGGACTGAATTATTTCTTAAGGAATGAATTAATTACTTACGGACTTAATTCCTTTTTAATTAATTAATTTTAATTAATTAATAATTCCTTTTTAATTTCCTTAATTCCGTAATTTCTTTACGGACTGAATTAATTCCTTACGGATTGAATTAATTCCTTACGGACCGAATTAATTCCTTTGGGAATGAATTAATTCCTTACGTGCTGAATTAATTTCTTACGGACTGAATTAATTCCTTACGGACTGAATTAATTCCTTACGGAATGAATTAATTCCTTACTTACTGAATTAATTCCTTACGGACTGAATTAGTTCCTTACGGACTGAAGTAATTCCTTAAGGACTGAATTAATTCCTTACGGACTGAATTATTTCCTTACGAACTTAATTAATTCCTTACGGACTTAATTTATTCATAACGGACTGAATTAATTCCTTAAGGGATGAATTAATTCATAACGGACTGAATTATTTCTTAACGGAATAAATTAATTCCTTACGGACCAAATTAATTCCTTTGGGAATTAATTAATTCCTTACGGACTGAATTAATTCCTTACGGACTGAATTAATTCCTTACGGATTGAATTAATTCCTTACGGATTGAATTAATTCCTTACGGACTGAATTAATTCCTTACGGACTGAATTAATTCCTTACGGATTGAATTAATTCCTTACAGATTGAATTAATTCTTAACGGAATGAATTAATTCCTTACGGACCAAATTAATTCCTTAGGGAATTAATTAATTCCTTACGGGCTGAATTAATTTCTTACGGACTGAATTAGTTCCTTACAAACTGAATTATTTCCTTACGGACTGAATTAATTCCTTACGGACTGAATTAATTCCTTTGGGAATGAATTAATTCCTTACGTGCTGAATTAATTTCTTACGGACTGAATTAATTCCTTACGGACTGAATTAATTCCTTACTTACTGAATTAATTCCTTACGGACTGAATTAGTTCCTTACGGACTGAATTAATTCCTTAAGGACTGAATTAATTCCTTACGGACTGAATTAATTCCTTACGGACTTAATTAATTCCTTACGGACTGGATTAATTCCTTACGGACTGAATTAACTCCTTACGAACCTAATTAATTCCTTACGGACTTAATTTATTCATAAGGGACTGAATTAATTCCTTAAGGAATGAATTAATTCATAACGGACTGAATTATTTCTTAAGGAATGAATTAATTACTTACGGACTTAATTCCTTTTTAATTAATTAATTTTAATTAATTAATAATTCCTTTTTAATTTCCTTAATTCCGTAATTTCTTTACGGACTGAATTAATTCCTTACGGATTGAATTAATTCCTTACGGACCGAATTAATTCCTTTGGGAATGAATTAATTCCTTACGTGCTGAATTAATTTCTTACGGACTGAATTAATTCCTTACGGACTGAATTAATTCCTTACGGAATGAATTCATTCCTTACTTACTGAATTAATTCCTTACGGACTGAATTAGTTCCTTACGGACTGAAGTAATTCCTTAAGGACTGAATTAATTCCTTACGGACTGAATTATTTCCTTACGAACTTAATTAATTCCTTACGGACTTAATTTATTCATAACGGACTGAATTAATTCCTTAAGGGATGAATTAATTCATAACGGACTGAATTAATTCCTTAAGGAATGAATTAATTACTTACGGACTGAATTAATTCCTTAAGGAATGAATTAATTACTTACGGACTTAATTAATTCATTACGGACTGAAATAATTCCTTACGGACTGAATTAATTCATTACGACTGAATTATTTCCTTATGGAATGAATAAATTCCTTACGGACTAAACTAATTCCATACGGACTTAACTAATTCCTTACGGACTTAATTAATTAATTAATTAATTAACTGAATTAATTAATTTCTTGCGGACTGAATTAAATCGTTACAGACTGAATTAATTCTTTAGGATTGATTGAATTCCTTACTTACTTAATTAATTCCTTACCGATTTCATTAATTCCTTACGGGCTGAATTAATTTCTTACGGACTGAATTAATACATTACGGACTGAATTAGTTCCTTACGGACTGAATTAATTCCTTACGGACTTAATTTATTGACCTAATAAATTCCTTACAGACTTAATTAATTCCTAACGGACTGAATTAATTCCTTACGGAATGAATTAATTCCTTACGGACTGAATTAATTCCTTACGGAATGAATTAATTCCTTACGTACTGAATTAATTCCTTACGGATTGAATTAATTCCTTACGGACTGAATTAATTCTTAACGGTATGAATTAATTCCTTACGGACCGAAATAATTCCTTTGGGAATGAATTAATTCCTTACGAGCTGAATTAATTTCTTACGGACTGAATTAATTCTTTACGGACTGAATTAATTCCTTACGGACTGCATTAATTCCTTACTTACTGAATTAATTCCTTACTTACTGAATTAATTCCTTACGGATTGAATTAATTCATTACGGACTGAATTAATTCATTACGGACTGAATTATTTCCTTACTTATTGAAATAATTCCTTACGGACTGGATTACTTCCTTACGGACTGGATTACTTCCTTACGGACTGAATTAATTCCTTACGAACTTAATTAATTCCTTACAGAATTAATTAATTTTTTACGGACTGGATTAATTCCCTACGGACTGAATTAATTCCTTACGGACTGAATTAATTCTTAACGGAATGAATTAATTCCTTACGGACCAAATTAATTCCTTAGGGAATTAATTAATTCCTTACGGGCTGAATTAATTTCTTACGGACTGAATTAGTTCCTTACAAACTGAATTATTTCCTTACGGACTGAATTAATTCCTTACGGACTGAATTAATTCCTTTGGGATGAATTAATTCCTTACTTGCTGAATTAATTTCTTACGGACTGAATTAATTCCTTACGGACTGAATTAATTCCTTACTTACTGAATTAATTCCTTACGGACTGAATTAGTTCCTTACGGACTGAATTAATTCCTTAAGGACTGAATTAATTCCTTACGGACTGAATTAATTCCTTACGGACTGAATTAATTCCTTACGGACTTAATTAATTCCTTACGGACTGGATTAATTCCTTACGGACTGAATTAACTCCTTACGAACCTAATTTATTCCTTACGGACTTAATTTATTCATAAGGGACTGAATTAATTCCTTAAGGAATGAATTAATTCATAACGGACTGAATTATTTCTTAAGGAATGAATTAATTACTTACGGACTTAATTCCTTTTTAATTAATTAATTTTAATTAATTAATAATTCCTTTTTAATTTCCTTAATTCCGTAATTTCCTTACGGACTGAATTAATTCCTTACGGATTGAATTAATTCCTTAAGGACCGAATTAATTCCTTTGGGAATGAATTAATTCCTTACGTGCTGAATTAATTTCTTACGGACTGAATTAATTCCTTACGGACTGAATTAATTCCTTACGGACTGAATTAATTCCTTACTTACTGAATTAATTCCTTACGGACTGAATTAGTTCCTTACGGACTGAAGTAATTCCTTAAGGACTGAATTAATTCCTTACGGACTGAATTATTTCCTTACGAACTTAATTAATTCCTTACGGACTTAATTTATTCATAACGGACTGAAATAATTCCTTAAGGGATGAATTAATTCATAACGGACTGAATTAATTCCTTAAGGAATGAATTAATTACTTACGGACTGAATTAATTCCTTAAGGAATGAATTAATTACTTACGGACTGAATTAATTCATTACGACTGAATTATTTCCTTACGGAATGAATAAATTCCTTACGGACTAAACTAATTCCATACGGACTTAATTAATTAATTAACTGAATTAATTAATTTCTTGCGGACTGAATTAACTCGTTACAGACTGAATTAATTCTTTAGGATTGATTGAATTCCTTACTTACTTAATTAATTCCTTACCGATTTCATTAATTCCTTACGGGCTGAATTAATTTCTTACGGACTGAACTAATACATTACGGACTGAATTAGTTCCTTACGGACTGAATTAATTCCTTACGGACTTAATTTATTGACCTAATAAATTCCTTACAGACTTAATTAATTCCTAACGGACTGAATTAATTCCTTACGGAATGAATTAATTCCTTACGGACTGAATTAATTCCTTACGGAATGAATTAATTCCTGACGTACTGAATTAATTCCTTACGGATTGAATTAATTCCTTACGGACTGAATTAATTCTTAACGGTATGAATCAATTCCTTACGGACCGAAATAATTCCTTTGGGAATGAATTAATTCCTTACGAGCTGAATTAATTTCTTACGGACTGAATTAATTCTTTACGGACTGAATTAATTCCTTACGGACTGAATTAATTCCTTACTTACTGAATTAATTCCTTACGGATTGAATTAATTCATTACGGACTGAATTAATTCCTTACGGACTGAATTATTTCCTTACTTATTGAAATAATTCCTTACGGACTGGATTACTTCCTTACGGACTGAATTAATTCCTTACGAACTTAATTAATTCCTTACAGACTTAATTAATTTTTTACGGACTGGATTAATTCCCTACGGACTGAATTAATTCCTTACGAACTTAATTAATTCCTTACGGACTTAATTAATTCCTTACGGACTGGATTAATTCCTTACGGACTGAATTAACTCCTTACGAACCTAATTAATTCCTTTCGGACTTAATTTATTCATAAGGGACTGAATTAATTCCTTAAGGAATGAATTAATTCATAACGGACTGAATTATTTCCTTAAGGAATGAATTAATTACTTACGGACTTAATTCCTTTTTAATTAATTAATTTTAATTAATTAATAATTCCTTTTTAACTTCCTTAATTCCGTAATTTCCTTACGGACTGAATTAATTCCTTACGGATTGAATTAATTCCTTACGGACCGAATTAATTCCTTTGGGAATGAATTAATTCCTTACGTGCTGAATTAATTTCTTACGGACTGAATTAATTCCTTACGGACTGAATTAATTCCCTACGTACTGAATTAATTCCTTACTTACTGAATTAATTCCTTACGGACTGAATTAGTTCCTTACGGATTGAATTAATTCCTTAAGGACTGAATTAATTCCTTACGGACTGAATTAATTCCTTACGAACTTAATTAATTCCTTACGGACTTAATTTATTCATAACGGACTGAATTAATTCCTTAAGGGATGAATTAATTCATAACGGACTGAATTAATTCCTTAAGGAATTAATTAATTACTTACGGACTTAATTAATTCATTACGGACTGAAATAATTCCTTACGGACTGAATTAATTCATTACGACTGAATTATTTCCTTACGGAATGAATAAATTCCTTACGGACTAAACTAATTCCATACGGACTTAATTAATTAATTAACTGAATTAATTAATTTCTTGCGGACTGAATTAACTCGTTACAGACTGAATTAATTCTTTAGGATTGATTGAATTCCTTACTTACTTAATTAATTCCTTACCGATTTAATTAATTCCTTATGGGCTGAATTAATTTCTTACGGACTGAATTAATACATTACGGACTGACTTAGTTCCTTACGGACTGAATTAATTCTTAACGGAATGAATTAATTCCTTACGGACCAAATTAATTCCTTAGGGAATTAATTAATTCCTTACGGGCTGAATTAATTTCTTACGGACTGAATTAGTTCCTTACAAACTGAATTATTTCCTTACGGACTGAATTAATTCCTTACGGACTGAATTAATTCCTTTGGGATGAATTAATTCCTTACTTGCTGAATTAATTTCTTACGGACTGAATTAATTCCTTACGGACTGAATTAATTCCTTACTTACTGAATTAATTCCTTACGGACTGAATTAGTTCCTTACGGACTGAATTAATTCCTTAAGGACTGAATTAATTCCTTACGGACTGAATTAATTCCTTACGGACTGAATTAATTCCTTACGGACTTAATTAATTCCTTACGGACTGGATTAATTCCTTACGGACTGAATTAACTCCTTACGAACCTAATTAATTCCTTACGGACTTAATTTATTCATAAGGGACTGAATTAATTCCTTAAGGAATGAATTAATTCATAACGGACTGAATTATTTCTTAAGGAATGAATTAATTACTTACGGACTTAATTCCTTTTTAATTAATTAATTTTAATTAATTAATAATTCCTTTTTAATTTCCTTAATTCCGTAATTTCCTTACGGACTGAATTAATTCCTTACGGATTGAATTAATTCCTTAAGGACCGAATTAATTCCTTTGGGAATGAATTAATTCCTTACGTGCTGAATTAATTTCTTACGGACTGAATTAATTCCTTACGGACTGAATTAATTCCTTACGGACTGAATTAATTCCTTACTTACTGAATTAATTCCTTACGGACGGAATTAGTTCCTTACGGACTGAAGTAATTCCTTAAGGACTGAATTAATTCCTTACGGACTGAATTATTTCCTTACGAACTTAATTAATTCCTTACGGACTTAATTTATTCATAACGGACTGAAATAATTCCTTAAGGGATGAATTAATTCATAACGGACTGAATTAATTCCTTAAGGAATGAATTAATTACTTACGGACTGAATTAATTCCTTAAGGAATGAATTAATTACTTACGGACTGAATTAATTCATTACGACTGAATTATTTCCTTACGGAATGAATAAATTCCTTACGGACTAAACTAATTCCATACGGACTTAATTAATTAATTAACTGAATTAATTAATTTCTTGCGGACTGAATTAACTCGTTACAGACTGAATTAATTCTTTAGGATTGATTGAATTCCTTACTTACTTAATTAATTCCTTACCGATTTCATTAATTCCTTACGGGCTGAATTAATTTCTTACGGACTGAACTAATACATTACGGACTGAATTAGTTCCTTACGGACTGAATTAATTCCTTACGGACTTAATTTATTGACCTAATAAATTCCTTACAGACTTAATTAATTCCTAACGGACTGAATTAATTCCTTACGGAATGAATTAATTCCTTACGGACTGAATTAATTCCTTACGGAATGAATTAATTCCTGACGTACTGAATTAATTCCTTACGGATTGAATTAATTCCTTACGGACTGAATTAATTCTTAACGGTATGAATCAATTCCTTACGGACCGAAATAATTCCTTTGGGAATGAATTAATTCCTTACGAGCTGAATTAATTTCTTACGGACTGAATTAATTCTTTACGGACTGAATTAATTCCTTACGGACTGAATTAATTCCTTACTTACTGAATTAATTCCTTACGGATTGAATTAATTCATTACGGACTGAATTAATTCCTTACGGACTGAATTATTTCCTTACTTATTGAAATAATTCCTTACGGACTGGATTACTTCCTTACGGACTGAATTAATTCCTTACGAACTTAATTAATTCCTTACAGACTTAATTAATTTTTTACGGACTGGATTAATTCCCTACGGACTGAATTAATTCCTTACGAACTTAATTAATTCCTTACGGACTTAATTAATTCCTTACGGACTGGATTAATTCCTTACGGACTGAATTAACTCCTTACGAACCTAATTAATTCCTTTCGGACTTAATTTATTCATAAGGGACTGAATTAATTCCTTAAGGAATGAATTAATTCATAACGGACTGAATTATTTCCTTAAGGAATGAATTAATTACTTACGGACTTAATTCCTTTTTAATTAATTAATTTTAATTAATTAATAATTCCTTTTTAACTTCCTTAATTCCGTAATTTCCTTACGGACTGAATTAATTCCTTACGGATTGAATTAATTCCTTACGGACCGAATTAATTCCTTTGGGAATGAATTAATTCCTTACGTGCTGAATTAATTTCTTACGGACTGAATTAATTCCTTACGGACTGAATTAATTCCTTACGTACTGAATTAATTCCTTACTTACTGAATTAATTCCTTACGGACTGAATTAGTTCCTTACGGATTGAATTAATTCCTTAAGGACTGAATTAATTCCTTACGGACTGAATTAATTCCTTACGAACTTAATTAATTCCTTACGGACTTAATTTATTCATAACGGACTGAATTAATTCCTTAAGGGATGAATTAATTCATAACGGACTGAATTAATTCCTTAAGGAATTAATTAATTACTTACGGACTTAATTAATTCATTACGGACTGAAATAATTCCTTACGGACTGAATTAATTCATTACGACTGAATTATTTCCTTACGGAATGAATAAATTCCTTACGGACTAAACTAATTCCATACGGACTTAATTAATTAATTAACTGAATTAATTAATTTCTTGCGGACTGAATTAACTCGTTACAGACTGAATTAATTCTTTAGGATTGATTGAATTCCTTACTTACTTAATTAATTCCTTACCGATTTAATTAATTCCTTATGGGCTGAATTAATTTCTTACGGACTGAATTAATACATTACGGACTGACTTAGTTCCTTACGGACTGAATTAATTCTTAACGGAATGAATTAATTCCTTACGGACCAAATTAATTCCTTAGGGAATTAATTAATTCCTTACGGGCTGAATTAATTTCTTACGGACTGAATTAGTTCCTTACAAACTGAATTATTTCCTTACGGACTGAATTAATTCCTTACGGACTGAATTAATTCCTTTGGGAATGAATTAATTCCTTACTTGCTGAATTAATTTCTTACGGACTGAATTAATTCCTTACGGACTGAATTAATTCCTTACTTACTGAATTAATTCCTTACGGACTGAATTAGTTCCTTACGGACTGAATTAATTCCTTACGTACTGAATTAATTAATTAATGGACTGAATTAATTCATTACGGATTGAATTAATTCCTTACGGACTGAATTAATTCCTTACGGACTTAATTAATTCCTTACGGACTGGATTAATTCCTTACGGACTGAATTAACTCCTTACGAACTTAATTAATTCCTTACGGACTTAATTTATTCATAACGGACTGAATTAATTCCTTAAGGGATGAATTAATTCATAACGGACTGAATTAATTCCTTAAGGAATGAATTAATTACTTACGGACTGAATTAATTCCTTAAGGAATGAATTAATTACTTACGGACTGAATTAATTCATTACGACTGAATTATTTCCTTACGGAATGAATAAATTCCTTACGGACTAAACTAATTCCATACGGACTTAATTAATTAATTAACTGAATTAATTAATTTCTTGCGGACTAAATTAACTCGTTACAGACTGAATTAATTCTTTAGGATTGATTGAATTCCTTACTTACTTAATTAATTCCTTACCGATTTCATTAATTCCTTACGGGCTGAATTAATTTCTTACGGACTGAATTAATACATTACGGACTGAATTAATTCCTTACGTACTGAATTAATTCCTTACGGATTGAATTAATTCCTTACGGACTGAATTAATTCTTAACGGTATGAATCAATTCCTTACGGACCGAAATAATTCCTTTGGGAATGAATTAATTCCTTACGAGCTGAATTAATTTCTTACGGACTGAATTAATTCTTTACGGACTGAATTAATTCCTTACGGACTGAATTAATTCCTTACTTACTGAATTAATTCCTTACGGACTGAATTAATTCCTTACGGATTGAATTAATTCATTACGGACTGAATTAATTCCTTACGGACTGAATTATTTCCTTACTTATTGAAATAATTCCTTACGGACTGGATTACTTCCTTACGGACTGAATTAATTCCTTACGAACTTAATTAATTCCTTACGGACTTAATTAATTCCTTACGGACTGGATTAATTCCTTACGGACTGAATTAACTCCTTACGAACCTAATTAATTCCTTTCGGACTTAATTTATTCATAAGGGACTGAATTAATTCCTTAAGGAATGAATTAATTCATAACGGACTGAATTATTTCCTTAAGGAATGAATTAATTACTTACGGACTTAATTCCTTTTTAATTAATTAATTTTAATTAATTAATAATTCCTTTATAATTTCCTTAATTCCGTAATTTCCTTACGGACTGAATTAATTCCTTACGGATTGAATTAATTCCTTACGGACCGAATTAATTCCTTTGGGAATGAATTAATTCCTTACGTGCTGAATTAATTTCTTACGGACTGAATTAATTCCTTACGGACTGAATTAATTCCTTACGGACTGAATTAATTCCTTACTTACTGAATTAATTCCTTACGGACTGAATTAGTTCCTTACGGATTGAATTATTTCCTTAAGGACTGAATTAATTCCTTACGGACTGAATTAATTCCTTACGAACTTAATTAATTCCTTACGGACTTAATTTATTCATAACGGACTGAATTAATTCCTTAAGGGATGAATTAATTCATAACGGACTGAATTAATTCCTTAAGGAATTAATTAATTACTTACGGACTTAATTAATTCATTACGGACTGAAATAATTCCTTACGGACTGAATTAATTCATTACGACTGAATTATTTCCTTACGGAATGAATAAATTCCTTACGGACTAAACTAATTCCATACGGACTTAATTAATTAATTAACTGAATTAATTAAATTCTTGCGGACTGAATTAACTCGTTACAGACTGAATTAATTCTTTAGGATTGATTGAATTCCTTACATACTTAATTAATTCCTTACCGATTTAATTAATTCCTTATGGGCTGAATTAATTTCTTACGGACTGAATTAATACATTACGGACTGACTTAGTTCCTTACGGACTGAATTAATTCTTAACGGAATGAATTAATTCCTTACGGACCAAATTAATTCCTTAGGGAATTAATTAATTCCTTACGGGCTGAATTAATTTCTTACGGACTGAATTAGTTCCTTACAAACTGAATTATTTCCTTACGGACTGAATTAATTCCTTACGGACTGAATTAATTCCTTTGGGAATGAATTAATTCCTTACGTGCTGAATTAATTTCTTACGGACTGAATTAATTCCTTACGGACTGAATTAATTCCTTACTTACTGAATTAATTCCTTACGGACTGAATTAGTTCCTTACGGACTGAATTAATTCCTTAAGGACTGAATTAATTCCTTACGGACTGAATTAATTCCTTACGGACTTAATTAATTCCTTACGGACTGGATTAATTCCTTACGGACTGAATTAACTCCTTACGAACCTAATTAATTCCTTACGGACTTAATTTATTCATAAGGGACTGAATTAATTCCTTAAGGAATGAATTAATTCATAACGGACTGAATTATTTCTTAAGGAATGAATTAATTACTTACGGACTTAATTCCTTTTTAATTAATTAATTTTAATTAATTAATAATTCCTTTTTAATTTCCTTAATTCCGTAATTTCTTTACGGACTGAATTAATTCCTTACGGATTGAATTAATTCCTTACGGACCGAATTAATTCCTTTGGGAATGAATTAATTCCTTACGTGCTGAATTAATTTCTTACGGACTGAATTAATTCCTTACGGACTGAATTAATTCCTTACGGAATGAATTAATTCCTTACTTACTGAATTAATTCCTTACGGACTGAATTAGTTCCTTACGGACTGAAGTAATTCCTTAAGGACTGAATTAATTCCTTACGGACTGAATTATTTCCTTACGAACTTAATTAATTCCTTACGGACTTAATTTATTCATAACGGACTGAATTAATTCCTTAAGGGATGAATTAATTCATAACGGACTGAATTAATTCCTTAAGGAATGAATTAATTACTTACGGACTGAATTAATTCCTTAAGGAATGAATTAATTACTTACGGACTTAATTAATTCATTACGGACTGAAATAATTCCTTACGGACTGAATTAATTCATTACGACTGAATTATTTCCTTATGGAATGAATAAATTCCTTACGGACTAAACTAATTCCATACGGACTTAACTAATTCCTTACGGACTTAATTAATTAATTAATTAATTAACTGAATTAATTAATTTCTTGCGGACTGAATTAAATCGTTACAGACTGAATTAATTCTTTAGGATTGATTGAATTCCTTAATTACTTAATTAATTCCTTACCGATTTCATTAATTCCTTACGGGCTGAATTAATTTCTTACGGACTGAATTAATACATTACGGACTGAATTAGTTCCTTACGGACTGAATTAATTCCTTACGGACTTAATTTATTGACCTAATAAATTCCTTACAGACTTAATTAATTCCTAACGGACTGAATTAATTCCTTACGGAATGAATTAATTCCTTACGGACTGAATTAATTCTTTACGGACTGAATTAATTCCTTACGGACTGAATTAATTCCTTACTTACTGAATTAATTCCTTACTTACTGAATTAATTCCTTACGGATTGAATTAATTCATTACGGACTGAATTACTTCCTTACGGACTGAATTAATTCCTTACGAACTTAATTAATTCCTTACAGAATTAATTAATTTTTTACGGACTGGATTAATTCCCTACGGACTGAATTAATTCCTTACGAACTTAATTAATTCCTTACGGACTTAATTAATTCCTTACGGACTGGATTAATTCCTTACGGACTGAATTAACTCCTTACGAACCTAATTAATTCCTTTCGGACTTAATTTATTCATAAGGGACTGAATTAATTCCTTAAGGAATGAATTAATTCATAACGGACTGAATTATTTCCTTAAGGAATGAATTAATTACTTACGGACTTAATTCCTTTTTAATTAATTAATTTTAATTAATTAATAATTCCTTTATAATTTCCTTAATTCCGTAATTTCCTTACGGACTGAATTAATTCCTTACGGATTGAATTAATTCCTTACGGACCGAATTAATTCCTTTGGGAATGAATTAATTCCTTACGTGCTGAATTAATTTCTTACGGACTGAATTAATTCCTTACGGACTGAATTAATTCCTTACGGACTGAATTAATTCCTTACTTACTGAATTAATTCCTTACGGACTGAATTAGTTCCTTACGGATTGAATTAATTCCTTAAGGACTGAATTAATTCCTTACGGACTGAATTAATTCCTTACGAACTTAATTAATTCCTTACGGACTTAATTTATTCATAACGGACTGAATTAATTCCTTAAGGGATGAATTAATTCATAACGGACTGAATTAATTCCTTAAGGAATTAATTAATTACTTACGGACTTAATTAATTCATTACGGACTGAAATAATTCCTTACGGACTGAATTAATTCATTACGACTGAATTATTTCCTTACGGAATGAATAAATTCCTTACGGACTAAACTAATTCCATACGGACTTAATTAATTAATTAACTGAATTAATTAATTTCTTGCGGACTGAATTAACTCGTTACAGACTGAATTAATTCTTTAGGATTGATTGAATTCCTTACATACTTAATTAATTCCTTACCGATTTAATTAATTCCTTATGGGCTGAATTAATTTCTTACGGACTGAATTAATACATTACGGACTGACTTAGTTCCTTACGGACTGAATTAATTCTTAACGGAATGAATTAATTCCTTACGGACCAAATTAATTCCTTAGGGAATTAATTAATTCCTTACGGGCTGAATTAATTTCTTACGGACTGAATTAGTTCCTTACAAACTGAATTATTTCCTTACGGACTGAATTAATTCCTTACGGACTGAATTAATTCCTTTGGGATGAATTAATTCCTTACTTGCTGAATTAATTTCTTACGGACTGAATTAATTCCTTACGGACTGAATTAATTCCTTACTTACTGAATTAATTCCTTACGGACTGAATTAGTTCCTTACGGACTGAATTAATTCCTTAAGGACTGAATTAATTCCTTACGGACTGAATTAATTCCTTACGGACTGAATTAATTCCTTACGGACTTAATTAATTCCTTACGGACTGGATTAATTCCTTACGGACTGAATTAACTCCTTACGAACCTAATTAATTCCTTACGGACTTAATTTATTCATAAGGGACTGAATTAATTCCTTAAGGAATGAATTAATTCATAACGTACTGAATTATTTCTTAAGGAATGAATTAATTACTTACGGACTTAATTCCTTTTTAATTAATTAATTTTAATTAATTAATAATTCCTTTTTAATTTCCTTAATTCCGTAATTTCCTTACGGACTGAATTAATTCCTTACGGATTGAATTAATTCCTTAAGGACCGAATTAATTCCTTTGGGAATGAATTAATTCCTTACGTGCTGAATTAATTTCTTACGGACTGAATTAATTCCTTACGGACTGAATTAATTCCTTACGGACTGAATTAATTCCTTACTTACTGAATTAATTCCTTACGGACTGAATTAGTTCCTTACGGACTGAAGTAATTCCTTAAGGACTGAATTAATTCCTTACGGACTGAATTATTTCCTTACGAACTTAATTAATTCCTTACGGACTTAATTTATTCATAACGGACTGAAATAATTCCTTAAGGGATGAATTAATTCATAACGGACTGAATTAATTCCTTAAGGAATGAATTAATTACTTACGGACTGAATTAATTCCTTAAGGAATGAATTAATTACTTACGGACTGAATTAATTCATTACGACTGAATTATTTCCTTACGGAATGAATAAATTCCTTACGGACTAAACTAATTCCATACGGACTTAATTAATTAATTAACTGAATTAATTAATTTCTTGCGGACTGAATTAACTCGTTACAGACTGAATTAATTCTTTAGGATTGATTGAATTCCTTACTTACTTAATTAATTCCTTACCGATTTCATTAATTCCTTACGGGCTGAATTAATTTCTTACGGACTGAATTAATACATTACGGACTGAATTAGTTCCTTACGGACTGAATTAATTCCTTACGGACTTAATTTATTGACCTAATAAATTCCTTACAGACTTAATTAATTCCTAACGGACTGAATTAATTCCTTACGGAATGAATTAATTCCTTACGGACTGAATTAATTCCTTACGGAATGAATTAATTCCTGACGTACTGAATTAATTCCTTACGGATTGAATTAATTCCTTACGGACTGAATTAATTCTTAACGGTATGAATCAATTCCTTACGGACCGAAATAATTCCTTTGGGAATGAATTAATTCCTTACGAGCTGAATTAATTTCTTACGGACTGAATTAATTCTTTACGGACTGAATTAATTCCTTACGGACTGAATTAATTCCTTACTTACTGAATTAATTCCTTACGGATTGAATTAATTCATTACGGACTGAATTAATTCCTTACGGACTGAATTATTTCCTTACTTATTGAAATAATTCCTTACGGACTGGATTACTTCCTTACGGACTGAATTAATTCCTTACGAACTTAATTAATTCCTTACAGACTTAATTAATTTTTTACGGACTGGATTAATTCCCTACGGACTGAATTAATTCCTTACGAACTTAATTAATTCCTTACGGACTTAATTAATTCCTTACGGACTGGATTAATTCCTTACGGACTGAATTAACTCCTTACGAACCTAATTAATTCCTTTCGGACTTAATTTATTCATAAGGGACTGAATTAATTCCTTAAGGAATGAATTAATTCATAACGGACTGAATTATTTCCTTAAGGAATGAATTAAT
Organism: Lepidurus packardi; assembly: GCA_023053545.1. NCBI lineage: Eukaryota > Metazoa > Arthropoda > Branchiopoda > Notostraca > Triopsidae > Lepidurus > Lepidurus packardi. Next base: position 383,899 of record JAKZAN010000005.1, read on the forward strand.
TACTTACGGACTTAATTCCTTTTTAATTAATTAATTTTAATTAATTAATAATTCCTTTTTAACTTCCTTAATTCCGTAATTTCCTTACGGACTGAATTAATTCCTTACGGATTGAATTAATTCCTTACGGACCGAATTAATTCCTTTGGGAATGAATTAATTCCTTACGTGCTGAATTAATTTCTTACGGACTGAATTAATTCCTTACGGACTGAATTAATTCCTTACGTACTGAATTAATTCCTTACTTACTGAATTAATTCCTTACGGACTGAATTAGTTCCTTACGGATTGAATTAATTCCTTAAGGACTGAATTAATTCCTTACGGACTGAATTAATTCCTTACGAACTTAATTAATTCCTTACGGACTGAATTAATTCCTTACTTACTGAATTAATTCCTTACGGATTGAATTAATTCATTACGGACTGAATTAATTCCTTACGGACTGAATTATTTCCTTACTTATTGAAATAATTCCTTACGGACTGGATTACTTCCTTACGGACTGAATTAATTCCTTACGAACTTAATTAATTCCTTACAGACTTAATTAATTTTTTACGGACTGGATTAATTCCCTACGGACTGAATTAATTCCTTACGAACTTAATTAATTCCTTACGGACTTAATTAATTCCTTACGGACTGGATTAATTCCTTACGGACTGAATTAACTCCTTACGAACCTAATTAATTCCTTTCGGACTTAATTTATTCATAAGGGACTGAATTAATTCCTTAAGGAATGAATTAATTCATAACGGACTGAATTATTTCCTTAAGGAATGAATTAATTACTTACGGACTTAATTCCTTTTTAATTAATTAATTTTAATTAATTAATAATTCCTTTTTAACTTCCTTAATTCCGTAATTTCCTTACGGACTGAATTAATTCCTTACGGATTGAATTAATTCCTTACGGACCGAATTAATTCCTTTGGGAATGAATTAATTCCTTACGTGCTGAATTAATTTCTTACGGACTGAATTAATTCCTTACGGACTGAATTAATTCCTTACGTACTGAATTAATTCCTTACTTACTGAATTAATTCCTTACGGACTGAATTAGTTCCTTACGGATTGAATTAATTCCTTAAGGACTGAATTAATTCCTTACGGACTGAATTAATTCCTTACGAACTTAATTAATTCCTTACGGACTTAATTTATTCATAACGGACTGAATTAATTCCTTAAGGGATGAATTAATTCATAACGGACTGAATTAATTCCTTAAGGAATTAATTAATTACTTACGGACTTAATTAATTCATTACGGACTGAAATAATTCCTTACGGACTGAATTAATTCATTACGACTGAATTATTTCCTTACGGAATGAATAAATTCCTTACGGACTAAACTAATTCCATACGGACTTAATTAATTAATTAACTGAATTAATTAATTTCTTGCGGACTGAATTAACTCGTTACAGACTGAATTAATTCTTTAGGATTGATTGAATTCCTTACTTACTTAATTAATTCCTTACCGATTTAATTAATTCCTTATGGGCTGAATTAATTTCTTACGGACTGAATTAATACATTACGGACTGACTTAGTTCCTTACGGACTGAATTAATTCTTAACGGAATGAATTAATTCCTTACGGACCAAATTAATTCCTTAGGGAATTAATTAATTCCTTAGGGAATTAATTAATTCCTTACGGGCTGAATTAATTTCTTACGGACTGAATTAGTTCCTTACAAACTGAATTATTTCCTTACGGACTGAATTAATTCCTTACGGACTGAATTAATTCCTTTGGGAATGAATTAATTCCTTACTTGCTGAATTAATTTCTTACGGACTGAATTAATTCCTTACGGACTGAATTAATTCCTTACTTACTGAATTAATTCCTTACGGACTGAATTAGTTCCTTACGGACTGAATTAATTCCTTAAGGACTGAATTAATTCCTTACGGACTGAATTAATTCCTTACGTACTGAATTAATTAATTAATGGACTGAATTAATTCATTACGGATTGAATTAATTCCTTACGGACTGAATTAATTCCTTACGGACTTAATTAATTCCTTACGGACTGGATTAATTCCTTACGGACTGAATTAACTCCTTACGAACTTAATTAATTCCTTACGGACTTAATTTATTCATAACGGACTGAATTAATTCCTTAAGGGATGAATTAATTCATAACGGACTGAATTAATTCCTTAAGGAATGAATTAATTACTTACGGACTGAATTAATTCCTTAAGGAATGAATTAATTACTTACGGACTGAATTAATTCATTACGACTGAATTATTTCCTTACGGAATGAATAAATTCCTTACGGACTAAACTAATTCCATACGGACTTAATTAATTAATTAACTGAATTAATTAATTTCTTGCGGACTAAATTAACTCGTTACAGACTGAATTAATTCTTTAGGATTGATTGAATTCCTTACTTAATTAATTCCTTACCGATTTCATTAATTCCTTACGGGCTGAATTAATTTCTTACGGACTGAATTAATACATTACGGACTGAATTAATTCCTTACGTACTGAATTAATTCCTTACGGATTGAATTAATTCCTTACGGACTGAATTAATTCTTAACGGTATGAATCAATTCCTTACGGACCGAAATAATTCCTTTGGGAATGAATTAATTCCTTACGAGCTGAATTAATTTCTTACGGACTGAATTAATTCTTTACGGACTGAATTAATTCCTTACGGACTGAATTAATTCCTTACTTACTGAATTAATTCCTTACGGACTGAATTAATTCCTTACGGATTGAATTAATTCATTACGGACTGAATTAATTCCTTACGGACTGAATTATTTCCTTACTTATTGAAATAATTCCTTACGGACTGGATTACTTCCTTACGGACTGAATTAATTCCTTACGAACTTAATTAATTCCTTACGGACTTAATTAATTCCTTACGGACTGGATTAATTCCTTACGGACTGAATTAACTCCTTACGAACCTAATTAATTCCTTTCGGACTTAATTTATTCATAAGGGACTGAATTAATTCCTTAAGGAATGAATTAATTCATAACGGACTGAATTATTTCCTTAAGGAATGAATTAATTACTTACGGACTTAATTCCTTTTTAATTAATTAATTTTAATTAATTAATAATTCCTTTATAATTTCCTTAATTCCGTAATTTCCTTACGGACTGAATTAATTCCTTACGGATTGAATTAATTCCTTACGGACCGAATTAATTCCTTTGGGAATGAATTAATTCCTTACGTGCTGAATTAATTTCTTACGGACTGAATTAATTCCTTACGGACTGAATTAATTCCTTACGGACTGAATTAATTCCTTACTTACTGAATTAATTCCTTACGGACTGAATTAGTTCCTTACGGATTGAATTAATTCCTTAAGGACTGAATTAATTCCTTACGGACTGAATTAATTCCTTACGAACTTAATTAATTCCTTACGGACTTAATTTATTCATAACGGACTGAATTAATTCCTTAAGGGATGAATTAATTCATAACCTACTGAATTAATTCCTTAAGGAATTAATTAATTACTTACGGACTTAATTAATTCATTACGGACTGAAATAATTCCTTACGGACTGAATTAATTCATTACGACTGAATTATTTCCTTACGGAATGAATAAATTCCTTACGGACTAAACTAATTCCATACGGACTTAATTAATTAATTAACTGAATTAATTAATTTCTTGCGGACTGAATTAACTCGTTACAGACTGAATTAATTCTTTAGGATTGATTGAATTCCTTACATACTTAATTAATTCCTTACCGATTTAATTAATTCCTTATGGGCTGAATTAATTTCTTACGGACTGAATTAATACATTACGGACTGACTTAGTTCCTTACGGACTGAATTAATTCTTAACGGAATGAATTAATTCCTTACGGACCAAATTAATTCCTTAGGGAATTAATTAATTCCTTACGGGCTGAATTAATTTCTTACGGACTGAATTAGTTCCTTACAAACTGAATTATTTCCTTACGGACTGAATTAATTCCTTACGGACTGAATTAATTCCTTTGGGATGAATTAATTCCTTACTTGCTGAATTAATTTCTTACGGACTGAATTAATTCCTTACGGACTGAATTAATTCCTTACTTACTGAATTAATTCCTTACGGACTGAATTAGTTCCTTACGGACTGAATTAATTCCTTAAGGACTGAATTAATTCCTTACGGACTGAATTAATTCCTTACGGACTGAATTAATTCCTTACGGACTTAATTAATTCCTTACGGACTGGATTAATTCCTTACGGACTGAATTAACTCCTTACGAACCTAATTAATTCCTTACGGACTTAATTTATTCATAAGGGACTGAATTAATTCCTTAAGGAATGAATTAATTCATAACGGACTGAATTATTTCTTAAGGAATGAATTAATTACTTACGGACTTAATTCCTTTTTAATTAATTAATTTTAATTAATTAATAATTCCTTTTTAATTTCCTTAATTCCGTAATTTCCTTACGGACTGTATTAATTCCTTACGGATTGAATTAATTCCTTACGGACCGAATTAATTCCTTTGGGAATGAATTAATTCCTTACGTGCTGAATTAATTTCTTACGGACTGAATTAATTCCTTACGGACTGAATTAATTCCTTACGGACTGAATTAATTCCTTACTTACTGAATTAATTCCTTACGGACTGAATTAGTTCCTTGCGGACTGAAGTAATTCCTTAAGGACTGAATTAATTCCTTACGGACTGAATTATTTCCTTACGAACTTAATTAATTCCTTACGGACTGAATTAATTCCTTACTTACTGAATTAATTCCTTACGGACTGAATTAGTTCCTTACGGACTGAATTAATTCCTTAAGGACTGAATTAATTCCTTACGGACTGAATTAATTCCTTACGGACTGAATTAATTCCTTACGGACTTAATTAATTCCTTACGGACTGGATTAATTCCTTACGGACTGAATTAACTCCTTACGGACTAAACTAATTCCATACGGACTTAATTAATAAATTAACTGAATTAATTAATTTCTTGCGGACTGAATTAACTCGTTACAGACTGAATTAATTCTTTAGGATTGATTGAATTCCTTACTTACTTAATTAATTCCTTACCGATTTCATTAATTCCTTACGGGCTGAATTAATTTCTTACGGACTGAATTAATACATTACGGACTGAATTAGTTCCTTACGGACTGAATTAATTCCTTACGGACTTAATTTATTGACCTAATAAATTCCTTACAGACTTAATTAATTCCTAACGGACTGAATTAATTCCTTACGGAATGAATTAATTCCTTACGGACTGAATTAATTCCTTACGGAATGAATTAATTCCTGACGTACTGAATTAATTCCTTACGGATTGAATTAATTCCTTACGGACTGAATTAATTCTTAACGGTATGAATCAATTCCTTACGGACCGAAATAATTCCTTTGGGAATGAATTAATTCCTTACGAGCTGAATTAATTTCTTACGGACTGAATTAATTCTTTACGGACTGAATTAATTCCTTACGGACTGAATTAATTCCTTACTTACTGAATTAATTCCTTACGGATTGAATTAATTCATTACGGACTGAATTAATTCCTTACGGACTGAATTATTTCCTTACTTATTGAAATAATTCCTTACGGACTGGATTACTTCCTTACGGACTGAATTAATTCCTTACGAACTTAATTAATTCCTTACAGACTTAATTAATTTTTTACGGACTGGATTAATTCCCTACGGACTGAATTAATTCCTTACGAACTTAATTAATTCCTTACGGACTTAATTAATTCCTTACGGACTGGATTAATTCCTTACGGACTGAATTAACTCCTTACGAACCTAATTAATTCCTTTCGGACTTAATTTATTCATAAGGGACTGAATTATTTCCTTAAGGAATGAATTAATTCATAACGGACTGAATTATTTCCTTAAGGAATGAATTAATTACTTACGGACTTAATTCCTTTTTAATTAATAAATTTTAATTAATTAATAATTCCTTTTTAACTTCCTTAATTCCGTAATTTCCTTACGGACTGAATTAATTCCTTACGGATTGAATTAATTCCTTACGGACCGAATTAATTCCTTTGGGAATGAATTAATTCCTTACGTGCTGAATTAATTTCTTACGGACTGAATTAATTCCTTACGGACTGAATTAATTCCTTACGTACTGAATTAATTCCTTACTTACTGAATTAATTCCTTACGGACTGAATTAGTTCCTTACGGATTGAATTAATTCCTTAAGGACTGAATTAATTCCTTACGGACTGAATTAATTCCTTACGAACTTAATTAATTCCTTACGGACTTAATTTATTCATAACGGACTGAATTAATTCCTTAAGGGATGAATTAATTCATAACGGACTGAATTAATTCCTTAAGGAATTAATTAATTACTTACGGACTTAATTAATTCATTACGGACTGAAATAATTCCTTACGGACTGAATTAATTCATTACGACTGAATTATTTCCTTACGGAATGAATAAATTCCTTACGGACTAAACTAATTCCATACGGACTTAATTAATTAATTAACTGAATTAATTAATTTCTTGCGGACTGAATTAACTCGTTACAGACTGAATTAATTCTTTAGGATTGATTGAATTCCTTACTTACTTAATTAATTCCTTACCGATTTAATTAATTCCTTACGGGCTGAATTAATTTCTTACGGACTGAATTAATACATTACGGACTGACTTAGTTCCTTACGGACTGAATTAATTCTTAACGGAATGAATTAATTCCTTACGGACCAAATTAATTCCTTAGGGAATTAATTAATTCCTTACGGGCTGAATTAATTTCTTACGGACTGAATTAGTTTCTTACAAACTGAATTATTTCCTTACGGACTGAATTAATTCCTTACGGACTGAATTAATTCCTTTGGGAATGAATTAATTCCTTACTTGCTGAATTAATTTCTTACGGACTGAATTAATTCCTTACGGACTGAATTAATTCCTTACTTACTGAATTAATTCCTTACGGACTGAATTAGTTCCTTACGGGCTGAATTAATTCCTTAAGGACTGAATTAATTCCTTACGGACTGAATTAATTCCTTACGTACTGAATTAATTAATTAATGGACTGAATTAATTCATTACGGATTGAATTAATTCCTTACGGACTGAATTAATTCCTTACGGACTTAATTAATTCCTTACGGACTGGATTAATTCCTTACGGACTGAATTAACTCCTTACGAACTTAATTAATTCCTTACGGACTTAATTTATTCATAACGGACTGAATTAATTCCTTAAGGGATGAATTAATTCATAACGGACTGAATTAATTCCTTAAGGAATGAATTAATTACTTACGGACTGAATTAATTCCTTAAGGAATGAATTAATTACTTACGGACTGAATTAATTCATTACGACTGAATTATTTCCTTACGGAATGAATAAATTCCTTACGGACTAAACTAATTCCATACGGACTTAATTAATTAATTAACTGAATTAATTAATTTCTTGCGGACTAAATTAACTCGTTACAGACTGAATTAATTCTTTAGGATTGATTGAATTCCTTACTTACTTAATTAATTCCTTACCGATTTCATTAATTCCTTACGGGCTGAATTAATTTCTTACGGACTGAATTAATACATTACGGACTGAATTAATTCCTTACGTACTGAATTAATTCCTTACGGATTGAATTAATTCCTTACGGACTGAATTAATTCTTAACGGTATGAATCAATTCCTTACGGACCGAAATAATTCCTTTGGGAATGAATTAATTCCTTACGAGCTGAATTAATTTCTTACGGACTGAATTAATTCTTTACGGACTGAATTAATTCCTTACGGACTGAATTAATTCCTTACTTACTGAATTAATTCCTTACGGACTGAATTAATTCCTTACGGATTGAATTAATTCATTACGGACTGAATTAATTCCTTACGGACTGAATTATTTCCTTACTTATTGAAATAATTCCTTACGGACTGGATTACTTCCTTACGGACTGAATTAATTCCTTACGAACTTAATTAATTCCTTACAGACTTAATTAATTTTTTACGGACTGGATTAATTTCTTACGGACTGAATTAATTCCTTACGGACTGAATTAATTCCTTACGGACTGAATTAATTCCTTACTTACTGAATTAATTCCTTACGGACTGAATTAGTTCCTTACGGACTGAAGTAATTCCTTAAGGACTGAATTAATTCCTTACGGACTGAATTATTTCCTTACGAACTTAATTAATTCCTTACGGACTTAATTTATTCATAACGGACTGAATTAATTCCTTAAGGGATGAATTAATTCATAACGGACTGAATTAATTCCTTAAGGAATGAATTAATTACTTACGGACTGAATTAATTCCTTAAGGAATGAATTAATTACTTACGGACTGAATTAATTCATTACGACTGAATTATTTCCTTACGGAATGAATAAATTCCTTACGGACTAAACTAATTCCATACGGACTTAATTAATTAATTAACTGAATTAATTAATTTCTTGCGGACTAAATTAACTCGTTACAGACTGAATTAATTCTTTAGGATTGATTGAATTCCTTACTTACTTAATTAATTCCTTACCGATTTCATTAATTCCTTACGGGCTGAATTAATTTCTTACGGACTGAATTAATACATTACGGACTGAATTAATTCCTTACGTACTGAAATAATTCCTTACGGATTGAATTAATTCCTTACGGACTGAATTAATTCTTAACGGTATGAATCAATTCCTTACGGACCGAAATAATTCCTTTGGGAATGAATTAATTCCTTACGAGCTGAATTAATTTCTTACGGACTGAATTAATTCTTTACGGACTGAATTAATTCCTTAAGGACTGAATTAATTCCTTACTTACTGAATTAATTCCTTACGGACTGAATTAATTCCTTACGGATTGAAGTAATTCATTACGGACTGAATTAATTCCTTACGGACTGAATTATTTCCTTACTTATTGAAATAATTCCTTACGGACTGGATTACTTCCTTACGGACTGAATTAATTCCTTACGAACTTAATTAATTCCTTACAGACTTAATTAATTTTTTACGGACTGGATTAATTCCCTACGGACTGAATTAATTCCTTACGAACTTAATTAATTCCTTACGGACTTAATTAATTCCTTACGGACTGGATTAATTCCTTACGGACTGAATTAACTCCTTACGAACCTAATTAATTCCTTTCGGACTTAATTTATTCATAAGGGACTGAATTTATTCCTTAAGGAATGAATTAATTCATAACGGACTGAATTATTTCCTTAAGGAATGAATTAATTACTTACGGACTTAATTCCTTTTTAATTAATTAATTTTAATTAATTAATAATTCCTTTTTAATTTCCTTAATTCCGTAATTTCCTTACGGACTGAATTATTTCCTTAAGGAATGAATTAATTACTTACGGACTTAATTCCTTTTTAATTAATTAATTTTAATTAATTAATAATTCCTTTTTAATTTCCTTAATTCCGTAATTTCCTTACGGACTGAATTAATTCCTTACGGATTGAATTAATTCCTTACGGACCGAATTAATTCCTTTGGGAATGAATTAATTCCTTACGTGCTGAATTAATTTCTTACGGACTGAATTAATTCCTTACGGACTGAATTAATTCCTTACGGACTGAATTAATTCCTTACTTACTGAATTAATTCCTTACGGACTGAATTAGTTCCTTACGGATTGAATTAATTCCTTAAGGACTGAATTAATTCCTTACGGACTGAATTAATTCCTTACGAACTTAATTAATTCCTTACGGACTTAATTTATTCATAACGGACTGAATTAATTCCTTAAGGGATGAATTAATTCATAACGGACTGAATTAATTCCTTAAGGAATTAATTAATTACTTACGGACTTAATTAATTCATTACGGACTGAAATAATTCCTTACGGACTGAATTAATTCATTACGACTGAATTATTTCCTTACGGAATGAATAAATTCCTTACGGACTAAACTAATTCCATACGGACTTAATTAATTAATTAACTGAATTAATTAATTTCTTGCGGACTGAATTAACTCGTTACAGACTGAATTAATTCTTTAGGATTGATTGAATTCCTTACTTACTTAATTAATTCCTTACCGATTTAATTAATTCCTTATGGGCTGAATTAATTTGTTACGGACTGAATTAATACATTACGGACTGACTTAGTTCCTTACAGACTGAATTAATTCCTTACGGACTTAATTAATTCCTTATTGACATAATAAATTCCTTACAGACTTAATTAATTCCTAACGGACTGAATTAATTCCTTACGGAATGAATTAATTCCTTACGGACTGAATTAATTCCTTACGGATTGAATTAATTCCTTACGGACCGAAATAATTCCTTTGGGAATGAATTAATTCCTTACGTGCTGAATTAATTTCTTACGGACTGAATTAATTCCTTACTTACTGAATTAATTCCTTAAGGACTGAATTAGTTCCTTACGGAATGAATTAATTCCTTAAGGACTGAATTAAATCCTTACGGACTGAATTAATTCCTTACGTACTGAATTAATTGATTAATGGACTGAATTAATTCCTTACGGATTGAATTAATTCCTTACGGACTGAAATAATTCCTTACGGATTGAATTAATTCCTTACGGACCAAATTAATTCCTTAGGGAATTAATTAATTCCTTACGGGCTGAATTAATTTCTTACGGACTGAATTAGTTCCTTACAAACTGAATTACTTCCTTACGGACTGAATTAATTCCTTACGGACTGAATTAATTCCTTTGGGAATGAATTAATTCCTTACGTGCTGAATTAATTTCTTACGGACTGAATTAATTCCTTACGGACAAAATTAATTCCTTACTTACTGAATTAATTCCTTACGGACTGAATTAGTTCCTTACGGACTGAATTAATTCCTTAAGGACTGAATTAATTCCTTACGGACTGAATTAATTCCTTACGTACTGAATTAATTAATTAATGGACTGAATTAATTCATTACGGATTGAATTAATTCCTTACGGACTGAATTAATTCTTTACGGACTGAATTAATTCCTTACGGATTGAATTAATTCCGTACGGATTGAAATAATTCCTTACGGACTGAATTAATTCCTTACAGACTTAATTAATTCCTTACGGATTGAATTAATTCCTTACGGATTGAATTAATTCCTTACGGACTGAATTAATTCCTTACGGACTGAATTAGTTCCTTACGGACTGAATTATTTCCTTTTGGACTGAATTAATTCCTTACGGACTGAATTAATTCCTTACGGACTGAATTAATTCCTTACGTACTAAATTAATTAATTAGTGGACTGAATTAATACATTACGGACTGAATTAATTCCTTACGGACTGAATTAATTCCTCACTTACTGAATTAATTCCTTACGGACTGAATTGGTTCCTTAAGGACTGAATTAATTCCTTACGGACTGAATTAATTCCTTACGGAATGAATTAATTAATTAATGGACTGAATTAATTCATTACGGATTGAATTAATTCTTTACGGACTGAATTAATTCATTACGGACTGAATTAATTCCTTACGGATTGAATTAATTCCTTACGGATTGAATTAATTCCTTACGGACTGAATTAATTCCTTACGGACTGAATTAATTCCTTACGGACTGAATTAATTCCTTACTTAATGAATTAATTCCTTACGGATTGAATTAATTCCTTACGGACTGAATTAATTCTTAACGGTATAAATTAATTCTTAACGGTATGAATTAATTCCTTACGGACCGAATTAATTCCTTTGGGAATGAATTAATTCCTTACGTGCTGAATTAATTTCTTACAGACTGAATTAATTCCTTACGGACTGAGTTAATTCCTTACTTACTCAATTAATTCCTTACGGACTGAATTAGTTCCTTACGGACTGAATTATTTCCTTATGGACTGAATTAATTCCTTACAGACTGAATTAATTCCTTACGGACTGAATTAATTCCTTACGTACTGAATTAATTAATTAGTGGACTGAATTAATACATTACGGACTGACTTAATTCCTTACGGACTGAATTAATTCCTTACTTACTGAATTAATTCCTTGCGGACTGAATTAATTTCTTACGTATTGAATTAATTCCTTACGGACTGAATTAATTCTTAACGGTATGAATTAATTCCTTACGGACCTAATTAATTCCTTTGGGAATGGCTTAATTCCTTACGTGCTGAATTAATTTCTTACAGACTGAATTAATTCCTTACGGACTGAGTTAATTCCTTACTTACTGAATTAATTCCTTACGGACTGAATTAATTCCTTACAGACTTAATTAATTCCTTACAGACTGAATTAATTCCGTACGGAATGAATTAATTCCTTACGGACTGAATTAATTCCTTACGGATTGAATTAATTCCTTACGGACTGAATTAATATCTTAACGGTATGAATTAATTCCTTACGGACCGAATTAATTCCTTTGGGAATGAATTAATTCCTTACGTGCTGAATTAATTTCTTACAGACTGAATAATTCCTTACGGACTGAATTAGTTCCTTACGGACTGAATTATTTCCTTATGGACTGAATTAATTCCTTACGGACTGAATTAATTCCTTACGGACTGAATTAATTCCTTACGGACTGAATTAATTCCTTACGTACTGAATTAATTAATTAGTGCACTGAATTAATACATTACGGACTGACTAAATTCCTTACGGACTGAATTAATTCCTTACTTACTGAATTAATTCCTTACTGACTGAATTAGTTCCTTAAGGACTGAATTAATTCCTTACGGACTGAATTAATTCCTTACGGAATGAATGAATTAATTAATGGACTGAATTAATTCATTACGGATTGAATTAATTCCTTACGGACTGAATTAATTCTTTACGGACTGAATAATTTCCTTACGGATTGAATTAATTCCTTACGGATTGAAATAATTCCTTACGGACTGAATTAATTCCTTACGGACTGAATTAATTCCTTACGGACTGAATTAATTCCTTACGTACTGAATTAATTAATTACGGATTGAATTAATTCCTTACGGACTGAATTAATCCTTTAAGGACTGAATTAATTCCTTACGGATTGAATTAATTCCTTACGGATTGAATTAATTCCTTACGGACTGAATTAATTCCTTACGGACTGAATTAATTCCTTACGTACTGAATTAATTCATTACGGATTGAATTAATTCCTTACGGACTGAATTAATCCTTTACGGACTGAATTAATTCCTTAAGGATTGAAATAATTCCTTACGTACTGAATTAATTAATTAATGGACTGTTTTAATTCATTACGGATTGAATTAATTCCTTACGGACTGAATTAATTCTTTACGGACTGAATTAATTCCCTTCGGATTGAATTAATTCCGTACGGATTGAATTAATTCCTTACGGACGGAATTAATTCCTTACGGACTTAATTAATTCCTTACAGACTTAATTAATTCCTTACAGACTGAATTAATTCCGTACGGAATGAATTAATTCCTTACGGACTGAATTAATTCCTTACGGATTGAATTAATTCCTTACGGACTGAATTAATATCTTAACGGTATGAATTAATTCCTTACGGACCGAATTAATTCCTTTGGGAATGAATTAATTCCTTACGTGCTGAATTAATTTCTTACAGACTGAATAATTCCTTACGGACTGAATTAGTTCCTTACGGACTGAATTATTTCCTTATGGACTGAATTAATTCCTTACGGACTGAATTAATTCCTTACGGACTGAATTAATTCCTTACGGACTGAATTAATTCCTTACGTACTGAATTAATTAATTAGTGCACTGAATTAATACATTACGGACTGACTAAATTCCTTACGGACTGAATTAATTCCTTACTTACTGAATTAATTCCTTACTGACTGAATTAGTTCCTTAAGGACTGAATTAATTCCTTACGGACTGAATTAATTCCTTACGGAATGAATGAATTAATTAATGGACTGAATTAATTCATTACGGATTGAATTAATTCCTTACGGACTGAATTAATTCTTTACGGACTGAATAATTTCCTTACGGATTGAATTAATTCCTTACGGATTGAAATAATTCCTTACGGACTGAATTAATTCCTTACGGACTGAATTAATTCCTTACGGACTGAATTAATTCCTTACGTACTGAATTAATTAATTACGGATTGAATTAATTCCTTACAGACTGAATTAATCCTTTACGGACTGAATTAATTCCTTACGGATTGAATTAATTCCGTACGGATTGAATTAATTCCTTACAGACTTAATTAAATCCTTACAGACTGAATTAATTCCTTACGGAATGAATTAATTCCTTACGGACTGAATTAATTCCTTACGGATTGAATTAATTCCTTACGGACTGAATCAATTCTTAACGGTATGAATTAATTCCTTACGGACCGAATTAATTCCTTTGGGAATGAATTAATTCCTTACGTGCTGAATTAATTTCTTACAGACTGAATAATTCCTTACGGACTGAATTAGTTCCTTACGGACTGAATTATTTCCTTATGGATTGAATTAATTCCTTACGGACTGAATTAATTCCTTACGGACTGAATTAATTCCTTACGGACTGAATTAATTCCTTACGTACTGAATTAATTAATTAGTGCACTGAATTAATACATTACGGACTGACTAAATTCCTTACGGACTGAATTAATTCCTTACTTACTGAATTAATTCCTTACTGACTGAATTAGTTCCTTAAGGACTGAATTAATTCCTTACGGACTGAATTAATTCCTTACGGAATGAATGAATTAATTAATGGACTGAATTAATTCATTACGGATTGAATTAATTCCTTACGGACTGAATTAATTCTTTACGGACTGAATAATTTCCTTACGGATTGAATTAATTCCTTACGGATTGAAATAATTCCTTACGGACTGAATTAATTCCTTACGGACTGAATTAATTCCTTACGGACTGAATTAATTCCTTACGTACTGAATTAATTAATTACGGATTGAATTAATTCCTTACGGACTGAATTAATCCTTTACGGACTGAATTAATTCCTTACGGATTGAATTAATTCCGTACGGATTGAATTAATTCCTTACAGACTTAATTAATTCCTTACAGACTGAATTAATTCCTTACGGAATGAATTAATTCCTTACGGACTGAATTAATTCCTTACGGATTGAATTAATTCCTTACGGACTGAATCAATTCTTAACGGTATGAATTAATTCCTTACGGACCAAATTAATTCCTTTGGGAATGAATTAATTCCTTACGTGCTGAATTAATTTCCTACAGACTGAATTAATTCCTTACGGACTGAATTAGTTCCTTACGGACTGAATTATTTCCTTATGGACTGAAATAATTCCATACGGACTGAATTAATTCCTTACGGACTGAATTAATTCCTTACGGACTGAATTAATCCTTTACGGACTGAATTAATTCCTTACGGATTGAATTAATTCCTTACGTACTGAATTAATTAATTAATGGACTGTTTTAATTCATTACGGATTGAATTAATTCCTTACGGACTGAATTAATTCCTTACGGACTTAATTAATTCCTTACAGACTTAATTAATTCCTTACGGACTGAATTAGTTCCTTACGGACTGAATTATTTCCTTATGGACTGAATTAATTCCTTACGGACTGAATTAATTCCTTACGGACTGAATTAATTCCTTACGTACTGAATTAATTAATTAGTGCACTGAATTAATTAATTAGTGCACTGAATTAATACATTACGGACTGACTAAATTCATTACGGACTGAATTAATTCCTTACGTACTGAATTAATTAATTACGGATTGAATTAATTCCTTACGGACTGAATTAATCCTTTACGGACTGAATTAATTCCTTACGGATTGAATTAATTCCGTACGGATTGAATTAATTCCTTACAGAATTAATTAATTCCTTACAGACTGAATTAATTCCTTACGGATTGAATTAATTCCTTACGGATTGAATTAATTCCTTACGGACTGAATTAATTCCTTACGGACTGAATTAATTCCTTACGTACTGAATTAATTCATTACGGATTGAATTAATTCCTTACGGACTGAATTAATCCTTTACGGACTGAATTAATTCCTTACGGATTGAATTAATTCCTTACGTACTGAATTAATTAATTAATGGACTGTTTTAATTCATTACGGATTGAATTAATTCCTTACGGACTGAATTAATTCTTTACGGACTGAATTAATTCCCTTCGGATTGAATTAATTCCGTACGGATTGAATTAATTCCTTACGGACGGAATTAATTCCTTACGGACTTAATTAATTCCTTACAGACTTAATTAATTCCTTACAGACTGAATTAATTCCGTACGGAATGAATTAATTCCTTACGGACTGAATTAATTCCTTACGGATTGAATTAATTCCTTACGGACTGAATTAATATCTTAACGGTATGAATTAATTCCTTACGGACCGAATTAATTCCTTTGGGAATGAATTAATTCCTTACGTGCTGAATTAATTTCTTACAGACTGAATAATTCCTTACGGACTGAATTAGTTCCTTACGGACTGAATTATTTCCTTATGGACTGAATTAATTCCTTACGGACTGAATTAATTCCTTACGGACTGAATTAATTCCTTACGGACTGAATTAATTCCTTACGTACTGAATTAATTAATTAGTGCACTGAATTAATACATTACGGACTGACTAAATTCCTTACGGACTGAATTAATTCCTTACTTACTGAATTAATTCCTTACTGACTGAATTAGTTCCTTAAGGACTGAATTAATTCCTTACGGACTGAATTAATTCCTTACGGAATGAATGAATTAATTAATGGACTGAATTAATTCATTACGGATTGAATTAATTCCTTACGGACTGAATTAATTCTTTACGGACTGAATAATTTCCTTACGGATTGAATTAATTCCTTACGGATTGAAATAATTCCTTACGGACTGAATTAATTCCTTACGGACTGAATTAATTCCTTACGGACTGAATTAATTCCTTACGTACTGAATTAATTAATTACGGATTGAATTAATTCCTTACGGACTGAATTAATCCTTTACGGACTGAATTAATTCCTTACGGATTGAATTAATTCCGTACGGATTGAATTAATTCCTTACAGACTTAATTAATTCCTTACAGACTGAATTAATTCCTTACGGAATGAATTAATTCCTTACGGACTGAATTAATTCCTTACGGATTGAATTAATTCCTTACGGACTGAATTAATTCTTAACGGTATGAATTAATTCCTTACGGACCAAATTAATTCCTTTGGGAATGAATTAATTCCTTACGTGCTGAATTAATTTCCTACAGACTGAATTAATTCCTTACGGACTGAATTAGTTCCTTACGGACTGAATTATTTCCTTATGGACTGAATTAATTCCATACGGACTGAATTAATTCCTTACGGACTGAATTAATTCCTTACGGACTGAATTAATCCTTTACGGACTGAATTAATTCCTTACGGATTGAATTAATTCCTTACGTACTGAATTAATTAATTAATGGACTGTTTTAATTCATTACGGATTGAATTAATTCCTTACGGACTGAATTAATTCCTTACGGACTTAATTAATTCCTTACAGACTTAATTAATTCCTTACAGACTGAATTAATTCCTTACGGAATGAATTAATTCCTTACGGACTGAATTAATTCTTAACGGTATGAATTAATTAATTAGTGGACTGAATTAATACATTACGGACTGACTTAATTCCTTACGGACTGAATTAATTCCTTACTTACTGAAATAATTCCTTACGGACTGAATTAGTTCCTTAAGGACTGAATTAATTCCTTACGGACTGAATTAATTCCTTACGGAATGAATTAATTAATTAATGGACTGAATTAATTCATTACGGATTGAATTAATTCCTTTCGGACTGAATTAATTCTTTACGGACTGAATAAATTCCTTACGGATTGAATTAATTCCTTACGGATTGAATTAATTCCTTACGGACTGAATTAATTCCTTACGTATTGAATTAATTCCTTACGGACTGAATTAATTCTTAACGGTATGATTTAATTCCTTACGGACCGAATTAATTCCTTTGGGAATGAATTAATTCCTTACGTGCTGAATTAATTTCTTACAGACTGAATTAATTCCTTACGGACTGAGTTAATTCCTTACTTACTGAATTAATTCCTTACGGACTGAATTAATTCCTTACGGACTGAATTAATTCCTTACGGAATGAATGAATTAATTAATGGACTGAATTAATTCATTACGGATTGAATTAATTCCTTACGGACTGAATTAATTCTTTACGGACTGAATTAATTCCTTACGGATTGAATTAATTCCTTACGGATTGAATTAATTCCTTACGGACTGAATTAATTCCTTACGGACTGAATTAATTCCTTACGGACTGAATTAATTCCTTACGGACTGAATGAATTCCTTACTTACTGAATTAATTCCTTACGTACTGAATTAGTTCCTTACGTACTGAATTAATTCATTACGGATTGAATTAATTCCTTACGGACTGAATTAATCCTTTACGGACTGAATTAATTCCTTACGGATTGAATTAATTCCTTACGGATTGAATTAATTCCTTACGGACTGAATTAATTCCTTACGGTCTGAATTAATTCCTTACGGATTGAATTAATTCCTTACAGACTGAAATAATTCTTAACGGACTGAATTAATTCCTTACGGATTGAATTAATTCCGTACGGATTGAATTAATTCCTTACGGACTGAATTAATTCCTTACGGACTGAATTAATTCCTTACAGACTTAATTAATTCCTTACGGAATGAATTAATTCCTTACGGACTGAATTAATTCCTTACGGATTGAATTAATTCCTTACGGACTGAATTAATTCTTAACGGTATGAATTAATTCCTTACGGATCGAATTAATTCCTTTGGGAATGAATTAATTCCTTACGTGCTGAACTAATTTCTTACAGACTGAATTAATTCCTTACGGACTGAATTAATTCCTTACTTACTGAATTAATTCCTTACGGACTGAATTAATTCCTTACTTACTGAATTAATTCCTTACGGACTGAATTAGTTCCTTACGGACTGAATTATTTCCTTATGGACTGAATTAATTCCTTACGGTGTGAATTAATTCCTTACGGACTGAATTAATTAATTTGTGGACTAAATTAATACACTACGGACTGAATTAGTTCCTTACGGACTGAATTAATTCCTTACTTACTGAATTAATTCCTTACGGACTGAATTAGTTCCTTAAGGACTGAATTAATTCTTTACGGACTGAATTAATTCCTTACGGAATGAATTAATTAATTAACGGACTGAATTAATTCCTTACGGATTGAATTAATTCCTTACGGACTGAATTAATTCTTTACGGATTGAATTAATTCCTTACGGACTGAATTAATTCCTTATGGACTGAATTAATTCCTTACGGACTGAATTAATTCCTTACGGACTGAATTAATTAATTAGTGGACTGAATTAATACATTACGGACTGAATTAATTCCTTACGGACTGATTTAATTCCTTACTTACTGAATTAATTCCTTACGGACTGAATTAGTTCCTTAAGGACTGAATTAATTCCTTACGGACTGAATTAATTCCTTACGGAATGAATTAATTAATTAATAGACTGAATTAATTCATTACGGATTGAATTAATTCCTTACGGACTGAATTAATTCTTTACGGACTGAATTAATTCCTTACGGATTGAATTAATTCCTTACGGATTGAATTAATTCCTTACGGACTGAATTAATTCCTTACGGACTGAATTAATTCCTTACGGACTGAATTAATTCCTTACCTACTGAATTAATTAAATAATGGACTGAAATAATTCATTACGGATTGAATTAATTCCTTACGGACTGAATTAATTCCTTACGGACTGAATTAGTTCCTTACGGACTGAATTAATTCCTTACGGACTGAATTAATTCCTTACGATTGAATTAATTCCTTACGGAATGAATTAATTCTTAACGGAATGAATTAATTCCTTATGGACTGAATTAATACATTACGGACTGAATTAGTTAAAACCAGTTTAGACCTGTTTAAACCGGTTTAAACCAGTTTGAACTAGAATAAACCAGTTTCAACCAGTTTAAACCCGTTTATAAACTAATTTTAACCAGTAGACCTGTTTAAACCGGTTTAAACCGGTTTAAACCAGTCTGAACTAGTATAAACCAGTTTATAAACTAGCTTAAACCAGTTTAGACCTGTGTAAGCCAGTTTAAACCAGTTTAAACTAGTCTAGACCTGTTTACCCAGTTTAAAACAGTTTAGAAACTGGGCTAAACCAGTTTTGGCCTGTTTAAACCAGTTTAAACCAGTTAAAGCCGGTTAAAACCGGTTTAATCCAGTTTTTTAACTAATTTAAACTAGTACAAACCAGTTTAAGCCAGTTTAAACCAGTTAAGCCAGTTAAAACCAGTAAAAACCAGTTTATAAACTAGTTTAAACAAGATTAGACCTTTTCAAACCAGTTTAAACCAGTTTAGAAACTAGTTGAAACCATTTTAGACCTGTGTTAACCAGTTAATACCAGTTAAAACCAGCTTAGACCTGTGTAAACCAGTTTATACCAGTCACAACCAGTTTAGACCTGTTTACACCAGTTTAAACCAGTTTATAAACTAATTTTAACCAGTTTAAACCAGATTAAGGCAGTTTTAACCGGTTTAAACCAGTTTGAACTACTATAAACCAGTTGAAACAGGTTTAAACCGGTTCATAAACCAGTTTAGACCAGTTTGTACCAGTCTAAACCGGTTTAAACCAGTTTAAGCAAGTTTAAACCAGTTTAAGCCAGTTAAAACCGGTTTAAACCAGTTTATAAACTAGTTCAAACAAGTTTAGACCTGTTAAAAAAAATTTATAAACCAGCTTAAACCAGTTTAATCCAGTTTAAACTACTATAAACCAGTTATAACAAACCAGTTTATAAACTAGCTTAAACCAGTTTAGACCAGTGTAAAAATGTTAAAACCAGTTTGAACTAGTATAAACCAGTTTAGACCTGCTTAAACCAGTGTATACCTGTTTAAACCAGTTTAAGCCAGTTAAAACCGGTTTAAACCAGTTTCTAAACTAGTTTAACAGGTTTAAACCGGTCTAAACCAGTTCAAACCCGTTTATAAACTATTTTAAACCAGTTTAGACCTGTTTAAACCGGTTCAAACCAGTTTGAACTAGTTTAAACCGGTCTAAATCAGTTCAAACCAGTTCATAAACTAGTTTAAACCAGTTTAGACCTGTTTATAAACTAGTTTAAACCATTAGGCCTGTTTAAACCGGTTTAAACCAGTCTGAACTAGTATAAACCAGTTTATAAACTAGCTTAAACCAGTTTAGACCTGTGTTAGCCAGTTTAAACCAGCTAAAACCAGTTTGGACCTGCTTACACCAGTTTAAACCAGTTTGTAAACTAGTTTAAACCAGTTTAAACCAGATTAAGCCAGTCTAAACCGGTTTAATCCAGTTTAAACTACTATAAACCAGTTTTAACAAACCAGTTTATAAACTAGCTTAAACCAGTTTAAACCAGTGTAAAAAAGTTTAAACCAGTTTGAACTAGTATATACCAGTTTAGACCTGCTTAAACCAGTGTATACCTGTTTAAACCAGTTTAAGCCAGTTAAAACCGGTTTAAACCAGTCTCTAAACTAGTTTAACAGGTTTAAACCGGTCTAAACCAGTTCAAACCCGTTTATAAACTATTTTAAACCAGTTTAGACCTTTTTAAACCGGTTCAAACTCGTTTGAACTAGTTTTAACCGGTATAAATCATTTCAAACCATTTCATAAACTAGTTTAAACCAGTTTAGACCTGTTTATAAACTAGTTTAAACCAGTAGACCTGTTTAAACCGGTTTAAACCAGTCTGAACAAGTATAAGCCAGTTTATAAACTAGCTTAAACCAGTTTAGACCTGTGTTAGCTAGCTTAAACCAGCTAAAACCAGTTTGGACCTGCTTACACCAGTTTAAACCAGTTTATAAACTAGTTTAAACCAGTTTAAACCAGTTTAAGCCAGTTAAAACCGGTTTAATCCAGTTTTTCAACTGGTTTAATTTAGTTTAAACCAGTTTTATCCAGTTTTAACCAGTTTAAGGAAGTTAAAACCAATTTCAATTTCAATTTCGGAACGTGCCTCTTTCAGGGTTCGTTTCGGGGTTAGCCAGATATCCGCTACCAATCTTCTTGTTCTTTCTTTGCACGATGCATATGTCTCATGTTTCGGGGATTCGGCACTGATCGGCCAGTTCTGCCACTTCCTATTTGCATAGCTTCGTAGAAGAATGAATTTAAATTTGAGATCGAAGGGTAGGAGACCGGTTTCGATTTCTAACGCTGCCATAGGAGAGGAGGGGAGTGAAACGGTAACTAACAACAGACCCTTTCGATAAACTTGAGCCAGGTATATAAAACCAGTTTTGACCTGTTTAAACCAGTTTAAACCAGATTACACCAGTTTAAAACGGTTTAAATCAGTTAAAACCAGTTCATAAACTAGTTTAAACCAGTTTAGACCTGTTTATAAACTAGTTTAAACCAGTAGACCTGTTTAAACCGGTTTAAACCAGTCTGAACTAGTATAAACCAGTTTATAAACTAGCTTAAACCAGTTTAGACCTGTGTTAGCCGGTTTAAACCAGCTAAAACCCGTTTGGACCTGCTTACACCAGTTTAAATCAGTTTATAAACTAGTTTAAACCAGTTTAAACCAGTTTAAGCCAGTTTAAGCTTAGATTAATTAATTCCCTACGGACTTAATTAATTCATTACGGACTTTATTAATTCATTACAGACTTAACTAAGTCCTTACGGACTTAGTTAATTCATTACGGACTTAGTTAATTCATTACGGACATATTTAATTCCCTACGGACTAAATTAATTTATTACGGACATAATTAATTCCGTACGGACTTAATTAATTCATTACGGACTTAACTAATTTATTACGGACTCAATTAATTAACTAGGGACTTCATTAATTCCTTAGGGACTTCATTAATTCCTTAGGGACTTAATTAATTCCTTAGGGACTTAATTAATTCCTTACGGACTTAATTAATTTACTACGGACTTAATTAATTAACTAGGGACTTCATTAATTCCTTTGGGACTTAATTAATTCCCTACGGACTTCATTAATTCATTTACAGACTTCATTAATTCCTTACGGACTTAATTAAATCCCTACGGACTTAATTAATTAATTACGGACTTAATTAATTAATTACGAACTTAATTAATTCTATACGGACTTAATTAACTCCTTAGGGACTTCATTAATTCATTACGGGCTTTATTAATTCCTTATGGAGTTAATTATTTCCCTACGGACTTAGTTAATTCATTACGGACATAACTAATTCCCTACGGACTTAATTAATTCCTTACGGACTTAATTAAAAACCTACGGACTTAATTAATTAATTACGGACTTAATTAATTCCTTACGAACTTAATTAATTCCTTACGGACTTCAATAAGTCCTTACGGATTTAATTAATTCATTACGTGTTGTATCGTGTCCTTTGTACCTGAGGCGATGCCAGGTGGGGAAGCCGTGGTATCAATACAAGCAGTCTTGACTAACCCTTCTTTGAGAACACAACATTGGCGACGAGGATGGGCAATATTTCTTATCCAGTGCATTCCTCAAGTGATTAAGCCATGGAAGCATACGCGACAATGGAGCCATTCCAGTACGAGGGTGAAAAAGCTACCATCGGCACAAGGTGGAGAGATTGGCTGAAGAGGCTGTAGAATTTCCTGGTGGTTTGTGACATATCAGGCAAACAAAGGAAGCTGGCCGCACTTCTGCATTACGCCGGAAAAAAGGTGCATGACGTGTACAGCAAGCTCGATACCAAACCTGCCGAGGGCGAAGACGTATATGTGACAGCCAAACGGGTTTTAACCGCCCATTTCAATCCACAAGAGAACGTCATGTACAACAGATTCCTATTTCGGAACGTGAGGCAACAGGTGGCTGAAACACTGGACGAGCTACACACCAGGCTGGACAAAATGGGAGATGGATGTCAATTTATTGACAAAGAAGAAGAAATAAAATCACAAATCGTACTGGCGTGCAACTCGAGAAAATTGAAGTCTGAGGCATTAACGAATCCAGGATGGTCGCTGGCTACACTATTGGAAAAAGGAAACGCGTTTGAACTCGTGCGCAAGCAGCTAAAGGAAATGAAGACCAACACTGAAGAGGAGGAAGGGCAAGTCAACAAACTCAAAACGGAACATAAGCAAAAACGTCAAAATCAGAAATGCAAATTTTGCGGAAAGGCGTGGCACAAGCAGCTACAGGACTGTAGAGCCCGAAAAGATAAGTGCCGGAAATGTCAAAAGGTGGGCCATTTCGAAAGAGTTTGCAGAAGCAAGAAGCAAGTGGTACAGAACGTCAACGAGATGGAAGAGGACGAGGACAGCTCCAGTGTCACAGAACTCGTAAGTACAAATTCCAACAAAAGTTGCAAACATCTTATGGTATGCGCAAAGGTGGGGAACGGCAAGATCAAGTTTTTGGTAGACACCGGAGCAGGGGTAACAATCATAGACGCACAGGCACATGCCAAGATTGGAAGTCCGAAACTGAAGAAAACAGAAAAGAAGATTTTTCCTTTCAAATCAAAGCAACCACTGGGAATAAGAGGGAAGGTCAGGATGCAAATTTCGGTAGAAAATTCCAAGCAAACGACACGGGAAACCATATATGTCGTGGAAGGGAGCGCAAACTGCTTGCTAAGCCGCAAAGCGTCCGAGGCTCTGGAACTAGTGTATTTTTCCCCCCACGTAAAGCAGGAATTCATAAGAGCAGTACAAACAACGGCAGAGCACGACATACCGCTAGGAAAGTATACCGGGCTTAAAGTCAAATTGCATATTGACCAGGCAGTAAAACCAACCGCTCTACCTCACAGGCGAGTACCATTCCAGCAAAGGGCACTAGTCGAAAAAGAACTAGAGAGGCTAGAAAGGCAGGACATCATAGAAAGAGTCGACGGGCCTACACCATGGGTATCACCAATCGTTATCGTCCCAAAGAAAGACAGCGATGAAATACGTCTGTGTGTCGATATGCGACTACCAAATCAAGCGATTAAAAGAGAGAGACACGTAATCCCCACACTGGAAGACTTACTAGCAGATGTAAACAATTCCAAGGTTTTCAGTGTCCTAGACCTAAATCAAGCGTACCATCAAGTAGAATTGCATGAAGAATCTCGATATATTACCACCTTCTCGACTCACGTAGGGCTACGACGATATAAACGACTGTTTTTCGGGGTGACGTCAGCCGCAGAAATTTTTCACAACATCATTAGGGAGCTTCTGCAGGGCATACCAGGAGTAATTAACACGACCGATGACATTTTGGTACATGCGAGAAACCTCAAAGAACACAACGAACGATACCAAGAAGTATTAAAGCGACTGAAAGAGAAGAATCTAACGATAAACGAAAAGAAGACCAAGTTTGCGAAAACAAAAGTGCGATTTTACGGATTAATAATAGGAGAAAACGGCGTCGAACCAGACCCCAGCAAAGTGCAAGCGATCAAAGAATTCGCAACACCAACGACGAAAGCCGATGTAAGAAGCTTTCTGGGAATGACGACATGGTGCTCCCGGTTCATACCGAATCATGCTGACATTTCCGAACCACTACGTAATCTAATAGCCGAAAAGAAAACTCCGGTGTTCACCTGGTCTGAAAAGTGCGAGCAAGCATTCGTAAAGCTGAAGGCGGCGCTAGCAAACGCAGACCAGTTAGCATTCTTTAACCCTACGTGGAAGACAAAGGTTATAGTGGACGCGAGCCCAATAGGATTAGGTGCCATACTAACGCAATCCAATGAACAGGGGCGAAGGAGCGTAATAGCGTTCGCAAGCAAAGCTCTGACGGATACAGAGCAAAGATACTCCCAGCTGGAAAGGGAGGCGCTGGCAATAATTTGGGCCTGCGAGCACTTCAAAATGTATCTGCTCGGGGCACATTTCTTTGTTACAACAGACCATAAACCACTGGTCAGCATTTTCAACAAACCCACAGCAAAATTATCGGCCAGGTTAGAACGATGGATGTTACGAAGCCAACCATTCAATTTCACGCTAGAATACCAGCCGGGGAATGAAAACGCCGCTGATTTTTTGTCCAGAAATCCGTCCAGATTATCCCAGTGCAAACAGACAATCATAGGGGAGCAATATGTTAACTTTGCCGTGTACCAAGCACTAATCGCCCCGCTCTCGAAAGATCAAATTGTGGAAGAAACGCAGAAAGACAATGTGCTGGCAGCTGTACAGCAAGCAGTTAAAAAAGGGAAAAAGTACGAGCTAAAGAAAACGGCCGCAAAACCTTACTCGCAAATATTCGACGAGCTATCGGTGACAAAAGAGGGCGTAGTCATGCGAGGGGCAAGGATTTGCATGCCCCAGAGCCTTCAAAAGAACGTAGTCCAAGTAGCACACGAAGGACACTTGGGCATAAGCAAAATGAAGCAGCTCTTACGAACGAAAGTCTGGTTTCCGGGTATGGATCAACGAGTGCAGGAAATGGTAGAACAATGCGTTCCTTGCATAGCATCCACGCGAGCTCCGGAACGAGACCCCCTGAAAATGTCCGAACTACCCAGCAAACCCTGGCAAACGGTAAGCCTCGATTTCCTAACACTGTCATCTAGTGAAGAATTGATGGTATTGATCGACAACTTCACACGGTTTCCAGTAGTGGAATTCATCCGTACCACGGCCCACCAACACGTAATACCGCCACTCGAGCGCATATTGTCCACCTTCGGGATCCCGGAAAGCATTAAAACGGACAACGGACCTCCGTTTAACGGCAGCAACTTTGCGGAATTCTGCAAACGATTAGGCATTCAACACAAAAAAACGACACCGATGTGGCCAGAGGCCAACGGGCTGGTAGAGCGTTTCATGCGAACACTAGGAAAAGTCATCAGGACCAGCACTATTGAACAGAAGAACTTCAAGATAGAAGTACACAAATTCCTACGTAATTATAGAGCCACGCCGCACCCCGCGCTAGGGAAAGCACCAGCCGACGTGCTATTTAGAAAAAACTTCAGAAACCTGCTACCCGACCTCAAGCATCACAATGCAACATACGCAAATAAAGCGAAAAGCTACACGGACCGAAAACGACGGACTAAAAATCATGCACTTAAAGTAGGAGACAAAGTACTCGTCCAGAAAGACAAGAAATTGCTCAAGAAGGAAGAAAGCCGATACGAATTGGAACCTTTTAAGATAACAGCAGTAAAAGGCTCTATGATCACAGCCGAAAAAAAAGAGGGACGGTCGGTCACAAGGAATGCATCTTTCTTCAAGAGGATTCCAGAAGTACAGGATCAGGACCACAATCAAGAAAAAGAGGGAGAAACTCAAGCCCCGTCAAATCAAGATCACAAAATAGAAAAGGATGCGGAGGATTCAACGAAGCCGAGGCGTAGCGCGAGATTAAAAGAAAAAAAAGAAAGGGTCATAGCGATAAGATAATTCAGATTTATTTATTCTTTTCACGCACGACAGGAGGACGACCTATGAAGGAGCGAGGTGTTGCTAGTGGGACAGTGGATCAACGGCGCCAGAAGAAGAAGAAGACGAAGCAGTGGAAGGGCGAACGCCGACCAGTGTTTATTTGTAATGAGCGCGTATTTTTGTTTCAACTCCTTTTCTTTCTTTTCTTTCTTTTCCTTTTCTTTTATTAATTTCGTTCGTAAAGAGAAAAAGGGAGAGATGTTGTATCGTGTCCTTTGTACCTGAGGCGATGCCAGGTGGGGAAGCCGTGGTATCAATACAAGCAGTCTTGACTAACCCTTCTTTGAGAACACAACAATTACGGACTTATTTAATTCCTTGCGGACTTAGTTAATTCATTACGGATTTTATTTATTCATTACGGACTTTATTAATTCATTACAGACTTAATTAATTAACTAGGGAATTCATTACGGACTTGATTAATTCCTTAAGGACTTAATTGATTCCTTATTTACTAAATTAATTCATTACGGACTTAATTAATTCCCTACGGAATTAAATAATTCATTACGGACTTTATTAATTCATTACCGACTTAATTAAATCCTTACGGACTTAATGAATTCATTACGGATTTAATTAATTAATTAAGGACTTAATTAATTCCTTACGGACTTCATTAAGTCCTTACGGATTTAAGTCCTTACGTCCTTAGGGACTTTATTAATTCCTTATGGACTTTATTAATTCCTTAGGGACTTAATTAATTCCATACGGACTTAATTAATTCATTAGGGACTTAATTAATTCATTACGGACTTAATTAATTCATTACGGACTTTATTAATTCCTTGGGGACTTAAGTAATTTCTTACGGACTTAATTATTTCTTTACGGAATTCATTAAGTCCTTAAGGATTTAATTAATTAATTACGGACTTATTTAATTCCTTACGGACTTAGTCAATTCATTACGGATTTTATTTATTCATTACGGACTTTATTAATTCATTACAGACTTAATTAATTAACTGGGGAATTCATTACGGACTTAATTAATTCCTTAAGGACTTAATTGATTCCTTGCGGACTTAATAAATTCCCTACGGACTTAATTAATTCCTTACGGACTTAAGTAAATACCTATGGACTTAATTAAGTAATTACGGACTTAATTAATTCCATACGGACTTAAATAATTCCTTAGGAACTTCATTAATTCCTTAAGGACTTAATTGATTCCTTACGGACTAAATAAATTCCCTACGGACTTAATTAATTCATTACGGACTTAATTAATTCCCTAGGACTTAATTAATTCATTACAAACTTTATTAATTCCTAAGGGACTTTATTAATTCCTTAGGGACTTAATTAGTTCCTTACGGACTTAATTAATTCCTTATTTACTTAATTAATTCATTACGGACTTAATTAATTCATTGCGGACTTTATTAATTCATTACCGACTTAATTAAATCCTTACGGACTTAATTAATTCATTTCGGACTTAATTAATTAATTACCGACTTAATTAATTCCCTACGGAATTAATTAATTCATTACGGACTTTATTAATTCATTACGGACTTAATTAAATCCTTACGGACGTAATTAACTCATTACGGACTTAACTAATTCCTTACGGACTTAATGAATTCCTTACGGACTTCATTAAGTCCTTACAGATTTAATTAATTCATTACGAACTTATTTAATTCCTTACGGACATAAATAATTCATTACGGATTTTATTTATTCATAACGGACTTAATTAATTCATTACAGACTTAATTAATTAACTAGGGACTTCATTAATTCATTACGGACTAAATTAATTCCTTACGGAATGAATAAGTTCCTTGCGGACTGAACTAACTCGTTACAGACTGAATTAATTCTTTAGGATTGATTGAATTCCTTACTTACTGAATTAATTCCTTACTTACTGAATTAATTCCTTATGTACTGAATTAGTTCCTTAAGGACTGAATTAATTCCTTACGGACTGAATTAATTCCTTACGGAATGTATTAATTAATTAATGGACTGAATTAATTCATTACGGATTGAATTAATTCCTTACGGACTGAATTAATTCTTTACGGACTGAATTAATTCCTTACGGACTGAATTAATTCCTTACGGACTGAATTAATTCCTTACGGACTGAATTAATTAATTAGTGGACTGAATTAATACATTACGGACTGAATTAATTCCTTACGGACTGAATTAATTCCTTACTTACTGAATTAATTCCTTACGGACTGAATTAGTTCCTTAAGGACTGAATTAATTCCTTACGGACTGAATTAATTCCTTACGGAATGAATTAATTAATTAATGGACTGAATTAATTCATTACGGATTGAATTAATTCCTTACGGACTGAATTAATTCTTTACGGACTGAATTAATTCCTTACGGATTGAATTAATTCCTTGCGGATTGAATTAATTCCTTACGGACTGAATTAATTCCTTACGGACTGAATTAATTCCTTACGGACTGAATTAATTCCTTACGGACTGAATTAATTCCTTACTTACTGAATTAATTAAATAATGGACTGAACTAATTCATTACGGATTGAATTAATTCCTTACGGACTGAATTAATTCCTTACGGACTGAATTAGTTCCTTACGGACTGAATTAATTCCTTACGGACTGAATTAATTCCTTACGAATTGAATTAATTCCTTACGGACTGAATTAATTCTTAACGGAATGAATTAATTCCTTACGGACTGAATTAATACATTTCGGACTGAATTAGTTAAAACCAGTTTAGACCTGTTTAAACCGGTTTAAACCAATTTGAACTAGAATAAACCAGTTTCAACCAGTTTAAACCCGTTTATAAACTAATTTAAACCAGTAGACCTGTTTAAACCGGGTTAAACCGGTTTAAACTAGTCTGAACTAGTATAAACCAGTTTATAAACTTGCTTAAACCAGTTTAGACCTGTGTAAGCCAGTTTAAACCAGTTAAAACTAGTCTAGACCTGTTAACCCAGTTTAAAACAGTTTAGAAACTGGGCTAAACCAGTTTTGGCCTGTTTAAACCAGTTTAAACCAGTTAAAGCCAGTTAAAATCGGTTTAATCCAGTTTTTTAACTAGTTTAAACTAGTATAAACCAGTTTAAGCCACTTTAAACCAGTTAAGCCAGTTAAAACCAGTTAAAACCAGTTTATAAACTAGTTTAAACAAGATTAGACCTTTTCAAACCAGTTTAAACCAGTTTATAAACTAGCTTAAACCAGTTTAGACCTGTGTAAACCAGTTAATACCAGTTAAAACCAGCTTAGACCTGTGTAAACCAGTTTATACCAGTCACAACCAGTTTAGACCTGTTTACACCAGTTTAAACCAGTTTATAAACTAATTTTAACCAGTTTAAGCCAGATTAAGCCAGTTTTAACCGGTTTAAACCAGTTTGAACTACTATAAACCAGTTTAAACTGGTTTAAACCGGTTCATAAACCAGTTTAGACCAGTTTAGACCAGTCTAAACCGGTTTAAACCAGTTTAAGCAAGTTTAAACCAGTTTAAGCCAGTTTAAACTACTATAAACCAGTTTTAACAAACCAGTTTATAAACTAGCTTAAACCAGTTTAAACCAGTGTAAAAAAGTTTAAACCAGTTTGAACTAGTATATACCAGTTTAGACCTGCTTAAACCAGTGTATACCTGTTTAAACCAGTTTAAGCCAGTTAAAACCGGTTTAAACCAGTCTCTAAACTAGTTTAACAGGTTTAAACCGGTCTACACCAGTTGAAACCCGTTTATAAACTATTTTAAACCAGTTTAGACCTGTTTAAACCGGTTCAAACCAGTTTCAACTAGTTTAAACCGGTCTAAATCACTTCAAACCAGTTCATAAACTAGTTTAAACCAGTTTAGACCTGTTTATAAACTAGTTTAAACCAGTAGACCTGTTTAAACCGGTTTAAACCAGTCTGAACTAGTATAAACCAGTTTATAAACTAGCTTAAACCAGTTTAGACCTGTGTTAGCCAGTTTAAACCAGCTAAAACCAGTTTGGACCTGCTTACACCAGTTTAAACCAGTTTATAAACTAGTTTAAACCAGTTTAAACCAGTTTAAGCCAGTTAAAACCGGTTTAATCCAGTTTTTTAACTGGTTTAATTTAGTTTAAACCAGTTTTATCCAGTTTTAACCAGTTTAAGGAAGTTAAAACCAGTTTAAACCAGTTTATAAAGTACTTTAAACAAGTTTAGACCTGTTCAAACCAATTTAAACCAGTTTTTACTAGTATAAACCAGTTTAAACCAGTTTACAAACTAGCTTAAACCAGTTTAGACCTATGTTAACCAGTTTATACCAGTTAAAACCAGTTTAGACCTGTTTACACCAGTTTAAACCTGTTAAACTAGTTGAGAAACTGGTTTAAACCGGTTTAGAGACCGTGTAAACCAGTTTAAACCAGTTAAAACTAGTTAAACCCTGTTAACAAAAGTATAAACCTAGAAACTTAGAAACTGGGTTAAACCACTTTTGACCTGTTTAAACCAGTTAAACCAGTTAAACCAGTTTAAGCCAGCTAAAACCAGTTTATAAACTAGCTTAAACATTAGACCTGTTCAAACCAGTTTAAACCAGTTTATAAACTAGCTTAAACCAGTTTAGACCTGTGTTAGCCAGTTTAAAGCAGCTAAAACCAGTTTGGACCTGTTTACACCAGTTTAAACCAGTTTATAAACTAGTTTTGACCAGTTTAAACCAGATTAGGCCAGTTAAACCGGTTTAAACCAGTTTGAACTAGAATAAACCAGTTTAAACCAGTTGAAACCCGTTTATAAACTAGTTTAAATCTGTAGACCTGTTTAAACCGGTTTAAACCAGTCTGAGCTAGTATAAACCAGTTTAGACCTGTGTTAACCAGTTTAAACCAGTTAAAACCAGTTTAGACCTGCTTACACCAGTTTAAACCAGTTTATAAACTAGCTTAAACCAGTTTAGACCTGTTTAAACCAGTTTAGGCCAGTTAAAACCTGTTTAATCCAGTTTTTTAACTGGTTTAAACTAGTTTAAACCACTTTAATCCAGTTGAAACCAGATTAAGCCAGTTAAAAATAATTTAAACCAGTTTATAAACCAGTTTAAACCAGTTTAGACCTGTGTAAACCAGTTTATACCAGTTAAAACCAGTTTAGACGTGTTGAACGGTATAAACCAGTTTATAATCTAGTTTTAACCATTTTAAACCAGATTAAGCCAGTTTTAACCGGTTTAAACCAGTTTGAACTAGTATAAACCAGTTTAAACAAACCAGTTTATAAACTAGCTTAAACCAGTTTAGACTTGTGTAAACCAGTTTAAACCAGTTTGAACTAGTATTAACCAGTTTAAACCAGGTTAAACCAGTTAATAAACTAGTTTAAACCAGTCTAGACCTGTTTAGGCCTGAAGTAAACCAGTTTAAGCCAGTTAAAAACGGTTTAAACCAGTTTATAAACTAGTTTAAACAAGCTTAGATTAATTAATTCCCTACGGACTTAATTAATTCATTACGGACTTTATTAATTCATTACAGACTTAACTAAGTCCTTACGGACTTAGCTAATTCATTACGGACTTAGTTAATTCATTACGGACATAATTAATTCCCTACGGACTAAATTAATTTATTACGGACATAATTA
Source organism: Lepidurus packardi (assembly GCA_023053545.1). NCBI lineage: Eukaryota > Metazoa > Arthropoda > Branchiopoda > Notostraca > Triopsidae > Lepidurus > Lepidurus packardi. The sequence goes on from JAKZAN010000005.1 coordinate 417,231, forward strand.
ATTCCGTACGGACTTGATTAATTCATTACGGACTTAACTAATTTATTACGGACTCAATTAATTAACTAGGGACTTCATTAATTCCTTTGGGACTTAATTAATTCCCTACGGACTTAATTAATTAATTACGGACTTAATTAATTAATTACGAACTTAATTAATTCTATACGGACTTAATTAATTCCTTAGGGACTTCATTAATTCATTACGGGCTTTATTAATTCATTACGGACATAACTAATTCCCTACGGACTTAATTAATTCCTTACGGACTTAATTAAAAACCTACGGAATTAATTAATTAATTACGGACTTAATTAATTCCTTACGGACTTAATTAATTCCTTACGGACTTCAATAAGTCCTTACGGATTTAATTAATTCATTACGGACTTATTTAATTCCTTGCGGACTTAGTTAATTCATTACGGATTTTATTTATTCATTACGGACTTTATTAATTCATTACAGACTTAATTAATTAACTAGGGAATTCATTACGGACTTAATTAATTCCTTAAGGACTTAATTGATTCCTTATTTACTAAATTAATTCATTACGGACTTAATTAATTCCCTACGGAATTAAATAATTCATTACGGACTTTATTAATTCATTACCGACTTAATTAAATCCTTACGGACTTAATTAATTCATTACGGATTTAATTAATTAATTAAGGACTTAATTAATTCCTTACGGACTTCATTAAGTCCTTACGGATTTAAGTCATTACGTCCTTAGGGACTTTATTAATTCCTTATGGACTTTATTAATTCCTTAGGGACTTAATTAATTCCATACGGACTTAATTAATTCCTTAGGGACTTAATTAATTCATTACGGACTTAATTAATTCATTACGGACTTTATTAATTCCTTGGGGACTTAATTAATTTCTTTCGGACTTAATTATTTCTTTACGGACTTCATTAAGTCCTTAAGGATTTAATTAATTAATTACGGACTTATTTAATTCCTTACGGACTTAGTCAATTCATTACGGATTTTATTTATTCATTACGGACTTTATTAATTCATTACAGACTTAATTAATTAACTGGGGAATTCATTACGGACTTAATTAATTCCTTAAGGACTTAATTGATTCCTTACGGACTTAATAAATTCCCTACGGACTTAATTAATTCCTTACGGACTTAAGTAAATACCTATGGACTTAATTAAGTAATTACGGACTTAATTAATTCCATACGGACTTAAATAATTCCTTAGGAACTTCATTAATTCCTTAAGGACTTAATTGATTCCTTACGGACTTAATAAATTCCCTACGGACTTAATTAATTCATTACGGACTTAATTAATTCCCTAGGACTTAATTAATTCATTACGAACTTTATTAATTCCTTAGGGACTTTATTAATTCCTTAGGGACTTAATTAGTTCCTTACGGACTTAATTAATTCCTTATTTACTTAATTAATTCATTACGGACTTAATTAATTCATTGCGGACTTTATTAATTCATTACCGACTTAATTAAATCCTTACGGACTTAATTAATTCATTTCGGACTTAATTAATTAATTACCGACTTAATTAATTCCCTACGGAATTAATTAATTCATTACGGACTTTATTAATTCATTACGGACTTAATTAAATCCTTACGGACGTAATTAACTCATTACGGACTTAACTAATTCCTTACGGACTTAATGAATTCCTTACGGACTTCATTAAGTCCTTACGTCCTTAGGGACTTTATTAATTCCTTATGGACTTTATTAATTCCTTAGGGACTTAATTAATTCCATACGGACTTAATTAATTCCTTAGGGACTTAATTAATTCATTACGGACTTAATTAATTCCTTAAGGACTTAATTGATTCCTTATTTACTAAATTAATTCATTACGGACTTAATTAATTCCCTACGGAATTAAATAATTCATTACGGACTTTATTAATTCATTACCGACTTAATTAAATCCTTACGGACTTAATTAATTCATTACGGATTTAATTAATTAATTAAGGACTTAATTAATTCCTTACGGACTTCATTAAGTCCTTACGGATTTAAGTCATTACGTCCTTAGGGACTTTATTAATTCCTTATGGACTTTATTAATTCCTTAGGGACTTAATTAATTCCATACGGACTTAATTAATTCCTTAGGGACTTAATTAATTCATTACGGACTTAATTAATTCATTACGGACTTTATTAAATCCTTGGGGACTTAATTAATTTCTTTCGGACTTAATTATTTCTTTACGGACTTCATTAAGTCCTTAAGGATTTAATTAATTAATTACGGACTTATTTAATTCCTTACGGACTTAGTCAATTCATTACGGATTTTATTTATTCATTACGGACTTTATTAATTCATTACAGACTTAATTAATTAACTGGGGAATTCATTACGGACTTAATTAATTCCTTAAGGACTTAATTGATTCCTTACGGACTTAATAAATTCCCTACGGACTTAATTAATTCCTTACGGACTTAAGTAAATACCTATGGACTTAATTAAGTAATTACGGACTTAATTAATTCCATACGGACTTAAATAATTCCTTAGGAACTTCATTAATTCCTTAAGGACTTAATTGATTCCTTACGGACTTAATAAATTCCCTACGGACTTAATTAATTCATTACGGACTTAATTAATTCCCTAGGACTTAATTAATTCATTACGAACTTTATTAATTCCTTAGGGACTTTATTAATTCCTTAGGGACTTAATTAGTTCCTTACGGACTTAATTAATTCCTTATTTACTTAATTAATTCATTACGGACTTAATTAATTCATTGCGGACTTTATTAATTCATTACCGACTTAATTAAATCCTTACGGACTTAATTAATTCATTTCGGACTTAATTAATTAATTACCGACTTAATTAATTCCCTACGGAATTAATTAATTCATTACGGACTTTATTAATTCATTACGGACTTAATTAAATCCTTACGGACGTAATTAACTCATTACGGACTTAACTAATTCCTTACGGACTTAATGAATTCCTTACGGACTTCATTAAGTCCTTACGTCCTTAGGGACTTTATTAATTCCTTATGGACTTTATTAATTCCTTAGGGACTTAATTAATTCCATACGGACTTAATTAATTCCTTAGGGACTTAATTAATTCATTACGGACTTAATTAATTCATTACGGACTTTATTAATTCCTTGGGGACTTAATTAATTTCTTACGGACTTAATTATTTCTTTACGGACTTCAGTAAGTCCTTAAGGATTTAATTAATTAATTACGGACTTATTTAATTCCTTACGGACTTAGTCAATTCATTACGGATTTTATTTATTCATTACGGACTTTATTAATTCATTACAGACTTAATTAATTAACTGGGGAATTCATTACGGACTTAATTAATTCCTTAAGGACTTAATTGATTCCTTGCGGACTTAATAAATTCCCTACGGACTTAATTAATTCCTTACGGACTTAAGTAAATACCTATGGACTTAATTAAGTAATTACGGACTTAATTAATTCCATACGGACTTAAATAATTCCTTAGGAACTTCATTAATTCCTTAAGGACTTAATTGATTCCTTACGGACTTAATAAATTCCCTACGGACTTCATTAATTCATTACGGACTTAATTAATTCCCTAGGACTTAATTAATTAATTACGAACTTAATTAATTCTATACGGACTTAATTAATTCCTTAGGGACTTCATTAATTCATTACGGGCTTTATTAATTCATTACGGACATAACTAATTCCCTACGGACTTAATTAATTCCTTACGGACTTAATTAAAAACCTACGGAATTAATTAATTAATTACGGACTTAATTAATTCCTTACGGACTTAATTAATTCCTTACGGACTTAATTAATTCCTTACGGACTTCAATAAGTCCTTACGGATTTAATTAATTCATTACGGACTTATTTAATTCCTTGCGGACTTAGTTAATTCATTACGGATTTTATTTATTCATTACGGACTTTATTAATTCATTACAGACTTAATTAATTAACTAGGGAATTCATTACGGACTTAATTAATTCCTTAAGGACTTAATTGATTCCTTATTTACTAAATTAATTCATTACGGACTTAATTAATTCCCTACGGAATTAAAAAATTCATTACGGACTTTATTAATTCATTACCGACTTAATTAAATCCTTACGGACTTAATTAATTCATTACGGATTTAATTAATTAATTAAGGACTTAATTAATTCCTTACGGACTTCATTAAGTCCTTACGGATTTAAGTCCTTACGTCCTTAGGGACTTTATTAATTCCTTATGGACTTTATTAATTCCTTAGGGACTTGATTAATTCCATACGGACTTAATTAATTCCTTAGGGACTTAATTAATTCATTACGGACTTAATTAATTCATTACGGACTTTATTAATTCCTTGGGGACTTAATTAATTTCTTACGGACTTAATTATTTCTTTACGGACTTCAGTAAGTCCTTAAGGATTTAATTAATTAATTACGGACTTATTTAATTCCTTACGGACTTAGTCAATTCATTTCGGATTTTATTTATTCATTACCGACTTAATTAAATCCTTACGGACTTAATTAATTCATTTCGGACTTAATTAATTAATTACCGACTTAATTAATTCCCTACGGAATTAATTAATTCATTACGGACTTTATTAATTCATTACGGACTTAATTAAATCCTTACGGACGTAATTAACTCATTACGGACTTAACTAATTCCTTACGGACTTAATGAATTCCTTACGGACTTCATTAAGTCCTTACGTCCTTAGGGACTTTATTAATTCCTTATGGACTTTATTAATTCCTTAGGGACTTAATTAATTCCATACGGACTTAATTAATTCCTTAGGGACTTAATTAATTCATTACGGACTTAATTAATTCATTACGGACTTTATTAATTCCTTGGGGACTTAATTAATTTATTACGGACTTAATTATTTCTTTACGGACTTCAGTAAGTCCTTAAGGATTTAATTAATTAATTACGGACTTATTTAATTCCTTACGGACTTAGTCAATTCATTTCGGATTTTATTTATTCATTACGGACTTTATTAATTCATTACAGACTTAATTAATGAACTGGGGAATTCATTACGGACTTAATTAATTCCTTAAGGACTTAATTGATTCCTTACGGACTTAATAAATTCCCTACGAACTTAATTAATTCCTTACGGACTTAAGTAAATACCTATGGACTTAATTAAGTAATTACGGACTTAATTAATTCCATACGGACTTAAATAATTCCTTAGGAACTTCATTAATTCCTTAAGGACTTAATTGAATCCTTACGGACTTAATAAATTCCCTACGGACTTAATTAATTCATTACGGACTTAATTAATTCCCTAGGACTTAATTAATTCATTACGAACTTTATTAATTCCTTAGGGACTTTATTAATTCCTTAGGGACTTAATTAGTTCCTTACGGACTTAATTAATTCCTTATTTATTTAATTAATTCCTTATTTATTTAATTAATTCATTACGGACTTAATTAATTCCGTACGGACTTAATTAATTCATTGCGGACTTTATTAATTCATTACCGACTTAATTAAATCCTTACGGACTTAGCTAATTCATTACGGACTTAATTAAATCCTTACGGACGTAATTAACTCATTGCGGACTTAACTAATTCCTTACGGACTTAATGAATTCCTTACGGACTTCATTAAGTCCTTACAGATTTAATTAATTCATTACGAACTTATTTAATTCCTTACGGACATAAATAATTCATTACGGCTTTTATTTATTCATAACGGACTTAATTAATTCATTACAGACTTAATTAATTAACTAGGGACTTCATTAATTCATTACGGACTAAATTAATTCCTTACGGAATGAATAAGTTCCTTACGGACTGAATTAATTCCTTGCGGACTGAACTAACTCGTTACAGACTGAATTAATTCTTTAGGATTGATTGAATTCCTTACTTACTGAATTAATTCCTTACTTACTGAATTAATTCCTTACGGACTGAATTAGTTCCTTAAGGACTGAATTAATTCCTTACGGACTGAATTAATTCCTTACGGAATGTATTAATTAATTAATGGACTGAATTAATTCTTTACGGACTGAATTAATTCCTTACGGACTGAATTAATTCCTTATGGACTGAATTAATTCCTTACGGACTGAATTAATTAATTAGTGGACTGAATTAATACATTACGGACTGAATTAATTCCTTACGGACTGAATTAATTCCTTACTTACTGAATTAATTCCTTACGGACTGAACTAGTTCCTTAAGGACTGAATTAATTCCTTACGGACTGAATTAATTCCTTACGGAATGAATTAATTAATTAATGGACTGAATTAATTCATTACGGATTGAATTAATTCCTTACGGACTGAATTAATTCTTTACGGACTGAATTAATTCCTTACGGATTGAATTAATTCCTTGCGGATTGAATTAATTCCTTACGGACTGAATTAATTCCTTACGGACTGAATTAATTCCTTACGGACTGAATTAATTCCTTACGGACTGAATTAATTCCTTACTTACTGAATTAATTAAATAATGGACTGAACTAATTCATTACGGATTGAATTAATTCCTTACGGACTGAATTAATTCCTTACGGACTGAATTAGTTCCTTACGGACTGAATTAATTCCTTACGGACTGAATTAATTCCTTACGAATTGAATTAATTCCTTACGGACTGAATTAATTCTTAACGAATTAAGAAACAGACTGAATTAATTAATACATTACGGACTGAATTAGTTAAAACCAGTTTAGACCTGTTTAAACCGGTTTAAACCAGTTTGAACTAGAATAAACCAGTTTCAACCAGTTTAAACCCGTTTATAAACTAATTTAAACCAGTAGACCTGTTTAAACCGGGTTAAACCGGTTTAAACTAGTCTGAACTAGTATAAACCAGTTTATAAACTTGCTTAAACCAGTTTAGACCTGTGTAAGCCAGTTTAAACCAGTTAAAACTAGTCTAGACCTGTTAACCCAGTTTAAAACAGTTTAGAAACTGGGCTAAACCAGTTTTGGCCTGTTTAAACCAGTTTAAACCAGTTAAAGCCAATTAAAATCGGTTTAATCCAGTTTTTTAACTAGTTTAAACTAGTATAAACCAGTTTAAGCCACTTTAAACCAGTTAAGCCAGTTAAAACCAGTTTATAAACTAGTTTAAACAAGATTAGACCTTTTCAAACCAGTTTAAACCAGTTTATAAACTAGCTTAAACCAGTTTAGACCTGTGTAAACCAGTTAATACCAGTTAAAACCAGCTTAGACCTGTGTAAACCAGTTTATACCAGTCACAACCAGTTTAGACCTGTTTACACCAGTTTAAACCAGTTTATAAACTAATTTTTACCAGTTTAAACCAGATTAAGCCAGTTTTAACCGGTTTAAACCAGTTTGAACTACTATAAACCAGTTGAAACTGGTTTAAACCGGTTCATAAACCAGTTTAGACCAGTTTATACCAGTCTAAACCGGTTTAAACCAGTTTAAGCAAGTTTAAAACAGTTTAAGCCAGTTAAAACCGGTTTAAACCAGTTTATAAACTAGTTCAAACAAGTTTAGACCTGTTAAAAAAAATTTATAAACTAGCTTAAACCAGTTTAATCCAGTTTAAACTACTATAAACCAGTTTTAACAAACCAGTTTATAAACTAGCTTAAACCAGTTTAGACCAGTGTAAAAATGTTCAAACCAGTTTGAACTAGTATAAACCAATTTAGACCTTCTTAAACCAGTGTATACCTGTTTAAACCAGTTTAAGCCGGTTAGAACCGGTTTAAACCAGTTTCTAAACTAGTTTAACAGGTTTAAACCGGTCTAAACCAGTTCAAACCCGTTTATAAACTATTTTAAACCAGTTTAGACCTGTTTAAACCGGTTCAAACCAGTTTGAACTAGTTTAAACCGGTCTAAATCAGTTCAAACCAGTTCATAAACTAGTTTAAACCCGTTAAGACCTGTTTATAAACTAGTTTAAACCAGTAGGCCTGTTTAAACCGGTTTAAACCAGTCTGAACTAGTATAAACCAGTTTATAAACTAGCTTAAACCAGTTTAGACCTGTGTTAGCCAGTTTAAACCAGCTAAAACCAGTTTGGACCTGCTTACACGAGTTTAAACCAGTTCGTAAACTAGTTTAAACCAGTTTAAACCAGATTAAGCCAGTCTAAACCGGTTTTATCCAGTTTAAACTACTATAAACCAGTTTTAACAAACCAGTTTATAAACTAGCTTAAACCAGTTTAAACCAGTGTAAAAAAGTTTAAACCAGTTTGAACTAGTATAAACCAGTTTAGACCTGCTTAAACCAGTGTATACCTGTTTAAACCAGTTTAAGCCAGTTAAAACCGGTTTAAACCAGTCTCTAAACTAATTTAACAGGTTTAAACCGGTCTAAACCAGTTCAAACCAGTTCATAAACTAGTTTAAACCAGTTTAGACCTGTTTATAAACTAGTTTAAACCAGTAGACCTGTTTAAACCGGTTTAAACCAGTCTGAACTAGTATAAACCAGTTTATAAACTAGCTTAAACCAGTTTAGACCTGTGTTAGCTAGCTTAAACCAGCTAAAACCAGTTTGGACCTGCTTACACCAGTTTAAACCAGTTTATAAACTAGTTTAAACCAGTTTAAACCAGTTTAAGCCAGTTAAAACCGGTTTAATCCAGTTTTTTAACTGGTTTAATTTAGTTTAAACCAGTTTAATCCAGTTTTAACCAGTTTAAGGAAGTTAATACCAATTTCAATTTCAATTTCGGAACGGGCATCTCTCAGGGTTCGTGGCGGGGTTAGCCAGATATCCGCTACCAATCTTCTTGTTCTTTCTTTGCACGATGCATATGTCTCATGTTTCGGGGATTCGGCACTGATCGGCCAGTTCTGCCACTTCCTATTTGCATAGCTTCGTAGAAGAATGAATTTAAAGGTTCCAAGCGAGGCGTGTACGTGTGCGGACGTGCTTTTCCAACGTTCCAAGCCCAGAGTTTTTCTTTTTTTTTTTTTCTCCCGCAGTTTTAGTGTTTAGTGCTACCTACGAATAGTTTTGATTGCTGGTTAACTGTCAAGCACACAGTTAAAACTAACTCCGGCTTAAATTTGCACAAGTGTATTAAACTTATTTGGGTTTGTTGTATGGTGACATGATGCGCTCACCTGAGCCCTCCTCCAGAGGGAGGAGGGACATCACTCCCGGTGACTCAACAAACAATGAGAATAACCCCGAGAGCATGGAAACCAACGCGGCCTCGCTCGAACCCCCGAAGAAGAAAAAGGTTAAAGACTTTCCGAATCCGAATAACCCTTCCGAAATGTTCGAATCCCTCAGAAAACAAAACGAAGAGCTGTCAAACCAAGTGACAATCCTCAATTGCAAAGTCGAGGACCTTCTCCCAATTGCTGAATGTGTTCCCCAGCTTCAAGCGGAGGTTAAATACCTGAGAGAACTCATCAACAAACATGGAATCCAACCAAAACCTACTCCGTCGCCAATGGAAGGTCCTTGGTCCGTGGTAAACCGAAAACGGCCTTTACCCAAATCAACAAAGCCCGCCGCCTCCCCTATTCAACCAAGCCAACCCAGCCCGACGAATTACCAAAGACGACAACAAGATGAGCTTATCGTCTATGATGAACAATTGAATGACGGAAAGAAGAAAGAAGTAGTCAAAAGAGAAGACTTACTACGTAATCTGGACAGGGACTTGCTTAAAAAGTTTGGCCCCAAGGCTCCCAACGTGATCGTGGCACGGAAAACGAAGAATTTAGTCGAACTCACACTTGGAAGCGAACGGGAAAAGAGTGAAACAGAAAACCTCCTTCATGACACCACTTTGGACTCACTCGGCCCGATAAAAGTAACCTGCCCGAAACCACGTAAAGATTTAGTCATCCACCAAATCCCCAAACAATTTAACTACGAAGAAATCGCCTACCACCTGACTAGGAAAAACATAGCCACACAAATCGAGTTCACTGCTGAGTCTCTACGCTGGCTGAACCCTGACAGCACGAAAGCCTTTGGTTCAATCCTGTTCACGTGCCCTTCGACTGACGCTAAAACGAGGCTGCTTAACCGAGGCTACCTATATGCCTTCAGCAGATCTGTACAGCTCGAAGACCGCCGCCAAGAGCATTTCACACAGTGCTATAACTGTCAGAAGTACGGTCACACCGCATTTTACTGCAAAGAAGCACACCCGACTTGTGGGAAATGCTCGGACAAACACAACACGAAAGAATGCACAAACAATACAAGGAAATGCCGAAACTGCGGAAGTAATCACTACTCCTTTGAAAGTAGCTGCCCAACGCGTATTGCTGAAAGGCAAAAACGCAACCCCACCGTTTCCCAAATCCATGCCCAAATCTATTGACAGACGGAATAAAAATAATCTTCCATAACATAAGGAAAAGCAATGCTCAGCTGTCAGAAACGCTAAGAGAAGCTAACGACTTTAACGCTGACATTATAGCCATAATCGAACCCCCATCTAATCCCTCGACTCCCCTTTTCATCACTTCACCTCATTCGAATCCAAGAGTGATTATAAAGGTGTTATATGCTTCAAAAGATGCAGAACACCTAACGTTTCTGTAGTTACCGTAACAGACTTATATTCGATTATAAAAATAGCCCCAAAAGCATTTACACCCATATTCCTAATCATTGTGTACAGAAGACATACTGAGGACCTTGCGGAGCTTATGACCGAAATCTGGAGAGAACTACCTTCATCTTCCCAGAACGTAATTCTCTGCGGAGACTTCAACGCCCATCATTGGCACTGGGAGAACAAACCAGCAGATAAACCTGGAAGACAACTTTTCGATTTTATTACCGAAAAAAAATTAATTCTGCTCAATAGTTGGAATGTCTGCACCTTTAACAATGAAAGAGGAGACTTTTCAACTCTCGATTTGGCCTTTGCCTCTCCAAATATTGCTTTTTTAATAGACCTGCAAATTATCGACAAAACTTTTTTCCCAAACCTATCAGATCACGAAGCCATCCGCTTGTACATCGATATTCGAATCGAAAAACCTAAGCAGGAAATATCGAACTACAACAAAACAAACTGGCCAAAACTAAATGCGGGCCTGGAACTAACACTACAGAGGATAAAGGAGGCACTGTCCGACATAGATACAGTGGAAAAACTCGACACCGCAGTTAACCTTTTAACTGAAGCTCTCTGCAACTGCGCCCAGGTACACATACCCAAAAGAAACATTACGAATCGAAAAAACCCGTGGTGGAATAACCAGCTCAATCTACTTCGAAAGGATGTAGCAAAATCACTCAGGGCTTACCGTGTCTTCCCAAGCTCGCTTAACGAACGCAAGTGGAAAGATGCTAGAAATAGCTATACGACAAAAGTACGCATCACCAAGGAAGAATACTGGAAGCGAAAATTAGACACTTCAGATTCTCGAGTTTTATGGAACCTGGAAAGAAAATTTCGTGAATCAAGAAATTCTCTCTCCCTAGACCAACTTCTGGACGACAATCGTAAGCCTTTTCCCAGTGAAATCTCGAAGCTTAATTACCTTGCTGCTAAACTTCTCGATTGTAAAAGCTTCCGTCCCTCCACTGTAAACCAACATAAACAAACAAGACGTACACACCCACAAAAGACTAGACAAAAAGACTTACCAACTGTGACTTTAGAAGAATTAGAACAAATAGTTCACTCCTTACCGAATATGAAAGCGCCTGGAATTGACTGCATACAACCAATCCTAATTAAAAAGACGTGGCAAACAATAAAAAGGACCACTATGGACATCTTTAATTCCAGCCTCAGACTATGTCACTTCCCCACTGCATGGAAAACAGCAAAAATATTAGCTCTTCCAAAGCCAAATAAAGCTGACTACTCTAGCTTTAAAAACTTTCGCCCGACTGCCCTCTTGCCCTGTCTAGGCAAAGTCCTTGAAAAAGCAATCGCAGCCAAATTGTCGGAAATGTTAGAGAGTCATAAAGCCCTGTCTAACAACCAATGGGGTTTCCGACCAAACAGGTCAACGACAAACGCGATGCTGCAATTGTCAGACAAAGTGCTTTCCGGCTTTGACAACGGCAAAGTAACCTCAGTTCTGTTACTGGATATCGAAGGCGCATTCAATAACGTAAATCACGGAAAACTCTGCCGGGAAGCGAAAAAGAAAAAGATACCAGCTTACCTAGTAAACTGGATTAAGAGTTTTCTGGTTAACAGACGCGGCTTCATCGCTAACGGACACAATAAGAGCGAAGCTTTTGGCATAGAAAAAGGGGTGCCTCAAGGGTCACCCCTCTCACCTGTACTGTTCACTATATACGTCGATGGAGCTCTCTCGTTAGTTAAAGCCAAGAACTCCCTATCAACGGGCTTTGCGGATGATATCCTATTAGCAACCACGAGCTCTTCCGAAAATATAAATATTGGCCGATTACAAAATGCACTAATATCGCTAGAAAAATGGGGGAAAAGACTGAGCCTAAACTTCGCCAAATCCAAAACAGAGCTTATACATTTCTCCCGAAAACGTTTCCAAGACCCCGTTCCTCTGGAGTGGGGAGAAGAAATTATCCACGCAAAAAACAGTGTACGGTACCTAGGCCTACAATATGATTCAAGGCTCGACTGGTCAGCCCACGCAAGTCTTCTCGCTTCCAAGGGCAGCCACCATCTTCAAATTAAGAAAACTAGTGCAATTCATCCCCTCCATAAGAATAGATCAACTAACAACTATAGTCAAGAGCACACTGTACTCAAGAATATTATATGGGTTACCTGCCTTGGCGAATGCGAATCTGCAGAACCTACTCCCTGTGCGAGCGCTACACAGGCAAGCGCTCTTACTCATCACCGGCGCCCTAAAAACCACCCCTACTGCATCCCTCGAAGTAGAAGCGGGTATCCCTCCTTTAGATCTTCTCACGTTGAAAACGCTCCTACGATTCGCCCAGAAACTACCGGACGGACCAATTACGAAACCAAAACACGGAAGGTATAACAGTTGCTCCCAGAGAATGATATCTTACAAGAATACTTACCCCATATCGGACAAATCCATGAACAAAAAGGCTGCGATGAACCTCATCATTCTTCAAAAATGGCAAAAAAAATGGTCTGACGCATCATCAACACTCAGAGACTTACATGTTACCCCGACCTTAAAACCAATTTGTAAACTCAAACTAGACAGAAAGACAATATCGACACTCATAAAATTAAGAACTGCCCATTTGCCGACTAAGACTTACCTCCACAGAATAAGAAAGACCGACGAGACGACCTGCACCTGCAACGGACTTTCAAAACAAGACCTTATACATGTTTTTTTCCACTGCAGACTACTCAACAGACAACGAGCACTGCTGCTCAGACATCTTTCAAGAAAAAGACTACACTTTAATCCGTACAATATTGTGACGAATACAACAGTTTTCCCCGCGACTCATATCTTTGCAACAGAGGCACTCAACATCATAAAGAGCAATTAGCTTAAGAATATCTTCCTAACTTAAGTTGGCATTCGTGCGAAGACCAACTGGTACACTATGTGAAGCCATCAAGTTGTTTGTGTCATTGTAAACCCTAAGTCAGCAACGAGTATTAGCTCACGCTACAAATACACGGAAAAAAAAAAAAAAAAAGAATGAATTTAAATTTGAGATTGAAGGGTAGGAGACCGGTTTCGATTTCTAACGCTGCCATAGGAGAGGAGGGGAGTGAAACGGTAACTAACAACAGACCCTTTCGATAAACTTAAGCCAGATATATAAAACCAGTTTAGACCTGTTTAAACCAGTTTAAACCAGTTTACACCAGCTTAAAACGGTTTAAATCAGTTAAAACACAGTTCATAAGCTAGTTTAAACCAGTTTAGATCTCTTTATGAACTAGTTTAAACCAGTAGACCTGTTTAAACCGGTTTAAACCAGTCTGAACTAGTATAAACCAGTTTATAAACTAGCTTAAACCAGTTTAGACCTGTGTTAGCCAGTTTAAACCAGCTAAAACCAGTTTGGACCTGCTTACACCAGTTTAAACCAGTTTATAAACTAGTTTAAACCAGTTTAAACCAGTTTAAGCCAGTTAAAACTGGTTTAATCCAGTTTTTTAACTGGTTTAATTTAGTTTAAACCAGTTTTATCCAGTTTAAAAAAATTTAAACCAGTTTGTACTAGTATAAACCAGTTTAAACCAGTTTACAAACTAGCTTTAACCAGTTCAGACCTATGTTAACCAGTTTAAACCAGTTAAAACCAGTTTAGACCTGTTTACACCAGTTTAAACCTGTTAAACTAGTTTAGAAACTGGTTTAAACCGGTTTAGAGACCGTGTAAACCAGTTTAAACCAGTTAAAACTAGTTAAGCCCTGTTTACAAAAGTTTAAACCGGTTTAGAAACTGGGTTAAACCACTTTTGACCTGTTTAAACCAGTTTAAACCAGCTTAAGCCAGTTAAAACCGGTTTAATAGAGTTTTGTAACTAGTTTAAACTAGTTTAAACCAGTTTAATCCAGTTTAAACCAGTTTAAGCCAGCTAAAACCAGTTTATAAACTAGCTTAAACATTAGACCTGTTCAAACCAGTTTAAACCAGTTTATAAACTAGTTTATACCAGGTAAAACCAGTTTAGATCTGTTTACACCAGTTTAAGCCAGTTTATAAACTAGTTTTAACCAGTTTAAACCAGATAAAGCCAGTCTAAACCGGTTTAATCCAGTTTAAACTACTATAAACCAGTTTTAACAAACCAGTTTTAACAAACCAGTTTATAAACTAGCTTAAACCAGCTTAGACAAGTGTAAAAATGTTCAAACCAGTTTGAACTAGTATAAACCAGTTTAGACCTGCTTAAACCAGTGTATACCTGTTTAAACCAGTTTAAGCCAGTTAAAAACGTTTTAAACCAGTTTCTAAACTAGTTTAACAGGTTTAAACCGGTCTAAACCAGTTCAAACCCGTTTTTAAACTATTTTAAACCAGTTTAGACCTGTTTAAACCGGTTCAAACCAGTTTGAACTAGTTTAAACCGGTCTAAATCAGTTCAAACCAGTTCATAAGCTAGTTTAAACCAGTTTAGACCTGTTTATAAACTAGTTTAAACCAGTAGGCCTGTTTAAACCGGTTGAAACCAGTCTGAACTAGTATAAACCAGTTTATAAACTAGATTAAACCAGTTTCGACCTGTGTTAGCCGGTTTAAACCAGCTAAAACCAGTTTGGACCTGCTTACACCAGTTTAAACCAGTTTGTAAACTAGTTTAAACCAGTTTAAACCAGATTAAGCCAGACTAAACCGGTTTAATCCAGTTTAAACTACTATAAACCAGTTTTAACAAACCAGTTTATAAACTAGCTTAAACCAGTTTAAACCAGTGTAAAAAAGTTTAAACCAGTTTGAACTAGTATAAACCAGTTTAGACCTGCTTAAACCAGTGTATACCTGTTTAAACCAGTTTAAGCCAGTTAAAACCGGTTCAAACCAGTCTCTAAACTAATTTAACAGGTTTAAACCGGTCTAAACCAGTTCAAACCAGTTCATAAACTAGTTTAAACCAGTTTAGACCTGTTTATAAACTAGTTTAAACCAGTAGACCTGTTTAAACCGGTTTAAACCAGTCTGAACTAGTATAAACCAGTTTATAAACTAGCTTAAACCAGTTTAGACCTGTGTTAGCTAGCTTAAACCAGCTAAAACCAGTTTGGACCTGCTTACACCAGTTTAAACCAGTTTATAAACTAGTTTAAACCAGTTTAAACCAGTTTAAGCCAGTTAAAACCGGTTTAATCCAGTTTTTTAACTGGTTTAATTTAGTTTAAACCAGTTTTATCCAGTTTTAACCAGTTAAAGGAAGTTAAACCCAATTTCAATTTCAGTTTCGGAACGGGCATCTTTCAGGGTTCGTGGCGGGGTTAGCCAGATATCCGCTACCAATCTTCTTGTTCTTTCTTTGCACGATGCATATGTCTCATGTTTCGGGGATTCGGCACTGATCGGCCAGTTCTGCCACTTCCTATTTGCATAGCTTCGTAGAAGAATGAATTTAAATTTGAGATCGAAGGGTAGGAGACCGGTTTCGATTTCTAACGCTGCCATAGGAGAGGAGGGGAGTGAAACGGTAACTAACAACAGACCCTTTCGATAAGCTTGAGCCAGATATATAAAACCAGTTTAGACCTGTTTAAACCAGTTTAAACCAGTTTACACCAGTTTAAAACGGTTTAAATCAGTTAATACCAGTTCATAAACTAGTTTAAACCAGTTTAATCCAGTTTAAACCATTTAAGCCAGCTAAAACCAGTTTATAAACTAGCTTAAACATTAGACCTGTTCAAACCAGTTTAAACCAGTTTATAAACTAGTTTATACCAGTTAAAACCAGTTTAGATCTGTTTACACCAGTTTAAGCCAGTTTATATATATTCCAAACCCCTGAGTCTAAACGTAAACGCAGCCCTCAAGACGACCCCCCGGTTAAAAGAACTATCCCAACAGACCCAACCCACCCCAAGTAGCGCTCGCCAACACTTCATCAAGAACTTTCCTTCCCGACTATGCGAAAGTTGTCCTTGAAAGTAATGACAAGCTCATGAGAGAAGTATCCTTACTCAGAGAAACCAAGACCGAACTCTTGGAGCTAGTGTCGGCTCTTTCTGGCAAAGTGGAACTCTTAACCACGAAAATCGAAACCCTGTCAGATCAATTCATTAACGCGGTTGGACAACAAGTCAATAACCCTCCCAGTGCTGCGTCTTGGTCCCAAGTGGTTGGTAAACCCTCAACAACCATTCCTAACACCCGATCGGGTAATGTGCAAACCGGCAACGATGATTTACCAGAAGATGTTCTCTGTATTGAATTGGAAGACAACGCTAAAAGAGACGCAACTTTTTCGCGCAAAGACCTACTGGAGCTGATTGAAAAAGACCTATCACAAATTTGCCCTGAAGCCCCTAAACCAGTCCTTGCCAATAAAACAAAGTCAGGCAAAATCTTCCTGACGTTTAAGAACAAGGAAGACAAGAAAAAAAGTGAAGCCCCTCTCAAATCGGCGAAACTGCCTACTCTTGGCTCTGTAAAAACCATCACACGTCAGCCGAACTATGACGTCATTATCCACCAACTGCCGAAAGATCAAACTATTTCAGACATCTTGAAGCACATATCGGAAAAAAACGACTTGGGTTGGAACTTCGAGGCGGGGATAGCCAAACCGCTAAATCCAGACAGTGGCAAAGCCTACGGCTCTATCATGTTCACTTGCTCCTCAATCGAATGTAAAAAATCATTGCTAAACCTCGGTTCACTCTACGCATATAATCGTCGAGTCCAAATAGAAGACACCCGTCGTTCCCCTGTAGTCCAATGTTTTCGCTGCCAAGAATACGGACACATTGCTTTGAATTGTAAGAGCACAAGCTCGAAATGCGGCAAGTGCGCCCGCACCGATCACGAAACAAGGAGCTGCAACTCCAAAAATCTAAAATGCTCAAACTGCAAAGGAATACACGCAACGTATGATCCATCATGCCCCGTTCGCATTGATCACATACGAAAAATTTCCGACCTCAACAAAACACCCCGGAGGCAATGACCGACGGACTCAAACTTATTATCCAAAATATCAGGAAAAGTAAAAATCAACTAGAAGAACTTACCAGAGAAGCGAACAGGAGAGCAATTGATACAATAATCGCAATCGAACCACCCCAAAATTATCAACGCTCCACTGTTATGGGCTATAATACAGTCAAAGCTGGCACGGAATACGAGGGAATAATAATCCTTAGCAAGAGGGAAAGTCCAGGATACATAATAGAAATAAAGCCGCTGTATGCTGTCTTAAGTCTTCAAAGCCCAAATGTTGCCCCAGTCCTTCTTATAGCACTCTACAGAAGACACACGGAAAATATGATTGAACTCCTCCAAGAAATATGGGATCGCTACCATAATCTGAGTTCTAAAGTAATCATCACAGGCGATTTTAATGCCCATCACTGGCTATGGGAGAGTAAAACACCAGATAACCTAGGCAATGAGCTGTATAACTTTGTTATGGAACACAATCTTTCACTTGTCAACACACGGAACGTACCAACATTCCTAAATGAACGGGGTCACCGATCAACCATAGACTTAACTTGGGTTTCTTCACAACTATCCGACGTGTTAAACTGGAAAATTCTAGAAGACTCACATTACTACAACGAGTCAGACCACGTGGCGATCGAACTCACCGTCGACCTCCCATGCTCTACTAACGTGGTCACAAAATCCTGGTGGTGCTATCAAAAAGCGAACTGGGAGAAGCTACGTTCAGACATTGTTAAGGAGCTTTCAACTCACAAGCATTGCTTCTCTGAGCTTTCCAACTCCTCTGCCTTAGATCAAGCTGTTGAGCTGCTCACGTCAACAATTCAAAATGCTATGAATGCAAATATTCCTAGGAAATCTAATTTTAACTGGAAAAACCCATGGTGGAACAATAAACTTGGATACCTAAGGAAACAGGCAGCGAAAGCTCTAAACATCTACAGAAAGTACGGCGGTTCCGAACGTGAAAAAATTTGGAGACACTTGAGAAACTTATACAGAACAGAAACAAGAAAATGCCGAGATCAGTTCTGGTCATTACAATTGAATAAAATCAATACTAGCATATGGACCCTAGATCGCATGTTCCGAACTAAACAAAACAGCCGAATCGAACAACTAAAGCAAGAAGATGGTCTACCCTTTCCAAACGCAAGATCCAAATTAAACTATGTGGCGACGAAATTACTAGAGGGGGTCCCTTACGTGGATCAAATCTCCCCCAGGACTTCTCACAATGAGTCTTATCATCTAAGATCCCAAGACCTCTCAGCAACACAAAGTTTCTCTTTAGAAGAAATTTCTAACATTGTCAAAGAGCTCCGCCCTAATAAAGCTGCTGGCCATGACGGTATACAACCCAGGGTCCTCAAAGAGATATGGGCAGTCATTGGCGAAATAATGGTTAACGTAATTAACGCTTCATTCTCGATGGGATTTTACCCGTCTACCTGGAAAATGGCTAAAGTACTTCCACTTCCAAAACCAGACAAACAAGATTACTCAACGATAAAAAGTTTTAGACCAATTTCTCTCTTACCTGGTTTGGGGAAAGTAATGGAAAAAGCAGTTACGTTGCGTTTGCAATCATTTCTCGAAGAAAACAATATTCTAGCAGAAAACCAATGGGGTTTCCGTCCACACAGATCCACGACCGACGCGCTCCTCAGCCTAAGCAACGAAGTTCTTTCGAGTTTTGATAAAAACAAAGTTCACACTGCATTGTTACTGGATATAAAAGGGGCGTTTGACAATGTAGTACACAAGAAACTTGTCACCGAATTACGCCAGCGTAAGATTCCGCCTAAATTAACTAATTGGATAGAAAGTTTCTTGAAAAACAGGCACGCTTTCGTTGAAAATGGAGCTGAAAGAAGTGACAATTTTAACATTTATAAAGGAGTTCCGCAAGGTTCCCCATTATCACCTATACTATTTCTGGTCTACATTAATGGGGCTCTCCGGATCATTAAAAGAAAAAGAATGGTGTCCGGGGCCTTTGCTGATGATTTACTTTTCCACGTTTCGGGACCCTCCAGCGAATGGAATGCTCAGTTCTTGGCAAAAAACATCAGTTCCCTAGAAAAATGGGGCAAAAAGCTACACCTCGAATTTTCGAAGGAGAAGACGGAACTGATCCATTTTTCTATGAGATGCTCACAGGAAGACGCCCCACTTCTTTGGGGAGAAAACACGATATTCACGAAAAAACCAGTTAGATACCTGGGCGTCATATTCGACAGCCAGTTGAAATGGACTAGCCATACACACTTCCTAGCAGCTCAGGTAAATTCAATCCTACAACATCTGAAAAAACTCAGCAAATCCTCAAGAACAATCACCTGCAAGCAACTCAGAAATGTTGTTCAAGCCACTATACTCTCAAAACTGAGGTACGGATACGCAGCTTGGAACAACATCTCACATACTGGACTACTCCCATTGAGTCAACTATTCCGAAGGGGACTCCTTATTATCACAGGAGCCCTATCAACGACGCCATCAGCAGCATTAGAAGTGGAAGCGGGTCTCCCTCCGCTGGACCTTATACTCCAGAAATCAATGCTAAGGAATTTCGCAAGACGGAATTGGAATAAATGGCCCACACAAGCAAAATACTCCAAGCATAAACGGTACATGTCTTGTTCAGAGAGAGCTAGACTCCTCACGGCAAAAGCATGGAAAACACGTCCGAAGTCCGAAAAAGAAGCCTGGAACAAATAGACGTAATGATAATGACCCAATGGAGGGAACGATGGCAAAACTGTACAAACCCATTGAAAGATCTTCTCACTATCCCTTCTCAAGATATTGCATCCCTTCAAATAACCAGACCTATCTTAAGCAAGATAATCCAACTTAGAACGACACACTTCCCAACTAAATGCTACTTAAAACGAATTGCTAAAACGGACTCTGACAGCTGTGCCTGCCAAGACCGGTCCAAACAAGACCTATCCCACATATTGTTTCACTGCCGAAGAATTAATAAGGAGAGAGCCGAACTTCTACGAGAACTGAGCAAACTAAAAGTTCATTTTAGTGTAAACTCTGTACTTACTACCTCGAAGGCTTTTCCCGCCCTTGTCACCTTCATGCAGAAAGCTATTGATTCCTGTCGCTAATTTTAAGCCCTGTTTCACAAACCCTTTTACGTTATTTTTATCTCACACCCATCAACCCTAGTCATTTCAAACAAGTTTCCTCACTCGTGGTTTGTTCACCCAAGTTAAGAGTGGAACACAAACCCACTCATGAGTTTATGGTGATTATCGAAATCCAGATTGTAGATACTGTAAGAAAGGCAATAGGCATTAGCCTACGCCTAAATAAATTTAAAAAAAAAAAAAAAAAAAAAAGCCAGTTTATAAACTAGTTTTAACCAGTTTAAACCAGCTTAAGCCAGTCTAAACCGGTTTAATCCAGTTTAAACTACTATAAACCAGTTTTAACAAACCAGTTTTAACAAACCAGTTTATAAACTAGCTTAAACCAGTTTAGACCAGTGTAAAAATGTTCAAACCAATTTGAACTAGTATAAACCAGTTTAGACCTGCTTAAACCAGTGTATACCTGTTTAAACCAGTTTAAGCCAGTTAAAACCGGTTTAAACCAGTTTCTAAACTAGTTTAACAGGTTTAAACCGGTCTAAACCAGTTCAAACCCGTTTATAAACTATTTAAACCAGTTTAGACCTGTTTAAACCGGTTCAAACCAGTTTGAACTAGTTTAAACCGGTCTAAATCAGTTCAAACCAGTTCATAAACTAGTTTAAACCAGTTTAGACCTGTTTATAAACTAGATTAAACCAGTAGGCCTGTTTAAACCGGTTTAAACCAGTCTGAACTAGTATTAACCAGTTTATAAACTAGCTTAAACCAGTTTAGACCTGTGTTAGCCAGTTTAAACCAGCTAAAACCAGTTTGGACCTGCTTACACCAGTTTAAACCAGTTTGTAAACTAGTTTAAACCAGATTAAGCCAGTCTAAACCGGTTTAATCCAGTTTAAACTACTATAAACCAGTTTTAAAAAACCTGTTTATATACTAGCTTAAACCAGTTTAAACCAGTGTAAAAAAGTTTAAACCAGTTTGAACTAGTATAAACCAGTTTAGACCTGCTTAAACCAATGTATACCTGTTTAAACCAGTTTAAGCCAGTTAAAACCGGTTCAAACCAGTCTCTAAACTAATTTAACAGGTTTAAACCGGTCTAAACCAGTTCAAACCAGTTCATAAACTAGTTTAAACCAGTTTAGACCTGTTTATAAACTAGTTTAAACCAGTAGACCTGTTTAAACCGGTTTAAACCAGTCTGAACTAGTATAAACCAGTTTATAAACTAGCTTAAACCAGTTTAGACCCGTGTTAGCCAGTTTAAACCAGCTAAAACCAGTTTGGACCTGCTTACACCAGTTTAAACCAGTTTATAAACTAGTTTAAACCAGTTTAAACCAGTTTAAGCCAGTTAAAACCGGTTTAATCCAGTTTTTTAACTGGTTTAATTTAGTTTAAACCAGTTTTATCCAGTTTTAACCAGTTTAAGGAAGTTAAAACCAGTTAAAACCAGTTTATAAACTACTTTAAACAAGTTTAGACCTGTTCAAACCAATTAAAACCAGTTTGTACAAGTATAAACCAGTTTACAAACTAGCTTAAACCAGTTTAGACCTATGTTAACCAGTTTATACCAGTTAAAACCAGTTTAGACCTGTTTACACCAGTTTAAACTTGTTAAACTAGTTTAGAAACTGGTTTAAACCGGTTTAGAGACCGTGTAAACCAGTTTAAACCAGTTAAAACTAGTTAAGCCCTGTTTACAAAAGTTTAAACCGGTTTAGAAACTGAGTTAAACCACTTTTGACCTGTTTAAGCCAGTTTAAACCAGCTTAAGCCAGTTAAAACCGGTTTAATAGAGTTTTGTAACTAGTTTAAACTAGTTTAAACCAGTTTAATCCAGTTTAAACCAGTTTAAGACAGCTAAAACCAGTTTATAAACTAGCTTAAACATTAGACCTGTTCAAACCAGTTTAAACCAGTTTATAAACTAGTTTATACCAGGTAAAACCAGTTTAGATCTGTTTACACCAGTTTAAGCCAGTTTATAAACTAGTTTTAACCAGTTTAAACCAGATTAAGCCAGTCTAAACCGGTTTAATCCAGTTTAAACTACTATAAACCAGTTTTAACAAACCAGTTTTAGCAAACCAGTTTATAAACTAGCTTAAACCGGTTTAGACCAGTGTAAAAATGTTCAAACCAGTTTGAACTAGTAAAAACCAGTTTAGACCTTCTTAACCAGTGTATACCTGTTTAAACCAGTTTAAGCCAGTTAAAACCGGTTTAAACCAGTTTCTAAACTAGTTTAACAGGTTTAAACCGGTCTAAACCAGTTCAAACCCGTTTATAAACTATTTTAAACCAGTTTAGACCTGTTTAAACCGGTTCAAACCAGTTTGAACTAGTTTAAACCGGTTCAAACCAGTCTGAACTAGTATAAACCAGTTTATAAACTAGCTTAAACCAGTTTAGACCTGTGTTAGCCAGTTTAAACCAGGTAAAACCAGTTTGGACCTGCTTACACCAGTTTAAACCAGTTTGTAAACTAGTTTAAACCAGTTTAAACCAGATTAAGCCAGTCTAAACCGGTTTAATCCAGTTTAAACTACTATAAACCAGTTTTAACAAACCAGTTTACAAACTAGCTTAAACCAGTTTAGACCAGTGTAAAAATGTTCAAACCAGTTTGAACTAGTAAAAACCAGTTTAGACCTGCTTAAACCAGTGTATACCTGTTTAAACCAGTTTAAGCCAGTAAAAACCGGTTCAAACCAGTTTCTAAACTAGTTTAACAGGTTTAAACCGGTCTAAACCAGTTCAAACCCGTTTATAAACTATTTTAATCCAGTTTAGACCTGTTTAAACCGGTTCAAACCAGTTTGAACTAGTTTAAACCGGTATAAATTAGTTCAAACCTGTTCATAAACTAGTTTAAACCAGTTTAGACCTGTTTATAAACTAGTTTAAACCAGTAGACCTGTTTAAACCAGTCTGAACTAGTATAAACCAGTTTATAAACTAGCTTAAACCAGTTTAGACCTGTGTTAGCCAGTTTAAACCAGCTAAAACCAGTTTGGACCTGCTTACACCAGTTTAAACCAGTTTGTAAACTAGTTTAAACCAGTTTAACCAGATTAAGCCAGTCTAAACCGGTTTAATCCAGTTTAAACTACTATAAACCAGTTTTAACAAATCAGTTTATAAACTAGCTTAAACCAGTTTAAACCAGTGTAAAAAAGTTTAAACCAGTTTGAACTAGTATAAACCATTTTAGACCCGCTTAAACCAGTGTATACCTGTTTAAACCAGTTTAAGCCAGTTAAAACCGGTTTAAACCAGTCTCTAAACTAGTTTAACAGGTTTAAACCGGTCTAAACCAGTTCAAACCCGTTTATAAACTATTTTAAACCAGTTTAGACCTGTTTAAACCGGTTCAAACCAGTTTGAACTAGTTTAAACCGGTATAAATCAGTTCAAACCAGTTCATAAACTAGTTTAAACCAGTTTAGACCTGTTTATAAACTAGTTTAAACCAGTAGACCTGTTTAAACCGGTTTAAACCAGTCTGAACTAGTATAAACCAGTTTATAAACTAGCTTAAACCAGTTTAGACCTGTGTTAGCTAGCTTAAACCAGCTAAAACCAGTTTGGACCTGCTTACACCAGTTTAAACCAGTTTATAAACTAGTTTAAACCAGTTTAAACCAGTTTAAGCCAGTTAAAACCGGTTTAATCCAGTTTTTTAACTGGTTTAATTTAGTTTAAACCAGTTTTATCCAGTTTTAACCAGTTTAAGGAAGTTAAAACCAGTTAAAACCAGTTTATAAACTACTTTAAACAAGTTTAGACCTGTTCAAACCAATTAAAACCAGTTTGTACTAGTATAAACCAGTTTACAAACTAGCTTAAACCAGTTTAGACCTATGTTAAAAAGTTTATACCAGTTAAAACCAATTGAGACCTGTTTACACCAGTTTAAACCTGTTAAACTAGTTTAGAAACTGGTTTAAACCGGTTTAGAGACCGTGTAAACCAGTTTAAACCAGTTAAAACTAGTTAAGCCCTGTTTACAAAAGTTTAAACCGGTTTAGAAACTGGGTTAAACCACTTTTGACTTGTTTAAACCAGTTTAAACCAGCTTAAGCCAGTTAAAACCGGTTTAATAGAGTTTTGTAACTAGTTTAAACTAGTTTAAACCAGTTCAATCCAGTTTAAACCAGTTTAAGCCAGCTAAAACCAGTTTATAAACTAGCTTAAACATTAGACCTGTTCAAACCAGTTTAAACCAGTTTATAAACTAGTTTATGCCAGGTAAAACCAGTTTAGATCTGTTTACACCAGTTTAAGCCAGTTTATAAACTAGTTTTAACCAGTTTAAACCAGATTAAGCCAGTCTAAACCGGTTTAATCCAGTTTAAACTACTATAAACCAGTTTTAACAAACCAGTTTTCACAAACCAGTTTATAAACTAGCTTAAACCAGTTTAGACCAGTGTAAAAATGTTCAAACCAGTTTGAACTAGTAAAATCCAGTTTAGACCTGCTTAAACCAGTGTATACCTGTTTAAACCAGTTTAAGCCAGTTAAAACCGGTTTAAACCAGTTTCTAAACTAGTTTAACAGGTTTAAACCGGTCTAAAACAGTTCAAACCCGATTATAAACTATTTTAAACCAGTTTAGACCTGTTTAAACCGGTTCAAACCAGTTTGAACTAGTTTAAACCGGTATAAATCAGTTCAAACCAGTTTGAACTAGTTTAAATCGGTATAAATCAGTTCAAACCAGTTCATAAACTAGTTTAAACCAGTTTAGACCTGTTTATAAACTAGCTTAAACCAGTAGACCTGTTTAAACCGGTTTAAACCAGTCTGAACTAGTATAAACCAGTTTATAAACTAGCTTAAACCAGTTTAGACCTGTGTTAGCCAGTTTAAACCAGCTAAAACCAGTTTGGACCTGCTTACACCAGTTTAAACCAGTTTGTAAACTAGTTTAAACCAGTTTAAACCAGATTAAGCCAGTCTAAACCGGTTTAATCCAGTTTAAACTACTATAAACCAGTTTTAACAAATCAGTTTATAAACTAGCTTAAACCAGTTTAAACCAGTGTAAAAAAGTTTAAACCAGTTTGAACTAGTATAAACCAGTTTAGACCTGCTTAAACCAGTGTATACCTGTTTAAACCAGATAAGCCAGTTAAAACCGGTTTAAACCAGTTTCTAAACTAGTTTAACAGGTTTAAACCGGTCTAAACCAGTTCAAACCCGTTTATAAACTATTTTAAACCTGTTTAGACCTGTTTAAACCGGTTCAAACCAGTTTAAACTAGTTTAAACGGGTCTAAATCAGTTCAAACCAGTTCATAAACTAGTTTAAACCAGTTTAGACCAGTGTAAAAATGTTCAAACCAGTTTGAACTAGTAAAAACCAGTTTAGACCTGCTTAACCAGTGTATACCTGTTTAAACCAGTTTAAGCCAGTTAAAACCGGTTTAAACCAGTTTCTAAACTAGTTTAACAGGTTTAAACCGGTCTAAACCAGTTCAAACCCGTTTATAAACTATTTTAAACCAGTTTAGACCTGTTTAAACCGGTTCAAACCAGTTTGAACTAGTTTAAACCGGTTTAAACCAGTCTGAACTAGTATTAACCAGTTTATAAACTAGCTTAAACCAGTTTAGACCTGTGTTAGCCAGTTTAAACCAGCTAAAACCAGTTTGGACCTGCTTACACCAGTTTAAACCAGTTTATCAACTAGTTTAAGCCAGTTAAAACCGGTTTAATCCAGTTTCTTAACTGGTTTAATTTAGTTTAAACCAGTTTTATCCAGTTTAAACCAGTTTAAGGAAGTTAAAACCAGTTTAAACCAGTTTATAAACTACTTTAAACAAGTTTAGACCTGTTCAAACCAATTTAAACCAGTTTGTACTAGTATAAACCGGTTTAAACCAGTTTACAAACTAGCTTAAACCAGTTTAGACCTATGTTAACCAGTTTATACCAGTTAAAACCAATTGAGACCTGTTTACACCAGTTTAAACCTGTTAAACTAGTTTAGAAACTGGTTTAAACCGGTTTAGAGACCGTGTAAACCAGTTTAAACCAGTTAAAAATAGTTAAGCCCTGTTTACAAAAGTTTAAACCGGTTTAGAAACTGGGTTAAACCACTTTTGACCTGTTTAAACCAGTTTAAACCAGCTTAAGCCAGTCAAAACCGGTTTAATAGAGTTTTGTAACTAGTTTAAACTAGTTTAAACCAGCTAAAACCAGTTTATAAACTAGCTTAAACATTAGACCTGTTCAAACCAGTTTAAACCAGTTTATAAACTAGTTTATGCCAGGTAAAACCAGTTTGGACCTGCTTACACCAGTTTAAACCAGTTTGTAAACTAGTTTAAACCAGTTTAAACAGATTAAGCCAGTCTAAACCGGTTTAATCCAGTTTAAACTACTATAAACCAGTTTTAACAAACCAGTTTACAAACTAGCTTAAACCAGTTTAGACCAGTGTAAAAATGTTCAAACCAGTTTGAACTAGTAAAAACCAGTTTAGACCTGCTTAAACCAGTGTATACCTGTTTAAACCAGTTTAAGCCAGTAAAAACCGGTTCAAACCAGTTTCTAAACTATTTTAATCCAGTTTAGACCTGTTTAAACCGGTTCAAACCAGTTTGAACTAGTTTAAACCGGTATAAATCAGTTCAAACCAGTTCATAAACTAGTTTAAACCAGTTTAGACCTGTTTATAAACTAGTTTAAACCAGTAGACCTGTTTAAACCAGTCTGAACTAGTATAAACCAGTTTATAAACTAGCTTAAACCAGTTTAGACCTGTGTTAGCCAGTTTAAACCAGCTAAAACCAGTTTGGACCTGCTTACACCAGTTTAAACCAGTTTGTAAACTAGTTTAAACCAGTTTAAACCAGATTAAGCCAGTCTAAACCGGTTTAATCCTGTTTAAACTACTATAAACCAGTTTTAACAAATCAGTTTATAAACTAGCTTAAACCAGTTTAAACCAGTGTAAAAAAGTTTAAACCAGTTTGAACTAGTATAAACCATTTTAGACCTGCTTAAACCAGTGTATACCTGTTTAAACCAGTTTAAGCCAGTTAAAACCGGTTTAAACCAGTCTCTAAACTAGTTTAACAGGTTTAAACCGGTCTAAACCAGTTCAAACCCGTTTATAAACTATTTTAAACCAGTTTAGACCTGTTTAAACCGGTTCAAACCAGTTTGAACTAGTTTAAACCGGTATAAATCAGTTCAAACCAGTTCATAAACTAGTTTAAACCAGTTTAGACCTGTTTATAAACTAGTTTAAACCAGTAGACCTGTTTAAACCGGTTTAAACCAGTCTGAACTAGTATAAACCAGTTTATAAACTAGCTTAAACCAGTTTAGACCTGTGTTAGCTAGCTTAAACCAGCTAAAACCAGTTTGGACCTGCTTACACCAGTTTAAACCAGTTTATAAACTAGTTTAAACCAGTTTAAACCAGTTTAAGCCAGTTAAAACCGGTTTAATCCAGTTTTTTAACTGGTTTAATTTAGTTTAAACCAGTTTTATCCAGTTTTAACCAGTTTAAGGAAGTTAAAACCAGTTAAAACCAGTTTATAAACTACTTTAAACAAGTTTAGACCTGTTCAAACCAATTAAAACCAGTTTGTACTAGTATAAACCAGTTTACAAACTAGCTTAAACCAGTTTAGACCTATGTTAACCAGTTTATACCAGTTAAAACCAATTGAGACCTGTTTACACCAGTTTAAACCTGTTAAACTAGTTTAGAAACTGGTTTAAACCGGTTTAGAGACCGTGTAAACCAGTTTAAACCAGTTAAAACTAGTTAAGCCCTGTTTACAAAAGTTTAAACCGGTTTAGAAACTGGGTTAAACCACTTTTGACCTGTTTAAACCAGTTTAAACCAGCTTAAGCCAGTTAAAACCGGTTTAATAGAGTTTTGTAACTAGTTTAAACTAGTATAAACCAGTTTAATCCAGTTTAAACCAGTTTAAGCCAGCTAAAACCAGTTTATAAACTAGCTTAAACATTAGACCTGTTCAAACCAGTTTAAACCAGTTTATAAACTAGTTTATGCCAGGTAAAACCAGTTTAGATCTGTTTACACCAGTTTAAGCCAGTTTATAAACTAGTTTTAACCAGTTTAAACCAGATTAAGCCAGTCTAAACCGGTTTAATCCAGTTTAAACTACTATAAACCAGTTTTAACAAACCAGTTTTCACAAACCAGTTTATAAACTAGCTTAAACCAGTTTAGACCAGTGTAAAAATGTTCAAACCAGTTTGAACTAGTAAAATCCAGTTTAGACCTGCTTAAACCAGTGTATACCTGTTTAAACCAGTTTAAGCCAGTTAAAACCGGTTTAAACCAGTTTCTAAACTAGTTTAACAGGTTTAAACCGGTCTAAACCAGTTCAAACCCGATTATAAACTATTTTAAACCAGTTTAGACCTGTTTAAACCGGTTCAAACCAGTTTGAACTAGTTTAAACCGGTATAAATCAGTTCAAACCAGTTTGAACTAGTTTAAATCGGTATAAATCAGTTCAAACCAGTTCATAAACTAGTTTAAACCAGTTTAGACCTGTTTATAAACTAGCTTAAACCAGTAGACCTGTTTAAACCGGTTTAAACCAGTCTGAACTAGTATAAACCAGTTTATAAACTAGCTTAAACCAGTTTAGACCTGTGTTAGCCAGTTTAAACCAGCTAAAACCAGTTTGGACCTGCTTACACCAGTTTAAACCAGTTTGTAAACTAGTTTAAACCAGTTTAAACCAGATTAAGCCAGTCTAAACCGGTTTAATCCAGTTTAAACTACTATAAACCAGTTTTAACAAATCAGTTTATAAACTAGCTTAAACCAGTTTAAACCAGTGTAAAAAAGTTTAAACCAGTTTGAACTAGTATAAACCAGTTTAGACCTGCTTAAACCAGTGTATACCTGTTTAAACCAGATAAGCCAGTTAAAACCGGTTTAAACCAGTTTCTAAACTAGTTTAACAGGTTTAAACCGGTCTAAACCAGTTCAAACCCGTTTATAAACTATTTTAAACCTGTTTAGACCTGTTTAAACCGGTTCAAACCAGTTTAAACTAGTTTAAACGGGTCTAAATCAGTTCAAACCAGTTCATAAACTAGTTTAAACCAGTTTAGACCAGTGTAAAAATGTTCAAACCAGTTTGAACTAGTATAAACCAGTTTAGACCTGCTTAAACCAGTGTATACCTGTTTAAACCAGTTTAAGCCAGTTAAAACCGGTTTAAACCAGTCTCTAAACTAGTTTAACAGGTTTAAACCGGTCTAAACCAGTTGAAACCCGTTTATAAACTATTTTAAACCAGTTTAGACCTGTTTAAACCGGTTCAAACCAGTTTGAACTAGTTTAAACCGGTATAAATCAGTTCAAACCAGTTCATAAACTAGTTTAAACCAGTTTAGACCTGTTTATAAACTAGTTTAAACCAGTAGACCTGTTTAAACCGGTTTAAACCAGTCTGAACTAGTATAAACCAGTTTATAAACTAGCCTAAACCAGTTTAGACCTGTGTTAGCTAGCTTAAACCAGCTAAAACCAGTTTGGACCTGCTTACACCAGTTTAAACCAGTTTATAAACTAGTTTAAACCAGTTTAAACCAGTTTAAACCAGTTTAAGCCGGTTAAAACCGGTTTAATCCAGTTTTTTAACTGGTTTAATTTAGTTTAAACCATTTTTATCCAGTTTTAACCAGTTTAAGGAAGTTAAAACCAGTTAAAACCAGTTTATAAACTACTTTAAACAAGTTTAGACCTGTTCAAACCAATTAAAACCAGTTTGTACAAGTATAAACCAGTTTACAAACTAGCTTAAACCAGTTTAGACCTATGTTAACCAGTTTATACCAGTTAAAACCAGTTTAGACCTGTTTACACAAGTTTAAACCTGTTAAACTAGTTTAAAAACTGGTTTAAACCGGTTTAGAGACCGTGTAAACCAGTTTAAACCAGTTAAAACTAGTTAAGCCCTGTTTACAAAAGTTTAAACCGGTTTAGAAACTGGGTTAAACCACTTTTGACCTGTTTAAACCAGTTTAAACCAGCTTAAGCCAGTTAAAACCGGTTTAATAGAGTTTTGTAACTAGTTTAAACTAGTTTAAACCAGTTTAATCCAGTTTAAACCAGTTTAAGCCAGCTAAAACCAGTTTATAAACTAGCTTAAACATTAGACCTGTTCAAACCAGTTTAAACCAGTTTATAAACTAGTTTATACCAGGTAAAACCAGTTTAGATCTGTTTACACCAGTTTAAGCCAGTTTATAAACTAGTTTTAAACAGTTTAAACCAGATTTAGCCAGTCTAAACCGGTTTAATCCAGTTTAAACTACTATAAACCAGTTTTAACAAACCAGTTTTAACAAACCAGTTTATAAACTAGCTTAAACCAGTTTAGACCAGTGTAAAAATGTTCAAACCAGTTTGAACTAGTAAAAACCAGTTTAGACCTGCTTAAACCAGTGTATACCTGTTTAAACCAGTTTAAGCCAGTTAAAACCGGTTTAAACCAGTTTCTAAACTAGTTTAACAGGTTTAAACCGGTCTAAACCAGTTCAAACCCGTTTATAAACTATTTTAAAGCAGTTTAGACCTGTTTAAACCGGTTCAAACCAGTTTGAACTAGTTTAAACCGGTATAAATCAGTTCAAACCAGTTCATAAACTAGTTTAAACCAGTTTAGACCTGTTTATAAACTAGCTTAAACCAGTAGACCTGTTTAAACCGGTTTAAACCAGTCTGAACTAGTATAAACCAGTTTATAAACTAGCTTAAACCAGTTTAGACCTGTGTTAGCCAGTTTAAACCACCTAAAACCAGTTTGGACCTGCTTACACCAGTTTAAACCAGTTTGTAAACTAGTTTAAACCAGTTTAAACCAGATTAAGCCAGTCTAAACCGGTTTTATCCAGTTTAAACTACTATAAACCAGTTTTAACAAATCAGTTTATAAACTAGCTTAAACCAGTTTAAACCAGTGTAAAAAAGTTTAAACCAGTTTGAACTAGTATAAACCAGTTTAGACCTGCTTAAACCAGTGTATACCTGTTTAAACCAGATAAGCCAGTTAAAACCGGTTTAAACCAGTTTCTAAACTAGTTTAACAGGTTTAAACCGGTCTAAACCAGTTCAAACCCGTTTATAAACTATTTTAAACCTGTTTAGACCTGTTTAAACCGGTTCAAACCAGTTTGAACTAGTTTAAAAGGGTCTAAATCAGTTCAAACCAGTTCATAAACTAGTTTAAACCAGTTTAGACCAGTGTAAAAATGTTCAAACCAGTTTGAACTAGTATAAACCAGTTTAGACCTGCTTAAACCAGTGTATACCTGTTTAAACCAGTTTAAGCCAGTTAAAACCGGTTTAAACCAGTCTCTAAACTAGTTTAACAGGTTTAAACCGGTCTAAACCAGTTGAAACCCGTTTATAAACTATTTTAAACCAGTTTAGACCTGTTAAAACCGGTTCAAACCAGTTTGAACTAGTTTAAACCGGTATAAATCAGTTCAAACCAGTTCATAAACTAGTTTAAACCAGTTTAGACCTGTTTATAAACTAGTTTAAACCAGTAGACCTGTTTAAACCGGTTTAAACCAGTCTGAACTAGTATAAACCAGTTTATAAACTAGCCTAAACCAGTTTAGACCTGTGTTAGCTAGCTTAAACCAGCTAAAACCAGTTTGGACCTGCTTACACCAGTTTAAACCAGTTTATAAACTAGTTTAAACCAGTTTAAACCAGTTTAAGCCAGTTAAAACCGGTTTAATCCAGTTTTTTAACTGGTTTAATTTAGTTTAAACCAGTTTTATCCAGTTTTAACCAGTTTAAGGAAGTTAAAACCAGTTAAAACCAGTTTATAAACTACTTTAAACAAGTTTAGACCTGTTCAAACCAATTAAAACCAGTTTGTACAAGTATAAACCAGTTTACAAACTAGCTTAAACCAGTTTAGACCTATGTTAACCAGTTTATACCAGTTAAAACCAGTTTAGACCTGTTTACACCAGTTTAAACCTGTTAAACTAGTTTAAAAACTGGTTTAAACCGGTTTAGAGACCGTGTAAACCAGTTTAAACCAGTTAAAACTAGTTAAGCCCTGTTTACAAAAGTTTAAACCGGTTTAGAAACTGGGTTAAACCACTTTTGACCTGTTTAAACCAGTTTAAAACAGCTTAAGCCAGTTAAAACCGGTTTAATAGAGTTTTGTAACTAGTTTAAACTAGTTTAAACCAGTTTAATCCAGTTTAAACCAGTTTAAGCCAGCTAAAACCAGTTTATAAACTAGCTTAAACATTAGACCTGTTCAAACCAGTTTAAACCAGTTTATAAACTAGTTTATACCAGGTAAAACCAGTTTAGATCTGTTTACACCAGTTTAAGCCAGTTTAAAAACTAGTTTTAACCAGTTTAAACCAGATTTAGCCAGTCTAAACCGGTTTAATCCAGTTTAAACTACTATAAACCAGTTTTAACAAACCAGTTTTAACAAACCAGTTTATAAACTAGCTTAAAACAGTTTAGACCAGTATAAAAATGTTCAAACCAATTTGAACTAGTAAAAACCAGTTTAGACCTGCTTAAACCAGTGTAGACCTGTTTAAACCAGTTTTAGCCAGTTAAAACCGGTTTAAACCAGTTTCTAAACTAGTTGAACAGGTTTAAACCGGTCTAAACCAGTTGAAACCCGTTTATAAACTATTTTAAACCAGTTTAGACCTGTTTAAACCGGTTCAAACCAGTTTGAACTAGTTTAAACCGGTATAAATCAGTTCAAACCAGTTCATAAACTAGTTTAAACCAGTTTAGACATGTTTATAAACTAGTTTAAACCAGTAGACCTGTTTAAACCGGTTTAAACCAGTCTGAACTAGTATAAACCAGTTTATAAACTAGCTTAAACCAGTTTAGACCTGTGTTAGCCAGTTTAAACCAGCTAAAACCAGTTTGGACCTGCTTACACCAGTTTAAACCAGTTTATAAACTAGTTTAAACCAGTTTAAGCCAATTAAAACCGGTTTAATCCAGTTTTTTAACCGGTTTAATTTAGTTTAAACCAGTTTTATCCAGTTTAAACCAGTTTAAGGAAGTTAAAACCAGTTTAAACCAGTTTATAAACTACTTTAAACAAGTTTAGACCTGTTCAAACCAATTTAAACCAGTTTGTACTAGTATAAACCAGTTTACAAACTAGCTTAAACCAGTTTAGACCTGTTCAAACCAATTTAAACCAGTTTGTACTAGTATAAACCAGTTTACAAACTAGCTTAAACCAGTTTAGACCTATGTTAACCAGTTTATACCAGTTAAAACCAATTGAGACCTGTTTACACCAGTTTAAACCTGTTAAACTAGTTTAGAAACTGGTTTAAACCGGTTTAGAGACCGTGTAAACCAGTTTAAACCAGTTAAAACTAGTTAAGCCCTGTTTACAAAAGTTTAAACCGGTTTAGAAACTGGGTTAAACCACTTTTGACCTGTTTAAACCAGTTTAAACCAGCTTAAGCCAGTTAAAACCGGTTTAATAGAGTTTTGTAACTAGTTTAAACTAGTTTAAACCAGTTTAATCCAGTTTAAACCAGTTGAAGCCAGCTAAAACCAGTTTATAAACTAGCTTAAACATTAGAATTGTTCAAACCAGTTTAAACCAGTTTATAAACTAGTTTATGCCAGGTAAAACCAGTTTAGATCTGTTTACACCAGTTTAAGCCAGTTAATAAACTAGTTTTAACCAGTTTAAACCAGATTAAGCCAGTCTAAACCGGTTTAATCCAGTTTAAACTACTATAAACCAGTTTTAACAAACCAGTTTATAAACTAGCTTAAACCAGTTTAGACCAGTGTAAAAATGTTCAAACCAGTTTGAACTAGTAAAATCCAGTTTAGACCTGCTTAAACCAGTGTATACCTGTTTAAACCAGTTTAAGCCAGTTAAAACCGGTTTAAACCAGTTTCTAAACTAGTTTAACAGGTTTAAACCGGTCTAAACCAGTTCAAACCCGTTTATAAACTATTTTAAACCAGTTTAGACCTGTTTAAACCGGTTCAATCCAGTTTGAACTAGTTTAAACCGGTATAAATCAGTTCAAACCAGTTCATAAACTAGTTTAAACCAGTTTAGACCTGTTTATAAACTAGCTTAAACCAGTAGACCTGTTTAAACCGGTTTTAACCAGTCTGAACTAGTATAAACCAGTTTATAAACTAGCTTAAACCAGTTTAGACCTGTGTTAGCAGTTTAAACCAGCTAAAACCAGTTTGGACCTGCTTACACCAGTTTAAACCAGTTTGTAAACTAGTTTAAACCAGTTTAAACCAGATTAAGCCAGTCTAAACCGGTTTAATCCAGTTTAAACTACTATAAACCAGTTTTAACAAATCAGTTTATAAACTAGCTTAAACCAGTTTAAACCAGTGTAAAAAAGTTTAAACCAGTTTGAACTAGTATAAACCAGTTTAGACCTGCTTAAACCAGTGTATACCTGTTTAAACCAGTTTAAGCCAGTTAAAACCGGTTTAAACCAGTCTCTAAACTAGTTTAACAGGTTTAAACCGGTCTAAACCAGTTCAAACCCGTTTATAAAGTATTCTAAACCAGTTTAGACCTGTTTAAACCGGTTCAAACCAGTTTGAACTAGTTTAAACCGGTATAAATCAGTTCAAACCAGTTCATAAACTAGTTTGAACCAGTTTAGACCTGTTTATGAACTAGTTTAAACCAGTAGACCTGTTTAAACCAGTCTGAACTAGTATAAACCAGTTTATAAACTAGCTTAAACCAGTTTAGACCTGTGTTAGCCAGTTTAAACCAGCTAAAACCAGTTTGGACCTGCTTACACCAGTTTAAACCAGTTTATAAACTAGTTTAAACCAGTTTAAACCAGTTTAAGCCAGTTAAAACCGGTTTAATCCAGTTTTTTAACTGGTTTAATTTAGTTTAAACCAGTTTTATCCAGTTTTAACCAGTTTAAGGAAGTTAAAACCAATTTCAATTTCAATTTCGGAACGGGCATCTTTCAGGGTTCGTGGCGGGGTTAGAAAGATATCCGCTACCAATCTTCTTGTTCTTTCTTTGCACGATGCATATGTCTCAGGTTTCGGGGATTCGGCACTGATCGGCCAGTTCTGCCACTTCCTATTTGCATAGCTTCGTAGAAGAATGAATTTAAATTTGAGATCGAAGGGTAGGAGACCGGTTTCGATTTCTAACGCTGCCATAGGAGAGGAGGGGAGTGAAACGGTAACTAACAACAGACCCTTTCGATAAACTTGAGCCAGATATATAAAACCAGTTTAGACCTGTTTAAACCAGTTTAAACCAGTTTACACCAGTTTAAAACGGTTTAAATCAGTTAAAACCAGTTCATAAACTAGTTCATAAACTATTTTAAACCAGTTTAGACCTGTTTATAAACTAGTTTAAACCAGTAGACCTGTTTAAACCGGTTTAAACCAGTCTGAACTAGTATAAACCAGTTTATAAACTAGCTTAAACCAGTTTAGAACTGTGTTAGCCAGTTTAAACCAGCTAAAACCAGTTTGGACCTGCTTACACCAGTTTAAACCAGTTTAAACCAGTTTAAGCCAGTTAAAACCGGTTTAATCCAGTTTTTTAACTGGTTTAATTTAGTTTAAACCAGTTTTATCCAGTTTAAACCAGTTTAAGGAAGTTAAAACAAGTTTAAACCAGTTTATAAACTACGTTAAACAAGTTTAGACCTGTTCAAACCAATTTAAACCAGTTTGTACTAGTATAAACCGGTTTAAACCAGTTTACAAACTAGCTTAAACCAGTTTAGACCTATGTTAACCAGTTTATACCAGTTAAAACCAATTGAGACCTGTTTACACCAGTTTAAACCTGTTAAACTAGTTTAGAAACTGGTTTAAACCGGTTTAGAGACCGTGTAAACCAGTTTAAACCAGTTAAAACTAGTTAAGCCCTGTTTACAAAAGTTTAAACCGGTTTAGAAACTGGGTTAAACCACTTTTGACCTGTTTAAACCAGTTTAAACCAGCTTAAGCCAGTTAAAACCGGTTTAATAGAGTTTTGTAACTAGTTTAAACTAGTTTAAACCAGTTTAATCCAGTTTAAACCAGTTTAAGCCAGCAAAAACCAGTTTATAAACTAGCTTAAACATTAGACATGTTCAAACCAGTTTAAACCAGTTTATAAACTAGGTAAAACCAGTTTAGATCTGTTTACACCAGTTTAAGCCAGTTAATAAACTAGTTTTAACCAGTTTAAACCAGATTAAGCCAGTCTAAACCGGTTTAATCCAGTTTAAACTACTATAAACCAGTTTTAACAAACCAGTTTATAAACTAGCTTAAACCAGTTTAGACCAGTGTAAAAATGTTCAAACCAGTTTGAACTAGTAAAAACCAGTTTAGACCTGCTTAAACCAGTGTATACCTGTTTAAACCAGTTTAAGCCAGTTAAAACCGGTTTAAACCAGTTTCTAAACTAGTTTAACAGGTCTAAACCAGTTCAAACCCGTTTATAAACTATTTTAATCCAGTTTAGACCTGTTTAAACCGGTTCAAACCAGTTTGAACTAGTTTAAACCGGTATAAATCAGTTCAAACCAGTTCATAAACTAGTTTAAACCAGTTTATACTTGTTTATAAACTAGTTTAAACCAGTAGACCTGTTTAAACCAGTCTGAACTAGTATAAACCAGTTTATAAACTAGCTTAAACCAGTTTAAACCTGTGTTAGCCAGTTTAAACCAGCTAAAACCAGTTTGGACCTGCTTACACCAGTTTAAACCAGTTTGTAAACTAGTTTAAACCAGTTTATACCTGTTTATAAACTAGTTTAAACCAGTAGACCTGTTTAAACCAGTCTGAACTAGTATAAACCAGTTTATAAACTAGCTTAAACCAGTTTAAACCTGTGTTAGCCAGTTTAAACCAGGTAAAACCAGTTTGGACCTGCTTACACCAGTTTAAACCAGTTTGTAAACTAGTTTAAACCAGTTTAAACCAGATTAAGCCAGTCTAAACCGGTTTAATCCAGTTTAAACTATTATAAACCAGTTTTAACAAATCAGTTTATAAACTAGCTTAAACCAGTTTAAACCAGTGTAAAAAAGTTTAAACCAGTTTGAACTAGTAAAAACCAGTTTAGACCTGCTTAAACCAGTGTATACCTGTTTAAACCAGTTTAAGCCAGTTAAAACCGGTTTAAACCAGTTTCTAAACTAGTTTAACAGGTTTAAACCGGTCTAAACCAGTTCAAACCCGTTTATAAACTATTTTAAACCAGTTTAGACCTGCTTAAACCGGTTCAAACCAGTTTGAACTAGTTTAAACCGGTATAAATCAGTTCAAACCAGTTCATAAACTAGTTTAAACCAGTTTAGACCTGTTTATAAACTAGTTTAAACCAGTAGACCTTTTTAAACCGGTTTAAACCAGTCTGAACTAGTATAAACCAGTTTATAAACTAGCCTAAACCAGTTTAGACCTGTGTTAGCTAGCTTAAACCAGCTAAAACCAGTTTGGACCTGCTTACACCAGTTTAAACCAGTTTATAAACTAGTTTAAACCAGTTTAAACCAGTTTAGGCCAGTTAAAACCGGTTTAATCCAGTTTTTTAACTGGTTTAATTTAGTTTAAACCAGTTTTATCCAGTTTTAACCAGTTTAAGGAAGTTAAAACCAGTTAAAACCAGTTTATAAACTACTTTAAACAAGTTTAGACCTGTTCAAACCAATTAAAACCAGTTTGTACTAGTATAAACCAGTTTACAAACTAGCTTAAACCAGTTTAGACCTATGTTAACCAGTTTATACCAGTTAAAACCAATTGAGACCTGTTTACACCAGTTTAAACCTGTTAAACTAGTTTAGAAACTGGTTTAAACCGGTTTAGAGACCGTGTAAACCAGTTTAAACAAGTTAAAACTAGTTAAGCCCTGTTTACAAAAGTTTAAAACGGTTTAGAAACTGGGTTAAACCACTTTTGACCTGTTTAAACCAGTTTAAACCAGCTTAAGCCAGTTAAAACCGGTTTAATAGAGTTTTGTAACTAGTTTAAACTAGTTTAAACCAGTTTAATCCAGTTTAAACCAGTTTAAGCCAGCTAAAACCAGTTTATAAACTAGCTTAAACATTAGACCTGTTCAAACCAGTTTAAACCAGTTTATAAACTAGTTTATGCCAGGTAAAACCAGTTTAGATCTGTTTACACCAGTTTAAGCCAGTTTATAAACTAGTTTTAACCAGTTTAAACCAGATTAAGCCAGTCTAAACCGGTTTAATCCAGTTTAAACTACTATAAACCAGTTTTAACAAACCAGTTTATAAACTAGCTTAAACCAGTTTAGACCAGTGTAAAAATGTTCAAACCAGTTTGAACTAGTAAAAACCAGTTTAGACCTGCTTAAACCAGTGTATACCTGTTTAAACCAGATAAGCCAGTTAAAACCGGTTTAATAGAGTTTTGTAACTAGTTTAAACTAGTTTAAACCAGTTTAATCCAGTTTAAACCAGTTTAAGCCAACTAAAACCAGTTTATAAACTAGCTTAAACATTAGACCTGTTCAAACCAGTTTAAACCAGTTTATAAACTAGTTTATACCAGGTAAAACCAGTTTAGATCTGTTTACACCAGTTTAAGCCAGTTTATAAACTAGTTTTAACCAGTTTAAACCAGATTTAGCCAGTCTAAACCGGTTTAATCCAGTTTAAACTACTATAATCCAGTTTTAACAAACCAGTTTTAACAAACCAGTTTTAACAAACCAGTTTATAAACTAGCTTAAAACAGTTTAGACCAGTGTAAAAATGTTCAAACCAGTTTGAACTAGTAAAAACCAGTTTAGACCTGCTTAAACCAGTGTATACCTGTTTAAACCAGTTTAAGCCAGTTAAAACCGGTTTAAACCAGTTTCTAAACTAGTTTAACAGGTTTAAACCGGTCTAAACCAGTTCAAACCCGTTTATAAACTATTTTAAACCAGTTTAGACCTGTTTAAACCGGTTCAAACCAGTTTGAACTAGTTTAAACCGGTATAAATCAGTTCAAACCAGTTCATAAACTAGTTTAAACCAGTTTAGACCTGTTTATAAAATAGTTTAAACCAGTAGACCTGTTTAAACCGGTTTAAACCAGTCTGAACTAGTATAAACCAGTTTATAAACTAGCCTAAACCAGTTTAGACCTGTGTTAGCTAGCTTAAACCAGCTAAAACCAGTTTGGACCTGCTTACACCAGTTTAAACCAGTTTATAAACTAGTTTAAACCAGTTTAAACCAGTTTAAGCCAGTTAAAACCGGTTTAACCCAGTTTGTTAACTGGTTTAATTTAGTTTAAACCAGTTTTATCCTGTTTTAACCAGTTTAAGGAAGTTAAAACCAGTTAAAACCAGTTTATAAACTACTTTAAACAAGTTTAGACCTGTTCAAACCAATTAAAACCAGTTTGTACTAGTATAAACCAGTTTACAAACTAGCTTAAACCAGTTTAGACCTATGTTAACCAGTTTATACCAGTTAAAACCAATTGAGACCTGTTTACACCAGTTTAAACCTGTTAAACTAGTTTAGAAACTGGTTTAAACCGGTTTAGAGACCGTGTAAACCAGTTTAAACCAGTTAAAACTAGTTAAGCCCTGTTTACAAAAGTTTAAACCGGTTTCGAAACTGTGTTAAACCACTTTTGACCTGTTTAAACCAGTTTAAACCAGCTTAAGCCAGTTAAAACCGGTTTAATAGAGTTTTGTAACTAGTTTAAACTAGTTTAAACCAGTTTAATCCAGTTTAAACCAGTTTAAGCCAGCTAAAACCAGTTTATAAACTAGCTTAAACATTAGACCTGTTCAAACCAGTTTAAACCAGTTTATAAACTAGTTTATGCCAGGTAAAACCAGTTTAGATCTGTTTACACCAGTTTAAGCCAGTTTATAAACTAGTTTTAACCAGTTTAAACCAGATTAAGCCAGTCTAAACCGGTTTAATCCAGTTTAAACTACTATAAACCAGTTTTAACAAACCAGTTTATAAACTAGCTTAAACCAGTTTAGACCAGTGTAAAAATGTTCAAACCAGTTTGAACTAGTAAAAACCAGTTTAGACCTGCTTAAGCCAGTGTATACCTGTTTAAACCAGATAAGCCAGTTAAAACCGGTTTAAACCAGTTTCTAAACTAGTTTAACAGGTTTAAACCGGTCTAAACCAGTTCAAACCCGTTTATAAACTATTTTAAACCTGTTTAGACCTGTTTAAACCGGTTCAAACCAGTTTGAACTAGTTTAAACGGGTCTAAATCAGTTCAAACCAGTTCATAAACTAGTTTAAACCAATTTAGACCTGTTTATAAACTAGTTTAAACCAGTAGACCTGTTTAAACCGGTTTAAACCAGTCTGAACTAGTATAAACCAGTTTATAAACTAGCCTAAACCAGTTTAGACCTGTGTTAGCTAGCTTAAACCAGCTAAAACCAGTTTGGACCTGCTTACACCAGTTTAAACCAGTTTATAAACTAGTTTAAACCAGTTTAAACCAGTTTAAGCCAGTTAAAACCGGTTTAAGCCAGTTTTTTAACTGGTTTAATTTAGTTTAAACCAGTTTTATCCAGTTTTAACCAGTTTAAGGAAGTTAAAACCAGTTTAAACCAGTTTATAAACTACTTTAAACAAGTTTAGACCTGTTCAAACCAATTTAAACCAGTTTTTACTAGTACAAACCAGTTTAAACCAGTTTATAAACTAGCTTAAACCAGTTTAGACCTATGTAAACCAGTTTATACCAGTTAAAACCAGTTTAGACCTGTTTACACCAGTTTAAACCAGTTTATAAACTAGTTTTGACCAGTTTAAACCAGATTAAGCCAGTTAAACCGGTTTAAACCAGTTTGAACTAGTATAAACCAGTTTAAACAAACCAGTTTATAAACTAGCTTAAACCAGTTAAAACCAGTTTAAGCGAGTTAAAACCGGTTAAAACCAGTTTCTAAACAAGTTTAACAAGTTTAAACCGGTCTAAACCAGTTCAAATCCGTTTATAAACTATTTTAAACCAGTTTAGACCTGGTTAAACCGGTTAAAAGCAGTTTGAGTTATTATAAACCAGTTTAAACCAGTGTAAAACAGTTTATAAACTAGCTAAAACCAGTTCAGACCTGTTTTAACCTGTTTAAATAAGTTTAAACCAGTTTAAGCCAGTTAAAACCGGTTTAAACCAGTTTCTAAACTAGTTTAACCGGTTTAAACCAGTTCACACCCGTTTATAAACTATATTAAACCAGTTTAGACCCGTTTAAACTAGTTAAAACCAGTTCATAAACTAGTCTAAACCAGTTTAGAACTGTTTAAACCGGTTTAAACCAGTTTGAAGTAGAATAAACCAGTTTCAACCAGTTTAAACCCGTTTATAAACTAATTTAAACCAGTAGACCTGTTTAAACCGGTCTGAACTAGTATAAACCAGTTTTTTTTTTTTTTATTTTATCCCGACGTAGGCTTTCGCCTATTGTCGATACCCTGCAAAATTACTCTTACATTGGAATTTGTCACTTTAAGAATGAGGTACACCTGAGTACAGGGGAGGTAGAGGGGGGGAAAAGGGGGAAGGGGGGGGGGGTAGGGGGGATGGGGGAGGAAGTTACAATATTGCGGAAGCTGATTTTGCAAACTTTGCCAGGG
This sequence comes from Lepidurus packardi, assembly GCA_023053545.1. Lineage (NCBI taxonomy): Eukaryota > Metazoa > Arthropoda > Branchiopoda > Notostraca > Triopsidae > Lepidurus > Lepidurus packardi. Next base: position 459,624 of record JAKZAN010000005.1, read on the forward strand.
TTGTATAGAGTCCATGGTTTGTCAGTAGGGTTACTGCGTTAAAATGTAGCTTTAAGGAACTCAGCTTTCGGAGTAAAATTGCTCTTTCTTTATTCAGCTTTCGACAGTTGAAGAGAAGATGTGTGAGGTCTTGTCTTGCCCGATCTTGGCAGGGGCATACGTCTGAATCACACTTCCCAATCCGCTTGAGGAAGGCCTTGGTCGGGAAATGTGTGGACCTCAATTGAATAATTGTAGAGATTATGCTTCTGGGCAGATTCACGTGAACAACACCACGCCAAGCAGGTGCTGCATGTAAGTCTTTAAGAGGACTGTTGACAGTGTCCCACCTGCTTTTCCACATACCAACAATCGCTTTTTCAGTTTCGGAACGGGCATCTTTCAGGGTTCGTGGCGGGGATAGCCAGATATCCGCTACCAATCTTCTTGTTCTTTCTTTGCACGATGCATATGTCTCATGTTTCGGGGATTCGGCACTGATCGGCCAGTTCTGCCACTTCCTATTTGCATAGCTTCGTGGAAGAATGAATTTAAATTTGAGATCGAAGGGTAGGAGACCGGTTTCGATTTCTAACGCTGCCATAGGAGAGGAGGGGAGTGAAACGGTAACTAACAACAGACCCTTTCGATAAACTTGAGCCAGATATATAAAACCAGTTTAGACCTGTTTAAACCAGTTTAAACCAGTTTACACCAGTTTAAAACGGTTTAAATCAGTTAAAACCAGTTCATAAACTAGTTTAAACCAGTTTAGACCTGTTTATAAACTAGTTTAAACCAGTAGACCTGTTTAAACCGGTTTAAACCAGTCTGAACTAGTATAAACCAGTTTATAAACTAGCTTAAACCAGTTTAGACCTGTGTTAGCCAGTTTAAACCAGCTAAAACCAGTTTGGACCTGCTTACACCAGTTTAAACCAGTTTATAAACTAGTTTAAACCAGTTTAAACCAGTTTAAGCCAGTTAAAACCGGTTTAATCCAGTTTTTTAACTGGTTTAATTTAGTTTAAACCAGTTTTATCCAGTTTAAACCAGTTTTATCCAGTTTAGACCAGTTTAAGGAAGTTAAAACCAGTTTAAACCAGTTTATAAACTACTTTAAACAAGTTTAGACCTGTTCAAACCAATTTAAACCAGTTTGTACTAGTATAAACCAGTTTAAACCAGTTTACAAACTAGCTTAAACCAGTTTAGACCTATGTTAACCAGTTTATACCAGTTAAAACCAGTTTAGACCTGTTTAAACCAGTTTAAACCTGTTAAACTAGTTTAGAAACTGGTTTAAACCGGTTTAGAGACCGTGTAAACCAGTTTAAACCAGTTAAAACTAGTTAAGCCCTGTTTACAAAAGTTTAAACCGGTTTCGAAACTGGGTTAAACCACTTTTGACCTGTTTAAACCAGTTTAAACCAGCTTAAGCCAGTTAAAACCGGTTTAATAGAGTTTTGTAACTAGTTTAAACTAGTTTAAACCAGTTTAATCCAGTTTAAACCAGTTTAAGCCAGCTAAAACCAGTTTATAAACTAGCTTAAACATTAGACCTGTTCAAACCAGTTTAAACCAGTTTATAAACTAGTTTATGCCAGGTAAAACCAGTTTAGATCTGTTTACACCAGTTTAAGCCAGTTTATAAACTAGTTTTAACCAGTTTAAACCAGATTAAGCCAGTCTAAACCGGTTTAATCCAGTTTAAACTACTATAAACCAGTTTTAACAAACCAGTTTATAAACTAGCTTAAACCAGTTTAGACCAGTGTAAAAATGTTCAAACCAGTTTGAACTAGTAAAAACCAGTTTAGACCTGCTTAAGCCAGTGTATACCTGTTTAAACCAGATAAGCCAGTTAAAACCGGTTTAAACCAGTTTCTAAACTAGTTTAACAGGTTTAAACCGGTCTAAACCAGTTCAAACCCGTTTATAAACTATTTTAAACCTGTTTAGACCTGTTTAAACCGGTTCAAACCAGTTTGAACTAGTTTAAACGGGTCTAAATCAGTTCAAACCAGTTCATAAACTAGTTTAAACCAATTTAGACCTGTTTATAAACTAGTTTAAACCAGTAGACCTGTTTAAACCGGTTTAAACCAGTCTGAACTAGTATAAACCAGTTTATAAACTAGCCTAAACCAGTTTAGACCTGTGTTAGCTAGCTTAAACCAGCTAAAACCAGTTTGGACCTGCTTACACCAGTTTAAACCAGTTTATAAACTAGTTTAAACCAGTTTAAACCAGTTTAAGCCAGTTAAAACCGGTTTAAGCCAGTTTTTTAACTGGTTTAATTTAGTTTAAACCAGTTTTATCCAGTTTTAACCAGTTTAAGGAAGTTAAAACCAGTTTAAACCAGTTTATAAACTACTTTAAACAAGTTTAGACCTGTTCAAACCAATATAAACCAGTTTTTACTAGTACAAACCAGTTTAAACCAGTTTATAAACTAGCTTAAACCAGTTTAGACCTATGTAAACCAGTTTATACCAGTTAAAACCAGTTTAGACCTGTTTACACCAGTTTAAACCAGTTTATAAACTAGTTTTGACCAGTTTAAACCAGATTAAGCCAGTTAAACCGGTTTAAACCAGTTTGAACTAGTATAAACCAGTTTAAACAAACCAGTTTATAAACTAGCTTAAACCAGTTAAAACCAGTTTAAGCGAGTTAAAACCGGTTAAAACCAGTTTCTAAACAAGTTTAACAAGTTTAAACCGGTCTAAACCAGTTCAAATCCGTTTATAAACTATTTTAAACCAGTTTAGACCTGGTTAAACCGGTTAAAAGCAGTTTGAGTTATTATAAACCAGTTTAAACCAGTGTAAAACAGTTTATAAACTAGCTAAAACCAGTTCAGACCTGTTTTAACCTGTTTAAATAAGTTTAAACCAGTTTAAGCCAGTTAAAACCGGTTTAAACCAGTTTCTAAACTAGTTTAACCGGTTTAAACCAGTTCACACCCGTTTATAAACTATATTAAACCAGTTTAGACCCGTTTAAACTAGTTAAAACCAGTTCATAAACTAGTCTAAACCAGTTTAGAACTGTTTAAACCGGTTTAAACCAGTTTGAAGTAGAATAAACCAGTTTCAACCAGTTTAAACCCGTTTATAAACTAATTTAAACCAGTAGACCTGTTTAAACCGGTCTGAACTAGTATAAACCAGTTTTTTTTTTTTTTATTTTATCCCGACGTAGGCTTTCGCCTATTGTCGATACCCTGCAAAATTACTCTTACATTGGAATTTGTCACTTTAAGAATGAGGTACACCTGAGTACAGGGGAGGTAGAGGGGGGGAAAAGGGGGAAGGGGGGGGGGGTAGGGGGGATGGGGGAGGAAGTTACAATATTGCGGAAGCTGATTTTGCAAACTTTGCCAGGGTTGTATAGAGTCCATGGTTTGTCAGTAGGGTTACTGCGTTAAAATGTAGCTTTAAGGAACTCAGCTTTCGGAGTAAAATTGCTCTTTCTTTATTCAGCTTTCGACAGTTGAAGAGAAGATGTGTGAGGTCTTGTCTTGCCCGATCTTGGCAGGGGCATACGTCTGAATCACACTTCCCAATCCGCTTGAGGAAGGCCTTGGTCGGGAAATGTGTGGACCTCAATTGAATAATTGTAGAGATTATGCTTCTGGGCAGATTCACGTGAACAACACCACGCCAAGCAGGTGCTGCATGTAAGTCTTTAAGAGGACTGTTGACAGTGTCCCACCTGCTTTTCCACATACCAACAATCGCTTTTTCAGTTTCGGAACGGGCATCTTTCAGGGTTCGTGGCGGGGATAGCCAGATATCCGCTACCAATCTTCTTGTTCTTTCTTTGCACGATGCATATGTCTCATGTTTCGGGGATTCGGCACTGATCGGCCAGTTCTGCCACTTCCTATTTGCATAGCTTCGTAGAAGAATGAATTTAAATTTGAGATCGAAGGGTAGGAGACCGGTTTCGATTTCTAACGCTGCCATAGGAGAGGAGGGGAGTGAAACGGTAACTAACAACAGACCCTTTCGATAAACTTGAGCCAGATATATAAAACCAGTTTAGACCTGTTTAAACCAGTTTAAACCAGTTTACACCAGTTTAAAACGGTTTAAATCAGTTAAAACCAGTTCATAAACTAGTTTAAACCAGTTTAGACCTGTTTATAAACTAGTTTAAACCAGTAGACCTGTTTAAACCGGTTTAAACCAGTCTGAACTAGTATAAACCAGTTTATAAACTAGCTTAAACCAGTTTAGACCTGTGTTAGCCAGTTTAAACCAGCTAAAACCAGTTTGGACCTGCTTACACCAGTTTAAACCAGTTTATAAACTAGTTTAAACCAGTTTAAACCATTTTAAGCCAGTTAAAACCGGTTTAATCCAGTTTTTTAACTGGTTTAATTTAGTTTAAACCAGTTTTATCCAGTTTAAACCAGTTTTATCCAGTTTAGACCAGTTTAAGGAAGTTAAAACCAGTTTAAACCAGTTTATAAACTACTTTAAACAAGTTTAGACATGTTCAAACCAATTTAAACCAGTTTGTACTAGTATAAACCAGTTTAAACCAGTTTACAAACTAGCTTAAACCAGTTTAGACCTATGTTAACCAGTTTATACCAGTTAAAACCAGTTTAGACCTGTTTAAACCAGTTTAAACCTGTTAAACTAGTTTAGAAACTGGTTTAAACCGGTTTAGAGACCGTGTAAACCAGTTTAAACCAGTTAAAACTAGTTAAGCCCTGTTTACAAAAGTTTAAACCGGTTTCGAAACTGGGTTAAACCACTTTTGACCTGTTTAAACCAGTTTAAACCAGCTTAAGCCAGTTAAAACCGGTTTAATAGAGTTTTGTAACTAGTTTAAACTAGTTTAAACCAGTTTAATCCAGTTTAAACCAGTTTAAGCCAGCTAAAACCAGTTTATAAACTAGCTTAAACATTAGACCTGTTCAAACCAGTTTAAACCAGTTTATAAACTAGTTTATGCCAGGTAAAACCAGTTTAGATCTGTTTACACCAGTTTAAGCCAGTTTATAAACTAGTTTTAACCAGTTTAAACCAGATTAAGCCAGTCTAAACCGGTTTAATCCAGTTTAAACTACTATAAACCAGTTTTAACAAACCAGTTTATAAACTAGCTTAAACCAGTTTAGACCAGTGTAAAAATGTTCAAACCAGTTTGAACTAGTAAAAACCAGTTTAGACCTGCTTAAACCAGTGTATACCTATTTAAACCAGTTTAAGCCAGTTAAAACCGGTTTAAACCAGTTTCTAAACTAGTTTAACAGGTTCAAACCGGTCTAAACCAGTTCAAAGCCGTTTGTAAACTATTTTAAGCCAGTTTAGACCTGTTTTAACCGGTTCAAACCAGTTTGAACTAGTTTAAACCGGTCTAAATCAGTTCAAACCAGTTCATAAACTAGTTTAAACCAGTTTAGACCTGTTTATAAACTAGTTTAAACCAGTAGGCCTGTTTAAACCGGTTTAAACCAGTCTGAACTAGTATAAACCAGTTTATAAACTAGCTTAAACCAGTTTAGACCTGTGTTAGCCAGTTTAAACCAGCTAAAACCAGTTTGGACCTGCTTACACCAGTTTAAACCAGTTTGTAAACTAGTCTAAACCAGTTTAAACCAGATTAAGCCAGTCTAAACCGGTTTAGTCCAGTTTAAACTACTATAAACCAGTTTTAACAAACCAGTTTATAAACTAGCTTAAACCAGTTTAAACCAGTGTAAAAAGTTTAAACCAGTTTGAACTAGTATAAACCAGTTTAGACCTGCTTAAACCAGTGTTTACCTGTTTAAACCAGTTTAAGCCAGTTAAAACCGGTTTAAACCAGTCTCTAAACTAGTTTAACAAGTTTAAACCGGTCTAAACCAGTTCAAACCCGTCTATAAACTATTTTAAACCAGTTTAGACCTGTTTAAACCGGTTCAAACCAGTTTGAACTAGTTTAAACCGGTATAAATAAGTTCAAACCAGTTCATAAACTAGTTTAAACCAGTTTAGACCTGTTTATAAACTAGTTTAAACCAGTTTAAGCCAGTTAAAACCGGTTTAATCCCGTTTTTTAACTGGTTTAATTTAGTTTAAACCAGTTTTATCCAGTTTTAACCAGTTTAAGGAAGTTAAAACCAGTTTAAACCAGTTTATAAACTACTTTAAACAAGTTTAGACCTGTTCAAACCAATTTAAACCAGTTTGTACTAGTACAAACCAGTTTAAACCAGTTTATAAACTAGCTTAAACCAGTTTAGACCTATGTAAACCAGTTTATACCAGTTAAAACCAGTTTAGACCTGTTTACACCAGTCTAAACCAGTTTATAAACTAGTTTTGACCAGTTTAAACCAGATTAAGCCAGTTAAACCGGTTTAAACCAGTTTGAACTAGTATAAACCAGTTTAGACCTGCTTAAACCAGTGTATACCTGTTTAAACCAGTTTAAGCCAGTTAAAACCGGTTTAAACCAGTTTCTAAACTAGTTTAACAGGTTTAAACCGGTCTAAACCAGTTCAAACCCGTTTATAAACTATTTTAAACCAGTTTAGACCTGTTTAAACCGGTTCAAACCAGTTTGAACTAGTTTAAACCGGTCTATATCAGTTCAAACAAGTTCATAAACTAGTTTAAACCAGTTTAGACCTGTTTATAAACTAGTTTAAACCAGTAGGCCTGTTTAAACCGGTTTAAACCAGTCTGAACTAGTATTAACCAGTTTATAAACTAGCTTAAACCAGTTTAGACCTGTGTTAGCCAGTTTAAACCAGCTAAAACCAGTTTGGACCTGCTTACACCAGTTTAAACCAGTTTGTAAACTAGTTTAAACCAGTTTAAACCAGATTAAGCCAGTCTAAACCGGTTTAATCCAGTTTAAACTACTATAAACCAGTTTTAACAAACCAGTTTATAAACTAGCTTAAACCAGTTTCAACCAGTGTAAAAAAGTTTAAACCAGTTTGAACTAGTATAAACCAGTTTAGACCTGCTTAAACCAGTGTATACCTGTTTAAACCAGTTTAAGCCAGTTAAAACCGGTTTAAACCAGTCTCTAAAGTAGTTTAACAGGTTTAAACCGGTCTAAACCAGTTCAAACTCGTTTATAAACTATTTTAAACCAGTTTAGACCTGTTTAAACCGGTTCGAACCAGTTTGAACTAGTTCAAACCGGTATAAATCAGTTCAAACCAGTTCATAAACTAGTTTAAACCAGTTTAGACTTGTTTATAAACTAGTTTAAACCAGTAGACCTGTTTAAACCGGTTTAAACCAGTCTGAACTAGTATAAACCAGTTTATAAACTAGCTTAAACCAGTTTAGACCTGTGTTAGGTAGCTTAAACCAACTAAAACCAGTTTGGACCTGCTTACACCAGTTTAAACCAGTTTATAAGCTAGTTTAAACCAGTTTAAACAAGTTAAAGCCAGTTCAAACCGGTTTAATCCCGTTTTTTAACTGGTTTAATCTAGTTTAAACCAGTTTTATCCAGTTTTAACCAGTTTAAGGAAGTTAAAACCAGTTTAAACCAGTTTATAAACTACTTTAAACAAGTTTAGACCTGTTCAAACCAATTTAAACCAGTTTGTACTAGTACAAACCAGTTTAAACCAGTTTATAAACTAGCTTAAACCAGTTTAGACCTATGTAAACCAGTTTATACCAGTTAAAACCAGTTTAGACCTGTTTAGACCAGTTTAAACCAGTTTATAAACTAGTTTTGACCAGTTTAAACCAGATTAAGCCAGTTTAACCGGTTTAAACCAGTTTGAACTAGTATAAACCTGTTGTGGTTGAGACGAGAGTTTAGTTGCGACTGCCTGTATTTCATGCCTGGGGTCCCTTTCCCAAAGTACCCCCAGGCATTTCTAACCAACATATAAACTCAGGATACAACACCTCTTCCCCTTTTTCTTTTCACGAACAGCTTAAACAAAGGTTGTCACAGAAATAGGGGAAAGAAACCCAAGGAAAATACCCATAACAGGGAAGACAGGGGAAACTGATGACAAGTTAGGAAAACACAAAAGATAACTTCTGGGACATCGAATTTGGCAGGTTGTTTGGTTCCGACTCCCACTCTTCCTTCACCCCGGCAAGCTTCTTGGCATCTCTGCCCCAGGTTGCCCGCCGTCTTAGTCATCGTCTTCCTGTAAGAATATACAAAGATTTTTTTTTTCATCGCTGCCGCGCTTCCAGCTTTCCTTTGATTCTAGCGCTCCGTCTTGGCGTAGTTCTTGGCTCCTTCGTATCCCTTGCTTTCTCAAAAGTTCGCTGCTCATGTTGCTGCTCCTCTTTGCTTAGGCTGCTCCCCGTAACTTTCGGAATTACTTTAAAAAAAGATACATTCCTAGTGATCAATCGACCATCTTTCCTTCTCGCTGTGATCATCGAATTTTTTATTTTTACCACTTCGAGAGCTTCAAGCTCATAACGACTTTCTTCTTTTTTAAGCATTCTTTTGTCCTTCTGCACTATCACGTGGTCTCCTAACTTCAACGTTTGTTTGCACACTCGTCGTTTCTTGTGCGCGTACTCCTTCGCTTTTCTCGAGTATTCCTCGTTGTAGTGTTTGAGGTCGGGGAGTAAGTTCCTGTAGCTTTTCCTAAATAGTAGGTCCGCCGGGGCTTTCCCAATTGCGGGGTGTGGGGTGGTTCTATAATTGCGCAGGAATTTGAACACTTCCGTTTTTAGATTCTTGTGCTCAATCGCGTTAGTTCTAACCACTTTCCCTAATGTGCGCATGAATCGTTCTACCAAGCCATTGGCTTCTGGCCACATTGGTGTAATCTTCCGGTGCTGAATTCCTAGCTTTTTGCAGAACTCCTTGAACTCTATTCCGCTGAACGGCGGCCCATTGTCTGTCGTAATCTTCTGTGGAATCCCCAACGTAGAAAGTATGCGCTCTAACTGCGGTAGAACGTGGTGGTGCGCAGTAGTGCGGACGAATTCCACTTCGGGAAATCTAGAGAAATTGTCGACCACTACCAACAGTTCTTCTCCAGACGGTAAACTAAGGAAATCTATGCTCACTTCTTGCCATGGCTTGTCTGGCAGTTTGGTCATCTGTAGCGGTTCTCACTTGGGAGCTTTCGTAGCCGCGAGGCATGGTACACATTGCTTTATCATCTTCTCGACCTGTTGGTCCATCCCCGGGAACCATACTTTTGTTCTAAGTAATTGCTTCGTCTTGCATATCCCCAAGTGGCCTTCGTGTGCTACCCGGAGTACATCACTTTGTAGGCTTGTCGGTATGCAGACCCTGGTTGCCCTCATGATGATGCCGTCGTTCGTTACGGTCAGTTCATCGAATATCTGTGCGTATGCTTTCGTTTCCTTCACTTTAAGCTCGTATCTCTTCCCTTTTCGGACTGCTTGTGCCACTGCCGCCAGAACAGGGTCATTTCTTGTTTCTTCGGCAATCTGGTCTCTCGTCAACGGGGTGGGTACTGCCTGTTTAACTAAAAAGTTAATGTAGCCCTCCCCTACGGCTCCTTGCTTACACTGTGTCGCCTTGCTTGGGTTCCTTGATAGGAAATCGGCCGCGTTCTCATTGCCCGGTTGGTACAATAAGGTAAAATTGAACGGCTGCTTTCTCAACATCCATCTTTCAAGCCTAGCTGAAAGTTTAGCCGTTGGCTTATTGAATATACTTAACAACGGTTTGTGATCTGTCGTCACAGAGAAATGTGCCCCTAGCAGATAAATCCGGAAGTGTTCGCATGCCCATATTATCGCTAGGGCTTCTCTTTCTAGTTGGGAGTAGCGTTGTTCTGTTTCGTTCAATGCTTTGCTGGCAAAAGCTATTATGCTTTGGTGATCTTTCGAGTTGGTCTGCGTTAATACAGCCCCTAGCCCTATGGGAGTTGCATCCACAATTAGGTTCGTACTTCCTTCTGGGTTAAAATACGCTAGCTGTTTAGCATTGGATAACGCCTTCTTCAGTTGCTGAAAAGACTGCTCACATTCTTTCGACCATTTGAAGACTGGGGTCTTTTTCTCAGCTATTAAGTTGCGCAGTGGCTCCGAGATGTCTGCATGTTTCGGAATGAATCTAGCACACCACGTGGTCATGCCTAGAAAGCTTCGTACCTCCGCTTTGGATTTGGGTATTGCAAAACTTCCGATCGCTTGTATTTTTCTTGGGTCCGGTTCAATACCGTTTTCTCCAATAATTAAGCCATAAAACCGCACCTTTGACTGCGCCATCTTAGATTTCTTTTCATTAACCGTCAAATTCTTTTCTTTCAAGCGTCTTCGAACTTCTTGATATCTTGCATCATGCTCTTTTCGGCTTCCCGCGTGTATTAGGATATCATCTGATGTGTTTATGACGCCTGGAATGCCCTGTAGGAGTTCCCTGATTATATTGTGGAAGATCTCTGCCTCAGAGGTTACTCCGAAAAACAAACGTTTGTAACGCCGCAGGCCCACATGCGTAGTAAAAGTGATTATATATCTTGACTCTTCGTCTAGCTCTATTTGATGATAGGCTTGATTTAAATCTACTACACTGAATATTTTGGACCCATTGATATCCGCCAGTATATCGTCTAACTTAGGGATTACGTGTCGTTCCCTCTCAATTGCCTGGTTCGGTAGCCGCATGTCTACACATAGTCGTATTTCACCGCTATCCTTCTTTGGAACTATGACGACAGGGGAAACCCATGGTGTAGCTCCTTTTACTTTTTCAATTATATCTAACTGCTCTAGCCGTTCTAGCTCCTTTTCTACCAATGGTCTCTGGTGGAAAGGCACCCGTCTATGGGGAAGTGCTACAGGCGTTACCGTCGGATCAATATGCAGTTTTACTTTAAAGCCAGCATATTTGCCTATTTGGGGCTGTTGTTTTCCCACCGCCCTGACAGTTTCATGCGTCACGAACGGTGAATATTGGACAAGCTCTAACGCTGCTGCTGCACGTTCGCTCAGCAAGCAGCTTGCCTCTCCGTCAACAACGTATATGGTTTCCATTGTTGCTAACTTAGACTTTCCCATTCGAATTGGTGTTTTGAGCTTCCCTTTTATCGCTAGCGGCTGGTTTGTTTTGAAAGGGAAAATTTTCTTCGCCGTTTTTTGTAACTTTGGGCTGCCCAGCGTTACGTGGGTTAACGAGTCTATAATCGTAACACCGGCTTAAGTGTCAAGCAGGAATCTTACGCTGCCCCTTTCCCCGGCTTTCGCACGTACCACAGGGTATTTAGTTTTAGTACATGAATTCGTACTTACAAGTTCCGTGGCGCTTGAGGTGTTTTCCTCTTCTTGCGACGACTGGACATTTCGGACGGTCTTCTTTTTCGCTTTACATACTCTTGCAAAATGACCCATCTTGCTGCATTTCCGGCATCTCTCCTTTCTTGCTTGACAGTCCTGCAGCTTGCTGTGCCACGGCTTACCACAGAATGTGCACGACTTCTTGCTCGGTGTTTGCCTGTCCGCCGTCTTCAGCTTGCTAATCTGTACTTCTTCTTCTACCGCAGCGCCTTTCATCTCCTTCATTTGCTTCTGCACCAGCTCATATGCATTTCCTTTTTGTAACAGCGTAGTTAGCGACCATTCAGGATTTGTTAACGCCTCTAACTTAAGCTTCTCCGACGTGCATGCCAAAATTATTTGGGATTTTATTTCCCCTTCGGCATCCCCGAACCGGCATCCGGCTGCAAACTGGTCCAATCTTGTGTGCAAGTCGTCTAACGTTTCCTGCTGTTGCTGCCTGACATTCCTGAACAGGTACCGATTGTAGACCACGTTTTCTTTTGGATCAAAATGTGCGGTTAACATCCGTTTGGCTGCTGCGTATGTGTCTTCGCCCTCCTCCGGTTTTATGTCCAGCTTATTGTATACGTCGTGCACCTTCTTGCCCGCATAATGCAGCAAGGTTGCGAGCTTTCTTGCCTTGCTGTTTATGTCACAGACAACTAAAAAGTTGTCCATTCTTTTGAGCCACTCTCTCCATCTCGAACCAAGGGTCGTCCGATCTTCGTCGTACTGAAATGTTTCCATAGGTGTAAACGGCAACATGGCAGCTTTAATTGATCCTATACAGGTATCTTCTCCCGTATATGTGTAGAAATCACTGTCACTGTGCCCTTTTTTTTTTTTTTGGAAAAATTCCCGATCCTCGTCGCCAGAATGTTGTGGTTGAGACGAGAGTTTAGTTGCGACTGCCTGTATTTCATGCCTGGGGTCCCTTTCCCAAAGTACCCCCAGGCATTTCTAACCAACATATAAACTCAGGATACAACATAAACCAGTTTAAACAAACCAGTTTATAAACTAGTTTAAACCAGTTAAAACCAGTTTAAGCGAGTTAAAACCGGTTAAAACCAGTTTCTAAACAAGTTTTACAAGTTTAAACCGGTCTAAACCAGTTCAAACCCGTTTATAAACTATTTTAAACCAGTTTAGACCTGGTTAAACCGGTTAAAAGCAGTTTGAGTTATTATAAACCAGTTTAAACCAGTGTAAAACAGTTTATAAACTAGCTAGAACCAGTTCAGACCTGTTTTAACCAGTTTAAATAAGTTTAAACCAGTTTAAGCCAGTTAAAACCGGTTTAAACCAGTTTCTAAACTAGTTTAACCGGTTTAAACCAGTTCACACCCGTTTATAAACTATATTAAACCAGTTTAGACCCGTTTAAACCAGTTAAAACCAGTTCATAAACTACTCTAAACCAGTTTAGAACTGTTTAAACCGGTTTAAACCAGTTTGAAGTAGAATAAACCAGTTTCAACCAGTTTAAACCCGTTTATAAACTAGTTTAAACCAGTAGACCTGTTTACACCGGTCTGAACTAGTATAAACCAGTTTTTTTTTTTATTTTATCCCGACGTAGGCTTTCGCCTATTGTCGATACCCTGCAAAATTACTCTTACATTGGAATTTGTCACTTTAAGAATGAGGTACACCTGAGTACAGGGGAGGTAGAGGGGGGAAAAGGGGGAAAGGGGGGGTAGGTTGGATGGGGGGAGGAAGTTACAATATTGCGGAAGCTGATTTTGCAAACTTTGCCAGGGTTGTATAGAGTCCATGGTTTGTCAGTAGGGTTACTGCGTTAAAATGTAGCTTTAAGGAACTCAGCTTTCGGAGTAAAATTGCTCTTTCTTTATTCAGCTTTCGACAGTTGAAGAGAAGATGTGAGAGGTCTTGTCTTGCCCGATCTTGGCAGGGGCATACGTCTGAATCACACTTCCCAATCCGCTTGAGGAAGGCCTTGGTCGGGAAATGTGTGGACCTCAATTGAATAATTGTAGAGATTATGCTTCTGGGCAGATTCACGTGAACAACACCACGCCAAGCAGGTGCTGCATGTAAGTCTTTAAGAGGACTGTTGACAGTGTCCCACCTGCTTTTCCACATACCAACAATCGCTTTTTCAATTTCGGAACGGGCATCTTTCAGGGTTCGTGGCGGGGATAGCCAGATATCCGCTACCAATCTTCTTGTTCTTTCTTTGAACGATGCATATGTCTCATGTTTCGGGGATTCGGCACTGATCGGCCAGTTCTGCCACTTCCTATTTGCATAGCTTCGTAGAAGAATGAATTTAAATTTGAGATCGAAGGGTAGGAGACCGGTTTCGATTTCTAACGCTGCCATAGGAGAGGAGGGGAGTGAAACGGTAACTAACAACCGACCCTTTCGATAAACTTGAGCCAGATATATAAAACCAGTTTAGACCTGTTTAAACCAGTTTAAACCAGTTTACACCAGTTTAAAACGGTTTAAATCAGTTAAAACCAGTTCATAAACTAGTTTAAACCAGTTTAGACCTGTTTATAAACTAGTTTAAACCAGTAGACCTGTTTAAACCGGTTTAAACCAGTCTGAACTAGTATAAACCAGTTTATAAACTAGCTTAAACCAGTTTAGACCTGTGTTAGCCAGTTTAAACCAGCTAAAACCAGTTTGGACCTGCTTACACCAGTTTAAACCAGTTTATAAACTAGTTTAAACCAGTTTAAACCAGTTTAAGCCAGTTAAAACCGGTTTAATCCAGTTTTTTAACTGGTTTAATTTAGTTTAAACCAGTTTTATCCAGTTTAAACCAGCTTAAGGAAGTTAAAACCAGTTTAAACCAGTTTATAAACTACTTTAAACAAGTTTAGACCTGTTCAAACCAATTTAAACCAGTTTGTACTAGTATAAACCAGTTCAAACCAGTTTACAAACTAGCTTAAACCAGTTTGGACCTATGTTAACCAGTTTATACCAGTTAAAACCAGTTTAGACATGTTTACACCAGGTTAAACCAGTTTATAAACTAGTTTTAACCAGTTTAAACCAGATTAAGCCAGTTAAACCGGTTTAAACCAGTTTGAGCTAGTATAAACCAGTTTATAAACTAGTTTAAACCAGTTTAAACCAGTTTAAGCCAGTGAAAACCGGTTTAAACCAGTTTCTAAACTAGTTTAACAGGTTTAAACCGGTCTAAACCAGTTCAAACCCGTTTATAAGTTATTTTAAACCAGTTTAGACCTGTTTAAACCGGTTCTAACCAGTTTTAACTAGTATAAACCAGTTTAAAACAGTGTAAAACAGTTTAAAACAGTGTAAAACAGTTTATAAACTAGTTAAAACCAGTTCAGAACTGTTTTAACCAGTTGAAACCAGTTTAAACCGTTTAAACCAGTTAAAACCAGTTCATAAACTAGTTAAAACCAGTTTAGACCTGTTTAAACCGGTTTAAACCAGTTTGAACTAGACTAAACCAGTTTCAACCAGCTTATCCCCGTTTATAAACTAATTTAAACCAGTAGACCTGTTTAAACCAGTCTGAACTAGTAAAAAACAGTTTATAAACTAGTTTAAACCAGTTTAGACCTGTGTAAACAAGTTTAAACCAGTTAAAACTAGTTTAGACCTGTTTACCCAGTTTAAACCAGTTTAGAAACTGTGCTAAACCAGTTTTGGCCTGTTTAAACCAGTTTAAGCCAGCTAAAACCGGTTTAATCCAGTTTTTTAACTAGTTTAAACTAGTTTAAACCAGTTTAATCCCGTTTAAACCATTTAAGCCAGTTAAAACCTTTTTAAACCAGTTTATAAACTAGTTTAAACAAGATTAGACCTGTTCAAACCAGTTTAAACCAGTTTATAAACTAGCTTAAACCAGTTTAGACCTGTGTAAACCAGTTTATACCAGTTAAAACCAGTTTAGACCTGTTTAAACCAGTTAAAACCAGTTTAGACCTGTTTAAACCAGTTTATACCAGTTAAAACCAGTTTAAGCAAGTTTAAACCAGTTTAAGCCAGTTAAAACCGGTTTAAACCAGTTTATAAACTAGTTCAAACAAGTTTAGACCTGTTAAAAAAAATTATAAACTAGCTTAAACCAGTTTAGACTTGTGTAAACCAGTTTAAACCAGTTTGAACTAGTATAAACCAGTTTAAACCAGTGCAAAACAGTTATTAAACTTGTTTAAACCAGTCTAGACCTGTTTAGGCCTGAATTAAACCAGTTTAAGCCAGTTAAAACCGGTTTAAACCAGTCTATAGACTAGTTTAAACAAGTTTAGACCCGTGTAAACCAGTTTAAACCAGTTAAATCTAAGCCCTGTTTACAAAAGTTTAAACCAGTTTAGAAACTGGGTTAAACCAGTTTTGACCTGTTTAAACCAGTTTAAACCGGTTTATACCAGTTCAAGCCAGTTAAAACCGGTTTAATCCAGTTTTGTAATTAGTTTAAACTAGTTTAAACCAGTTTAATCCAGTTTAAGCCAGTTTAAGCCAGCTAAAAACAGTTTATAAACTAGCTTAAACATTAGACCTGTTCAAACCAGTTTAAACCAGTTTATAAACTAGTTTATACCAGTTAAAACCAGTTTAGATCTGTTTACACTAGTTTAAGCCAGTTTATTAACTAGTTTTAACCAGTTTAAACCAGATTAAGCCAGTCTAAACCATTTTAAACCAGTTTAAACTACTATAAACCAGTTTAAACAAACCAGTTTATAAACTAGCTTAAACCAGTTTAGACTTGTGTAACCAGTTTGAACTAGTATAAACCAGTTTAAACCAGTGTAAAACAGTTAATAAACTAGTTTAAACCAGTCTAGACCTGTTTAGGCCTGAAGTAAACCAGTTTAAGCCAGTTAAAAACGGTTTAAACCAGTTTATAAACTAGTTTAAACAAGCTTAGATTAAATAATTCCCTACGGACTTAATTAATTCATTACGGACATTATTAATTCATTACAGACTTAATTAATTTATTACGGACTTAATTAATTCATTACGGACATAATTAATTCCGTACGGACTTAATTAATTCATTACGGACTTAATTAATTTATTACGGACTTAATTAATTAACTAGGGACTACATTAATTCCTTAGGGACTTAATTAATTCCTTACGGACTTAATTAAAAACCTACGGACTAAATTAATTAATTACGGACTTAATTAATTCCTTATGGACTTCATTAAGTCCTTACGGATTTAATTAATTCATTACGGACTTATTTAATTCCTTACGGACTTAACTAATTAACTAGGGAATTCATTACGGACTTAATTAATTCCTTAAGGACTTAATTGATTCCTTACGGACTTAATAAATTCCCTACGGATTTAATTAAGTAATTACGGACTTTATTAATTCCTTAGGGACTTTATTAATTCCTTAGGGACTTAATTAATTCCTTACGGACTTAATTAATTACTTACTTACTAAATTCATTCATTACGGACTTAAATAATTCCGTACGGAATTAATTAATTCATTACGGACTTATTTAATTCATTACGGACTTTCTTAATTCATTACAGACTTAATTAATTAACTAGGGACTTAATTAATTCCTTACGGACTTGATTAATTCCTTAGGGAGTTAATTAATTCCTTACGGACTTAATTAATTCCTTACGGACTTGATTAATTCCTTAGGGACTTAATTAATTCCTTACAGACTTAATTAATTCCTTACTGACTTCATTAATTCATTTACGGACTTAATTAATTCAGTCCGTAATGAATTAATTAAGTCCGTAAGGAATTAATTAAGTCCGTAAGGAATTAGTTAAGTCCGTAAGGAATTAATTAAGTCCGTAACGAATTAACTAAGTCCGTAAGGAATTAATTAAGTCCCTAAAGAATTAATTAAGTCCGTAAGGAATTAATTCAGTACGTAATAAATTAATTAAGTCTGTAAGGAATAAATTCAGTCCGTAAGGAAATAATTCAGTCCGTAAGGAATTAATTCAGTCCGTAAGGAATTAATTCATTAAGTAAGGAATTAATTCAGTCCGTAAGGAATTAATTCAGTCCGTAAGGAATTAATTCAGTCCGTAAGGAATTAATTCAGTCCGTAAGGAATTAATTCAGTCCGTAAGGAATTAATTCATTAAGTAAGGAACTAATTCAGTAAGTAAGGAATTCATTCAGTCTGTAAGTTATTAATTAAGTCCGTAAGGAATGAAGTTCGTAAGGGATTAAGTCCGTAAAGACATTAATTCAGTCCGTAAGGAATTAATTCAGTCCGTAATGAATTAAGTCCGTAAAGAAACTAATTCAGTCCGTATGGAATTAATTAAGTCCGTAATGAATTAATTCAGTCCGTAATAAATTAATTAAGTCTGTAAGGAATTATTTCAGTCCGTAATAAATTAATTAAGTCCGTAAGGAATTGATTCAGTCCGTAAGGAATTAATTCAGTCCGTAAAGAACTAATTAAGTCCGTAAGGAATTAGTCAAGTCTGTAAGGAATTAATTCAGCCCGTAAGGAATTAATTCATTCCGTAAGGAATTATTTACGTCCGTAAATAATCAATTCAGTCCGTAAGGAGTTAATTCAATCCGTAAGGAATTAATTCAGTCCGTAAGGAATTAATTCAGTCCGTAATGTATTAATTCAGTCCGTAAGAAATTAATTCAGCCCGTAAGGAATTAATTAATTCCCTAAGGAATTAATTTGGTCCGTAAGGAATTAATTCATTCCGTTAAGAATTAATTAAGTCCGTAAGGAATTAATTCAGCCCGTAAGGAATTAATTCAGTCCGTAAGGAATTAATTCAGTACGTAATAAATTTATTAAGTCTGTAAGGAATAAATTCAGTCCGTAAGGAAATAATTCAGTCCGTAAGAAATTAATTCATTAAGTAAGGAACTAATTCAGTAAGTAAGGAATTCATTCAGTCTGTAAGTTATTAATTAAGTCCGTAAGGAATGAAGTTCGTAAGGAATTAAAACCGTAAAGAAATTAATTCAGTCCGTAAGGAATTAATTCAGTCCGTAATGAATTAAGTCCGTAAAGAAATTAATTCAGTCCGTAAGGAATTAATTAAGTCCGTAATGAATTAATTCAGTCCGTAATAAATTAATTAAGTCTGTAAGGAATTATTTCAGTCCGTAATAAATTAATTAAGTCCGTAAGGAATTGATTCAGTCCGTAAGGAATTAATTCAGTCCGTAAAGAACTAATTAAGTCCGTAAGGAATTAGTTAAGTCTGTAAGGAAATAATTCAGTCAGTAAGGAATTAATTCATTCCGTAAGGAATTATTTACGTCCGTAAGGAATCAATTCAGTCCGTAAGGAGTTAATTAAGTCTGTAAGGAATTAATTAAGTCGGTAATGAATTAATTCAGTCTGTAATAAATTAATTAAGTCTGTAAGGAATTAATTCAGTCCGTAAGGAATTAATTCATTCCGTAAGGAATTATTTACGTCCGTAAGGAATTAATTCATTCCCAAAGGAATTAATTCAGTCCGTAAGGTATGAATTCAAACCCTAAGGAAATAATTCAGTACGTAATAAATTAATTAAGTCTGTAAGGAATAAATTCAGTCCGTAAGGAAATAATTCAGTCCGTAAGGAATTAATTCAGTCCGTAAGGAATTACTTCAGTCCGTAAGGAATTAATTCAGTCCGTAAGGAATTAATTTAGTCCGTAAGGAATTAATTCAGTCCGTTATCAATTAAGTCCGTAAAGAAATTAATTCAGTCCGTAAGGAATTAATTAAGTCCGTAATGAATTAATTCAGTCCGTAATAAATTAATTAAGTCTGTAAGGAATTATTTCAGTCCGTAATAAATTAATTAAGTCCGTAAGGAATTGATTCAGTCCGTAAGGAATTAATTCAGTCCGTAAAGAACTAATTAAGTCCGTAAGGAATTAGTTAAGTCTGTACGGAAATAATTCAGTCCGTCAGGAATTAATTCATTCCGTAAGGAATTATTTACGTCCGTAAGGAATCAATTCAGTCCGTAAGGAGTTAATTAAGTCTGTAAGGAATTAATTAAGTCCGTAATGAATTAATTCAGTCCGTAATAAATTAATTAAGTCTGTAAGGAATTAATTCAGTCCGGAAGGAATTAATTCATTCCGTAAGGAATTATTAACGTCCGTAAGGAATTAATTCATTCCCAAAGGAATTAATTCAGTCCGTAAGGTTTGAATTCAATCCGTAAGGAATTAATTAAGTCCGTAATGAATTAATTCAGTCCGCAAGGAATTATTTCATTCCAAAAGGAATTAATTCAGTCCGTAAGGAATTAATTCAGTATGTAAGGAATTAATTAAGTCCGTAATGAATTAATTCAGTCCGTAATGAAATAATTCAGTCCGCAAGGAAAGAATTCTGTCCGTTAGGAATTAATTAAGTCTGTAAGTAATTAATTCAGTCCGTAAGAATTTAATTCAGTCTGTAATGAATTAATTCAGTCCGTAATGAATTAAGTCCGTAAAGAAACTAATTCAGTCCGTATGGAATTAATTAAGTCCGTAATGAATTAATTCAGTCGGTAATAAATTAATTAAGTCTGTAAGGAATTATTTCAGTCCCTAATAAATTAATTAAGTCCGTAAGGAATTGATTCAGTCCGTAAGGAATTAATTCAGTCCGTAAAGAACTAATTAAGTCCGTAAGGAATTAGTCAAGTCTGTAAGGAAATAATTCAGCCCGTAAGGAATTAATTCATTCCGTAAGGAATTATTTACGTCCGTAAATAATCAATTCAGTCCGTAAGGAGTTAATTCAATCCGTAAGGAATTAATTCAGTCCGTAAGGAATTAATTCAGTCCGTAATGTATTAATTCAGTCCGTAAGAAATTAATTCAGCCCGTAAGGAATTAATTAATTCCCTAAGGAATTAATTTGGTCCGTAAGGAATTAATTCATTCCGTTAAGAATTAATTAAGTCCGTAAGGAATTAATTCAGTACGTAATAAATTTATTAAGTCTGTTAGGAATAAATTCAGTCCGTAAGGAAATAATTCAGTCCGTAAGGAATTAATTCAGTCCGTAAGGAATTAATTCATTAAGTAAGGAACTAATTCAGTAAGTAAGGAATTCATTCAGTCTGTAAGTTATTAATTAAGTCCGTAAGGAATGAAGTTCGTAAGGAATTAAGGCCGTAAAGAAATTAATTCAGTCCGTAAGGAATTAATTCAGTCCGTAATGAATTAAGTCCGTAAAGAAATTAATTCAGTCCGTAAGGAATTAATTAAGTCCGTAATGAATTAATTAAGTCCGTAAGGAATTGATTCAGTCCGTAAGGAATTAATTCAGTCCGTAAAGAACTAATTAAGTCCGTAAGGAATTAGTTAAGTCTGTAAGGAAATAGTTCAGTCAGTAAGGAATTAATTCATTCCGTAAGGAATTATTTACGTCCGTAAGGAATCAATTCAGTCCGTAAGGAGTTAATTAAGTCTGTAAGGAATTAATTAAGTCCGTAATGAATTAATTCAGTCTGTAATAAATTAATTAAGTCTGTAAGGAATTAATTCAGTCCGTAAGGAATTAATTCATTCCGTAAGGAATTATTTACGTCCGTAAGGAATTAATTCATTCCCAAAGGAATTAATTCAGTCCGTAAGGTATGAATTCAAACCCTAAGGAAATAATTCAGTACGTAATAAATTAATTAAGTCTGTAAGGAATAAATTCAGTCCGTAAGGAAATAATTCAGTCCGTAAGGAATTAATTCAGTCCGTAAGGAATTACTTCAGTCCGTAAGGAATTAATTCAGTCCGTAAGGAATTAATTCAGTCCGTAAGGAATTAATTCAGTCCGTAAGGAATTAATTCAGTCCGTTATCAATTAAGTCCGTAAAGAAATTAATTCAGTCCGTAAGGAATTAATTAAGTCCGTAATGAATTAATTCAGTCCGTAATAAATTAATTAAGTCTGTAAGGAATTATTTCAGTCCGTAATAAATTAATTAAGTCCGTAAGGAATTGATTCAGTCCGTAAGGAATTAATTCAGTCCGTAAAGAACTAATTAAGTCCGTAAGGAATTAGTTAAGTCTGTAAGGAAATAATTCAGTCCGTAAGGAATTAATTCATTCCGTAAGGAATTATTTACGTCCGTAAGGAATCAATTCAGTCCGTAAGGAGTTAATTAAGTCTGTAAGGAATTAATTAAGTCCGTAATGAATTAATTCAGTCCGTAATAAATTAATTAAGTCTGTAAGGAATTAATTCAGTCCGGAAGGAATTAATTCATTCCGTAAGGAATTATTAACGTCCGTAAGGAATTAATTCATTCCCAAAGGAATTAATTCAGTCCGTAAGGTATGAATTCAATCCGTAAGGAATTAATTAAGTCCGTAATGAATTAATTCAGTCCGCAAGGAATTATTTCATTCCAAAAGGAATTAATTCAGTCCGTAAGGAATTAATTCAGTATGTAAGGAATTAATTAAGTCCGTAATGAATTAATTCAGTCCGTAATGAAATAATTCAGTCCGCAAGGAAATAATTCTGTCCGTTAGGAATTAATTAAGTCTGTAAGTAATTAATTCAGTCCGTAAGAAATTAATTCAGTCTGTAATGAATTAATTCAGTCCGTAATGAATTATTAAGTCCGTAAGGATTTATTTCAGTCCGTAAGGAATTAATTCAGTATGTAAGGAATTAATTAAGTCCGTAATGAATTAATTCAGTCCGTAATGAAATAATTCAGTCCGTAAGGAAATAATTCTGTCCGTTAGGAATTAATTAAGTCTGTAAGTAATTAATTCAGTCCGTAAGAAATTAATTCAGCCCGTAAGGAATTAATTCAGTCCGTAAGGAATTAATTATGTCCGTAAGGAATTGATTCAGTCCGTAAGGAATTAATTAAGTCCGTAAGGAATTAATTCAGTACGTAATAAATTAATTAAGTCTGTAAGGAATAAATTCAGTCCGTAAGGAAATAATTCAGTCCGTAAGGAATTAATTCAGTCCGTAAGGAATTAATTCAGTCCGTAAGGAATTAATTCAGTCCGTAAGGAATTAATTCATTAAGTAAGGAACTAATTCAGTAAGTAAGGAATTCATTCAGTCTGTAAGTTATTAATTAAGTATGTAAGGAATGAAGTTCGTAAGGGATTAAGTCCGTAAAGAAATTAATTCAGTCCGTAAGGAATTAATTCAGTCCGTAATGAATTAAGTCCGTAAAGAAATTAATTCAGTCCGTAAGGAATTAATTAAGTCCGTAATGAATTAATTCAGTCCGTAATAAATTAATTAAGTCTGTAAGGAATTATTTCAGTCCGTAATAAATTAATTAAGTCCGTAAGGAATTGATTCAGTCCGTAAGGAATTAATTCAGTCCGTAAAGAACTAATTAAGTCCGTAAGGAATTAGTTAAGTCTGTAAGGAAATAATTCAGTCCGTAAGGAATTAATTCATTCCGTAAGGAATTATTTACGTCCGTAAGGAATCAATTCAGTCCGTAAGGAGTTAATTAAGTCTGTAAGGAATTAATTAAGTCCGTAATGAATTAATTCAGTCCGTAATAAATTAATTAAGTCTGTAAGGAATTAATTCAGTCCGTAAGGAATTAATTCATTCCGTAAGGAATTATTTACGTCCGTAAGGAATTAATTCAGTCCGTAAGGTATGAATTCAATCCGTAAGGAATTAATTAAGTCCGTAAGGAATTAATTCAGTACGTAATAAATTAATTAAGTCTGTAAGGAATAAATTCAGTCCGTAAGGAAATAATTCAGTCCGTAAGGAATTAATTCATTCCGTAAGGAATGAATTCATTCCGTAAAAACTAATTCAGTAAGTATGGAATTCATTCAATCCTAATGAATTTATTCAATCCTTAAGGAATTAATTAAATCCGTAAGGAATTTATTAAGTCCGTAATAAAATAATTCAGTCCGTAAGGAATTAGTTCAGTCCGTAATGATTTAATTCAGTCCGCAAGGAATTATTTCATTCCCAAAGGAATTAATTCAGTCCGTAAGGAATTAATTCAGTATGTAAGGAATTAAGTAAGTCCGTAATGAATTAATTCAGTCCGTAATGAAATAATTCAGTCCGCAAGGAAATAATTCTGTCCGTTAGGAATTAATTAAGTCTGTAAGTAATTAATTCAGTCCGTAAAAATTTATTCAGTCTGTAATGAATTATTTCAGTCCGTAATGAATTATTAAGTCCGTAAGGATTTATTTCAGTCCGTAAGGAATTAATTCAGTATGTAAGGAATTAATTAAGTCCGTAATGAATTAATTCAGTCCGTAATGAAATAATTCAGTCCGTAAGGAAATAATTCTGTCCGTTAGGAATTAATTAAGTCTGTAAGTAATTAATTCAGTCCGTAAGAAATTAATTCAGCCCGTAAGGAATTAATTCAGTCCGTAAGGAATTAATTATGTCCGTAAGGAATTGATTCAGTCCGTAAGGAATTAATTCAGTCCGTTAGGAATTAATTCAGTCAGTCAGGAATTAATTCAGCACGTAAAGAATTAATTCAGTCCGTAATTGATTAATTAAGTCCATAAGGAATGAATGAATTCCGTAATAAATTAATTCAGTCCGTAAGGAATTGATTCAGTCCGTAAGGAATTAATTCAGTCCGTAAGGAACTAATTAAGTCCGTAAGGAATTAGTCAAGTCTGTAAGGAATTAATTCAGCCCGTAAGGAATTAATTCATTCCGTAAGGAATTATTTACGTCCGTAAATAATCAATTCAGTCCGTAAGGAGTTAATTCAATCCGTAAGGAATTAATTCAGTCCGTAAGGATTTAATTCAGTCCGTAATGTATTAATTCAATCCGTAAGAAATTAATTCAGCCCGTAAGGAATTAATTAATTCCCTAAGGAATTATTTTGGTCCGTAAGGAATTAATTCATTCCGTTAAGAATTACTTAAGTCCGTAAGGAATTAATTCAGCCCGTAAGGAATTAATTCAGTCCGTAAGGAATTAATTAAGTCCGTAACGAATTAACTAAGTCCGTAGGGAATTAATTAAGTCCCTAAGGAATTAATTAAGTCCGTAAGGAATTAATTCAGTACGTAATAAATTAATTAAGTCTGTAAGGAATAAATTCAGTCCGTAAGGAAATAATTCAGTCCGTAAGGAATTTATTCATTCCGTAAGGAATTAATTTATTCCGTAGTTAACTAATTCAGTAAGTATGGAATTCATTCAAACCTAATGAATTTATTCAATCCTTAAGGAATTAATTAATTCCGTAAGGAATTTATTAAGTCCGTAATAAAATAATTCAGTCCGTAAGGAATTAATTCAGTCCGTAATGAATTAATTCAGTATGTAAGGAATTAATTAAGTCCGTAATGAATTAATTCAGTCCGTAATTAAATAATTAATTCAGTTTGTAATGGATTAATTAAGTCCGTAATGAATTAATTCAGTCCGAAAGGAATTAATTCAGTACGTAAGGAATTAATTCAGTCTGTAAGGAATTGTATCAGGCCGTAAAGAAATTATTTCATTCCGTAAGGAATTAATTCAGTCCGTAATTAATTAATTCAGTAAGAAAGGAATTCAGTCCATCCTAAAGAATTAATTCAGTCCGTAAGGAATTACTTCATTCCGTAAGGTATTAATTCAATCCGTAAGGAATTAGTTCAGTCCGTAAGGAATTAGATCAGTCCGTAAGGAATTAGTTCAGTCCGTAATGAATTAATTCAGTCCGTAAGGAATTAATTCAGTCCGTAAGGAATTAATTGAGTCCTTAAGGAATTACTTCAGTCCGTAAGGAATTAATTCAGTCCGTAAGGAATTAATTCAGTAAGAAAGGAATTCAATCTATCCTAAGGAATTAATTCAGTCCGTAAGGAATTACATCAAGCCGTAAAGAAATTAATTCATTCCGTAAGGAATTAATTCAGTCCGTAATTAATTAATTCAGTAAGAAAGGAATTCAATCCATCCTAAAGAATTAATTCAGTCCGTAAGGAATTACTTCATTCCGTAAGGAATTAATTCAATCCGTAAGGAATTAATTCAGTCCGTAAGGAATTAATTCATTCCGAAAGGAATTATTTCAGTCCGTAAGGAATTAATTAAGTCCGTAAGGAATTAATTCAGTTTGTAATGGATTAATTAAGTCCGTAATGAATTAATTCAGTCCGTAAGGAATTAATTCAGTCCGTAAGGAATTTATTCAGTGATTTGATTCAGTCCGTAAGGAATTAATTCAGTCCATAAGGAATTAATTCAGTCTGTAAGGAATTATTTCAGTCCGTAACTAATTAATTAAGTCCGTAAGTAATTAATTCATTCCTTAAGGAATTAATTTAGTCCGTAATAAAATAAATAAGTCCGTAAGGAATTAATTCAGTCCGTAAGGAATTAATTCAGTCTGTAAAGAATTAATTCAGGCAGTACGGAATTAATTCATTCCGTAAAGAAATTAATTCAGTCCGAAAGGAATTAATTCAGTAAGTAAGGAATTCAATCAATCCTAAAGAATTAATTCAGTCCGTAAGGAATTAATTCAGTCCGTAAGGAATTAATTCAGTACGTAAGGAATTACTTCAGTCTGTAAGGAATTGTATCAGGCCGTAAAGAATTAATTCATTCCGTAAGGAATTAATTCAATCCGCAAGGAATTAATTCAGTCCGTAAGGAATTAATTCATTCCGAAAGGAATTAGTTCAGTCCGTAAGGAATTAATTAAGTCCGTAAGGAATTAATTAAGTCCGTAAGGAAATAATTAAGTTCGAAAGGAATTATTCCAGTCCGTAAGGAATTAATTCAGTCCGTAATTAATTAATTCAGTAAGAAAGGAATTCAATCCATCCTAAAGAATTAATTCAGTCCGTAAGGAATTAATTCAGTCCGTAAGGAATTAATTCATTCCGAAAGGAATTAATTCAATCCGTAAGGAATTAATTCAGTCCGTAAGGAATTAATTCATTCCGAAAGGAATTATTTCAGTCCGTAAGGAATTAATTAAGTCCGTAAGGAATTAATTAAGTTCGTAAGGAATTATTCCAGTCCGTAAGGAACTAATTCAGTCCGTAAAGAATTAATTCAGTTTGTAATGGATTAATTAAGTCCGTAATGAATTAATTCAGTCCGTAAGGAATTAATTCAGTCCGTAAGGAATTTATTCAGTGATTTGATTCAGTCCGTAAGGAATTAATTCAGTCCATAAGGAATTAATTCAGTCTGTAAGGAATTATTTCAGTCCGTAATTAATTAATTAAGTCCGTAAGTAATTAATTCATTCCTTAAGGAATTAATTTAGTCCGTAATAAAATAAATAAGTCCGTAAGGAATTAATTCAGTCCGTAAGGAATTAATTCAATCCGTAAGGAAATAATTCCGTCCGTAAGGAATTAATTCAGTCCGGAAGGTATTAATTCAATCCGTAATGAATTAATTCAGTCCGAAAGGAATTAATTAAGTCCGTAAGGAATTGATTCAGTCCGTAAGGAATTAACTCAGTCCATTAATTAATTAATTCAGTCCGTAAGGAATTTATTCAATCCGTTAGGAATTAATTCAGTCCGTAAGGAATTAATTCATTCCGTAAGGAATTAATTCAATCCGTAAGGAATTAGTTCAGTCCGTAAGGAATTAATTCAGTCCGTAAGGAATTAATTCAATCCGTAAATAATTAATTCAATCCGTAAGGAATTAATTCAGTCCGTAAGGAATTAATTCAATCCGTAAGGAATTAATTCATTCCGTAAGGAATTAATTCAGTCCGTAAGGAATTAATTCAATCCGTAAGGAATTTATTCAATCCGTAAGGAATAAATTCAGTCCGTAAGGAATTAATTTAGTCCGTAAGGAATTAATTCAGTCCGGAAGGAATTATTTCAATCCGTAATGAATTAATTTAGTCCATTAATTAATTAATTCAGTACGTAAATAATTAATTCAATCCGTAAGGATTTAATTCATTCCGTAAGGAATTAATTCAGTCCGTAGTTGATTAATGCAGTCCGTAAGAAATAAATTCAGCCCGTAAGGAATTAATTCAATCTCTAAGGAATTAATTTGGTCTGTAAGGAATTAACTCATGCCGTTAAGAATTAATTCATTCTGTAAGGAATTAATTCAATCCGTAAAGAATTAATTCAGTCCGTAAGGAATTAATTCAATCCGTAAGGAATTAATTCCGTCCGTAAGGAATTAATTCAGTCCGGAAGGTATTAATTCAATCCGTAATGAATTAATTCAGTCCGAAAGGAATTAATTAAGTCCGTAAGGAATTGATTCAGTCCGTAAGGAATTAACTCAGTCCATTAATTAATTAATTCAGTCCGTAAGGAATTTATTCAATCCGTAAGGAATTAATTCAATCCGTAAGGAATAAATTCAGTCCGTAAGGAATTAATTCAGTCCGTAAGGAATTAATTCAATCCGTAAGGAATTAATTCATTCCGTAAAGAATTAATTCAGTCCGTAAGGAATTAATTCAATCCGTAATGAATTAATTCAGTCCATTAATTAATTAATTCAGTACGTAAATAATTAATTCAGTCCGTAAGGATTTAATTCAGTCCGTAAGGAATTAATTCAGTCCGTAAGGAATTGATTCAGTCGGTAAGGAATTAATTCAGTCCGCAAGAAAGTAATTCATTCCCTAAGGAATTAATACAGTCCGTAAGGAATTAATTCAATCCGTAAAGAATAATTCAGTCCGTAAGGAACTAATTCAGTCCGAAAGGAACTAATTCAGTCCGTAATGTATTAATTCAGTCCGTAAGAAATTAATTCAGCCCGTAAGGAATTAATTAATTCCCTAAGGAATTAGTTTGGTCCGTAAGGAATTAATTCATTCCGTTAAGAATTAATTCAGTCTCTAAGGAATTAATTCAATCCGTAAGGAATTAATTCAGTCCGTAAGGAATTAATTCATTCCCTAAGGAATTAATTCAGTCCGTAAGGAATTAGTTCAGTCCGTAAGGAATTAATTCAATCCGTAAGGAATTAATTCAATCCGTAAGGAATTAATTCAGTCCGTAAGAAATTAATTCAGCCCGTAAGGAACTAAATAAATTCCCAAAGGAATTAATTTGTTCCGTAAGGAATTAATTCATTCTGTAAGGAATTAATTCATTCCGTTAAGAATTAATTCAGTCTGTAAGGAATTAATTCAATCCGTAAGGAATTAATTCAGTCCGTAAGGAATTATTTCAGTCCGTAAGGAATTAATTCAATCCGTAAGGAATTTATTCAGTCCGTAAGGAATTAATTCAGTCCGTAAGGAATTAATTCAATCCGTAAGGAATTAATTCAGTCCGTAAGGAATTAATTCAAGCCGTAATGAATTAATTCAGTCCATTAATGAATTAATTCAGTCCGTAAGGAATTAATTCAGTCCGTAAGGAATTTATTCAGTCCGTAAGGAATTAATTCAATCCGAAAGGAATTTATTCAGTCCGTAAGGAATTAATTCAGTCCGTAAGGAATTAATTCAGTCCGTAAGGAATAAATTCAGTCCGTAAGACAGGTGCAGACGTCGAGTGGAGAGAGGAAAGTTCTTCATTCGCCTTTTTCAGCAACCTTTAAGTTGTGACAGTGATTTTTCGTGTGCTTTAGTTTACTTATATAAACAAATTGACATTAGTGTCAGTTTCCATAAAACTAGTGAGGACAGAAGTAATTAAATTCCCGTGGCTTCGGCCAGGGGAGTCTGTAGTGGTTCAATTGGTGTATTCTGGGTGGTATCTAGTGGTGTTTTGTCTAATTTAGTATTCTGTGTGGTATCTAGTGGTGTTTTGTCTAATTTAGTTGTTGTTCTCGCGAATTCGAAGTACTATGTTGGTTTTTGCTGTAAAATAAAGAAGGGGTATGGTGGGGGCAGTCGGTGATGACGTGGAAGTTGACTTCGAAGTGATTGATGACGCTTTTGCGGATTTTGCGAAAAATTAGTTGGAAGGTAAACGAGGGGAGAGGTTAGACGACGAGAAGGGATTCATGGAAGTAAAAGGAAAGAGAGGCAGAGGAAGGCCCCCCAAAAAGAAGCAGAAGGAAGGGGAAGATAAAGCGAGTGGAGGAGATAGGCCTCAAGCTGAGTCAGAAAGTGCGGTTATAGGGGAAAAGAGTACATCCCCAAGGACGGAACATGGGAGAGGAGGAGAAAGGCCGCAAGGGGGGGTAGAGAGTGCAGTATTAGGGAAAAAGAGAACATCTACAAGGGCGGAACTTTTTTCTACATCGAGCCTGGCAACGGAAGGCGAGGCGGAAGGCAATCTACAACAGGGTCAAGAGATAAGGCCTGTTATTGCGAAAATGGTGGGAGTAGAAGGCGAAAACTTCGGCAAGGTCAGTCCTTTCGAAGTGGGAAAGATAATACAGAAAATGGAGATACAGGGAGTAGAGATTAAGTTGTCAAAAGGAGGAGAGATTTTATTTTTCACGCGTCAAGAAAAAATAATTTCCAAGCTGTTAAAAATAGAAAGCATTGGACGGTGGAAAGTGGCCATGCGAATGGCAAAGCCGGTAGTTCTACCACACGGTATAATAAGACTGTGGGGTACGAGTAAAGAAGAAATACTTAGTCAGAAAATTAGGGGGTTGTATGCCGTAAGACCGTTATTCAGTGTCCTCGAAAACGAAAAGGGGGTTAAAGAGAAAGTGCAAAATAACTCGTATCACTTAATGTTCGAAGGGGAAGTTCTTCCCCCCCATATCGAGGTAGGATACTTTAAAGTATCGGTCATCCCTTTTCAACCAAAACCAGTTCTATGCTACAGATGCCAACGTTTTGGACATCTGAGCACAGTTTGCACCGCCAAACAAAGATGCGGTCATTGCGGAGAGGACCACCGCTTCCAGGATTGTATTAGAAGGAAACAGGGAGTTACACCCAAATGTGCGAACTGCAGCAGAGAACATAATGCAGCAGACACAACATGCGAAAGTTATCGTAAGGTGATGGGTATTGGGCAGGCTCAGGTACGGAGAAGCGAACGAGCTAAGGAGATTCCGGTTCACCAAAAGGCCAAACCTGCGCTAATAGAGGCGGGACGAAGAACTGACCAAGGAGAAAAACAATCCTATAGCTCGGTAATCTCGGGAGCAGAAAGGAAGATTTTAAGCCCGAAGACGACAATGGGTGCTGACGGGGTTAGCGAACAATCAAAGAATGACGTGGTACTAGTGGAAAGTAACAGACAAGAGGATACTGGCATGGAAATTAGGAAAGAGCGTGACAGCACTGCAGAACAGAGGAATCAGGGCATACGTGGATTGCTAAGGAAAGTGGTGTGTAAGATCATCGCCGTCATACTGGGAGAAGGTCAATGGGAAGAAAAAGTCAATGAGTTAGTTAGGCATGGAAGAGAGTTGTTAGCAGAAGAAGACACAATCGAAATACTTATGCAATGGGTGACGACAATTTAAGCGTACTATCATGGAATGCAAGAAGCCTCGTCCCACATATGAGCGGGTTGTGCGCATACATAAGTGAACTGAATCGAGCACCAGATGTAATATTTGTATGCGAAACGTGGTTGAAAAAGGAAAACAGCGCACTAATAAACGGATATATGACGATCAGGAAGGATCGAGAGGGGAAAAGAGGCGGAGGTGTGGTGTTTTTTATTAAACGAAACTTATATTCAGAATTGGTTCCACTGCACGAATTCAAAAATGGGGTACTAGAAATAGTATGTATTAAAGTAAAACATGAACAAACGGAACTTTTCCTAGTCGGCATCTACCTTCAAGTTCGAACAGGGGAAAATGCAAATAAGATTACGAAGCAAGAATATGATTTCTATCTTTCACAAATTGGAAGGGAAAAGAACATCCTTTTATTTGGCGATTTCAATTCACACCACGATCTATGGAATGGCAAAAATTTTAACGATACGAGAGGACATATTTTATTTAACTTTTGAGAAGAATGGGAAAAACTACTTTTAGGAACCTAAAGGAATCAGCACATGTATATCAGAGAGAGGATCGGTATCCACAATTGACTTATGTTTTGCATCGATGGGAATATACGAGAAAGTGAAGGTTACTACAGGCGCCTTACTCCAAAGCGATCACCTACCTGTAATAATTGAGGTGGAAGGAACACTAGGTGACGAAGTAAGGGAGGGTGCCCCACGATGGAATTTCAGGAAAGCTCGATGGACAAATTGGCTCAAGGAATTAGAAGACGCGGACATAGAACATGAGACACAAAGAGGATTAATCGAAGTAAGGTATCAGACGTTCGTAGACACCCTCATAGGAATAACCAAGAAACAAATACCAGTCCAGGGCAGTGGAACCAGATCGACACAAGACAGGGGTAACAAAAATAACAAAATAAGGAAGCCATGGTGGGATACCAAATGGAGTGAGGCCTTAAGCAAAGCCAGAGCAAGCTATAGAATCTTAAGGAATCACCCCAGTACCGAAAATCTAATTATATACAAGAAGAACAAGGCCAAGTGTAAACAATTGACACAAAAAACAAAAAGAGAATTTTGGAAGAAAAAGGTAGAAAATATGGGGACGCATACATCGATGAAACAAATGTGGGGACTAATAAGAGGTATGGAAGGGTCGCCTCAAAAAGGGCAGAACTGTATAGTGGAAAAAAACGGACGCGTCATACAAAGTGACGAAGAGAAAGCGGAGGCCTTCGCAGAACAATTCGCTAGGGTACAGAGAGCAGAGCCGGTAATATTTCAACCAGAAGTGGACATAGATGTGTTGAAAATGGATATACAGGCAATGATCAATGAGAAAAGTGTAGAACCAAACTTGGAAAGACCCTTCACAGCATGGGAATTAGACAGTGTAATTAAAGCAGCACCAAAAGCAAGCCAGGGAAAGGACATGGTCCACTACGAGTTATTAAAAAGAATGCACCAAAATGGAGGAAAGCATTACAAAAAATATTCAATTTTATACTCGAAGGAGGAGTAGTACCAAATGACTGGAGAAATGCAGTCGTAATACCTATCGGGAAGCCAGGTAAAGATCCTGGAGCAGTACAATCGTATAGGCCGATATCCCTAATATCATGCCTGGCAAAATTATTCGAACGAATGCTCATAAAAAGACTGAGCTGGGTAGCAGAAAAGTATAACTGGTTCTCGAAATACCAATCCGGGTTTAGGGCAGGTAGAAGTACGGTCGACCAGTTGATGAGATTGATGAACGACGCACACACTGTCTTTAAAAAAGGCTGGGTGCTAACTGTCCTTTTGCTCGACCTAACTTCTGCCTACGACTCGGTCTGGATCGACGGACTTCTATACAAGTTGGGGAGAAAAGGGGTCAACGGAAAACTCTTGGGAATCATCAGAAGCTATTTATGCGACAGAACAATGGAAGTACGAGTCGGATCCAGCCTGTCTACCAAGCAAAGACTAGTAAGAGGCATACCCCAGGGTGCAGTCTTAAGTCCTTGGCTATTCAATATCATGCTAGCGGATTTCCCCGAGAACCAGAGGGACACAAATACATCACTTTTCGCAGATGATGCGGGAACGTGGACACTGGGCAGAAATACGGATTCCGCAATGGACAAGTTGAGATGTAGAGTTAAGGAAATAGAGACGTGGTGTAAAAGGAACGGGTTTACCTTATCACCAGAAAAAACGAAATACCTTGTGATAACCAGGAAAAGGAAATGGCAGACAAATAAGAAGTGCAAGATAAATGGCACGGTCATCGAGAGGGTCGAAAATGCAAGATTCTTGGGGGTCATTTTCGATAGAAGACTCAAGTTTGAAGAGCATATTAAATATCTACGACAGAAAGGTATGAAAGCAGTAGGGATTTTAAGTAGGCTGGCAGGCACAAGCTGGGGAGCCAGCGCAAACCTTTTACTCACCATCTACAAAAACCTTATTAGGTCCAGACTAGAATATGCCTGTTTTATATACAAGTTTGTTAACTCAAGAAAGCTACAACCGTTGGAAACGATTCAAAACAAAGCTCTAAGAATTATTTTAGGAGCAACAAAAACTACCCCTATTGGGGTATTGCTATGTGCGGCGAGCATGTTGCCTTTACGGTATAGGAGAACGCTATTGTCGCAAGATTATATTAACAGAATGACTGAATGTCATAAGGGAGACCTAATAGTAAAGGAGATCTCAAAGAACAAATCGATAATCTGGGAAGACTATAAAGAACTTAAAGAGAAATTTCAGCTACCAGACATAACACAAAGGAATTTTTTGGAAAACTTGATGGCCCCATGGGAATTTACAGAAAAATATATCTTTACGGACATTGACGGACTAACCACAAAGAAGAATCCTCAGATAGCAGTGCAATTTGTATTAGCATTTTTAGAAAATACTTATAGGGATTTTAAGAAAATATTCACAGACGGATCGAAAGACGAACAAGGAAACACCGGATGTGGAGTATATATAGAAAAAACGGGCGAGACAAAGGAATTTCGCATGCTCCAAGGATCCTCCATATTGTCAGCTGAACTTACAGCAATTGAAATAGCGTTAGATTCTGTAGCGAAAAACCCCCCCGAAAAATTTGTCATTCTAACAGACTCAATGGCGGCGCTAGCTGTACTAAAAAGCTGGGGTTGCAGAACTCATTTTGATCTCAGCCAACAAATTCAGGGAAAAATAAGAAACTTAATAGTAGATGGTTGCACAATCAATTTACAATGGATCCCCGCCCATATTGGCATCCCTGGTAATGAAGCAGCGGATCAAGCAGCAAAGAGAGGAAGAACCTCCAGCAACGAAAGAACAAACGGGCTGACAAGACACGAGCTAAAAACAATCACCAAGCAAAACATCGAAAGAGAGTTTTTGAACGAAATCATACTGAATACGTCACAGGCCATTGTATTGAAGACAGAAACTCTAGGATCCAATAAATGGAGGACCATCAAAAGAAGAAGAGAAGCTGTTGCTGTATTAAGACTCAGATGTGGTCATGGCAAGATCGGATCGTGGATGCACAGATTTAATCTACAGGATAGCCCGGTGTGCCGAAACTGTGGTGAGGCAGAGGAAACCGGGAAGCATCTAGTCATGGAATGCCCAAACCTGAGAGCGGAGCGCAACGCTTTATTCAGCAAACTGCGAAGCAAAAACATACCAGTGGACTTCGAAGAAATTGTAGGATTCGGAAACAGAACAGTGCATGATCGGTTTTTTATACAAAACAATTTTATCAAGTTCATAAAACAAACGAAGATTTTAGATTTCATCTGAAGATGCTAAAGTACCAAACAGTGAGAGTGTGTTAAAATAAAAAAAAAAAAAAAAAAAAAGAAAGCCGAAGGCGATAATGTGGCGCGATAGCGACATGGTTCGCCTCAAAAATACAAAACAAACAAACAAACATCAGTCCGTAAGAAAGTAATTCAGCCCGTAAGGAATTAATTCATTCCCTAAGGAATTAATTCAGTCCGTAAAGAATTAATTCAGTCCGTAAGGAATTAATTCAGTAAGTAAGGAATTAATTCAGTCCGTAAGGAATTAATTCAGTCCGTAAGGAATTAATTCAATCCATAAGGAATTAATTCCATCCGTAAGGAATTAATTCAATCCGTAAGGAATTAATTCAATCCGTAAGGAATTAATTCAGTCCGTAAGGAATTAATTCAGTCCGTAAGGAATTAATTCAATCCGTAAATAATTAATTAAATCCGTAAGGAATTAATTCAGTCCGTAAGGAATTTATTCAGTCCGTAAGGAATTAATTCAATCCGTAAATAATTAATTAAATCCGTAAGGAATTAATTCCGTCCGTAAGGAATTAATTCAGTCCGTAAGGAATTATTTCAATCCGTAATGAATTAATTTAGTCCATTAATTAATTAATTCAGTACGTAAATAATTAATTCAATCCGTAAGGATTTAATTCATTCCGTAAGGAATTAATTCAGTCCGTAGTGTATTAATGCAGTCCGTAAGTAATAAATTCAGCCCGTAAGGAATTAATTCAATCTCTAAGGAATTAATTTGGTCTGTAAGGAATTAATTCATTCCGTTAAGAATTAATTCATTCTGTAAGGAATTAATTCAATCCGTAAGGAATTAATTCAGTCAGTAAGGAATTAATTCAATCCGTAAGGAATTAATTCAATCCGTAAGGAATTAATTCAGTCCGGAAGGTATTAATTAAGTCCGTAAGGAATTAATTCAGTCCGTAAGGAATGAATTCAGTCCGTAAGGAATTAATTCAATCCGTAAAAAATTAATTAAATCCGTAAGGAATTAATTCAGTCCGTAAGGAATTAATTCAGTCCGTAAGGAATTATTTCAATCCGTAATGAATTAATTCAGTCCATTAATTAATTAATTCAGTCCGTAAGGAATTAATTCAGTCCGGAAGGTATTAATTCAATCCGTAATGAATTAATTCAGTTCGAAAGGAATTAATTAAGTCCGTAAGGAATTGATTCAGTCCGTAAGGAATTAACTCAGTCCATTAATTAATTAATTCAGTCCGTAAGGAATTTATTCAATCCGTAAGGAATTAATTCAGTCCGTAAGGAATTAATTCAATCCGTAAGGAATTAATTCAATCCGTAAGGAATTAATTCAGTCCGTAAGGAATGAATTCAGTCCGTAAGGAAATAATTCAATCCGTAAATAATTAATTAAATCCGTAAGGAATTAATTCCGTCCGTAAGGAATTAATTCAGTCCGTAAGGAATTGTTTTAATCCGTAATGAATTAATTCAGTCCATTAATTCATTAATTCAGTACGTAAATAATTAATTCAATCCGTAAGGAATTAATTCAGTCCGTAAGGAATTAATTCAGTCCCTAAGGAATTAATTCAGTCCGTAAGGAATTGATTCAGTCGGTAAGGAAATAAATTCAGCCCGTAAGGAATTAATTCAATCCGTAAGGAATAAATTCAATCCGTAAGGAATTAATTCAGTCCGTAAGGAATGAATTCAGTATGTAAGGAATTAATTCAATCCGTAAATAATTAATTAAATCCGTAAGGAATTAATTCCGTCCGTAAGGAATTAATTCAGTCCGTAAGGAATTATTTCAATCCGTAATGAATTAATTCAGTCCATTTATTAATTAATTCAGTCCGTAAGGAATTAATTCAATCCGTAAATAATTAATTCAGTCCGTAAGGAATTATTTCAATCCGTAATGAATTAATTCAGTCCATTAATTAATTAATTCAGTACGTAAATAATTAATTCAATCCGTAAGGATTTAATTCATTCCGTAAGGAATTAATTCAGTCCGTAGTGTATTAATGCAGTCCGTAAGAAATAAATTCAGCCCGTAAGGAATTAATTCAATCTCTAAGGAATTAATTTGGTCTGTAAGGAATTAATTCAATCCGTAAGGAATTAATTCCGTCCGTAAGGAATTAATTCAGTCCGGAAGGTATTAATTCAATCCGTAAGGAATTAATTCAGTCCGTAAGGAATGAATTCAGTCCGTAAGGAATGAATTAAATCCGTAAATAATTAATTAAATCCTTAAGGAATTAATTCCGTCCGTAAGGAATTAATTCAGTCCGTAAGGAATTATTTCAATCCGTAAGGAATTAAATCAGTCCATTAATTAATTAATTCAGTCCGTAAGGAATTTATTCAGTCCGTAAGGAATTAATTCAGTCCGTAAGGAATTAATTCAATCCGTAAGGAATTAATTCAATCCGTAAGGAATTAATTCAGTCCGTAAGGAATGAATTCAGTATGTAAGGAATTAATTCAATCCGTAAATAATTAATTAAATCCGTAAGGAATTAATTCCGTCCGTAAGGAATTAATTCAGTCCGTA
The DNA here is from genome assembly GCA_023053545.1 of Lepidurus packardi. Taxonomy (NCBI): domain Eukaryota; kingdom Metazoa; phylum Arthropoda; class Branchiopoda; order Notostraca; family Triopsidae; genus Lepidurus; species Lepidurus packardi. The sequence goes on from JAKZAN010000005.1 coordinate 496,493, forward strand.
ACGAATTATTTCAATCCGTAATGAATTAATTCAGTCCATTAATTAATTAATTCAGTCCGTAAGGAATTAATTCAATCCGTAAATAATTAATTCAGTCCGTAAGGAATTATTTCAATCCGTAATGAATTAATTCAGTCCATTAATTAATTAATTCAGTACGTAAATAATTATTTCAATCCGTAAGGATTTAATTCATTCCGTAAGGAATTAATTCAGTCCGTAGTGTATTAATGCAGTCCGTAAGAAATAAATTCAGCCCGTAAGGAATTATTTCAATCTCTAAGGAATTAATTTGGTCTGTAAGGAATTAATTCAATCCGTAAAGAATTAATTCCGTCCGTAAGGAATTAATTCAGTCCGGAAGGTATTAATTCAATCCGTAAGGAATTAATTCAGTCCCTAAGGAATTAATTCAATCCGTAAGGAATTAATTCAGTCCGTAAGGAATGAATTCAGTCCGTAAGGAATTAATTAAATCCGTAAATAATTAATTAAATCCGTAAGGAATTAATTCCGTCCGTAAGGAATTAATTCAGTCCGTAAGGAATTATTTCAATCCGTAAGGAATTAACTCAGTCCATTAATTAATTAATTCAGTCCGTAAGGAATTTATTCAGTCCGTAAGGAATTAATTCAATCCGTAAGGAATTAATTCAATCCGTAAGGAATTAATTCAATCCGTAAGGAATTAATTCAGTCCGTAAGGAATGAATTCAGTCCGTAAGGAATTAATTCAATCCGTAAGGAATTAATTCAATCCGTAAGGAATAAATTCAGTCCGTAAGGAATTAATTCAGTCCGTAAGGAATTAATTCAATCCGTAAGGAATTAATTCAGTCCGTAAGGAATTAATTCAGTCCCTAAGGAATTAATTCAATCCGTAATGAATTAATTCAGTCCATTAATTAATTAATTCAGTACGTAAATAATTAATTCAGTCCGTAAGGATTTAAATCAGTCCGTAAGGAATTAATTCAGTCCGTAAAGAATTAATTCAATCCGTAAGGAATTAATTCAATCCGTAAGGAATTAATTCAATCCGTAAGGAATTAATTCAATCCGTAAGGAATTAATTCAGTCCGTAAGGAATTAATTCAGTCCGTAAGGAATTAATTCAATCCGTAAGGAATTAATTCAGTCCGTAAGGAATTAATTCAATCCGTAAGGAATTAATTCAGTCCGTAAGGAATTAATTCAATCCGTAAGGAATTAATTCAGTCCATTAATGAATTAATTCAGTCCGTAAGGAATTAATTCAGTCCGTAAGGAATTAATTCAGTCCGTAAGGAATTAATTCAGAAAGTAAGGAATTAATTCAGTCCGTGAGGAATTGATTCAGTCGGTAAGGAATTAATTCAGTCCGTAAGAAATTAATTCAGCATGTAAGGAATTAATTCATTCCCAAAGGAATTAATTCGGTCCGTAAGGAATTAATTCAGTCCGTAAATAATTAATTCAGTCCGTAAGGATCTAATTCATTCCGTAAGGAATTAATTTAATCCGTAAGGAATTAATTCAATCCGTAAGGAATTAATTCAATCCGTAAGGAATTAATTCAGTCCGTAAGGAATTAATTCAGTCCGTAAGGAATTAATTCAATCCGTAAGGAATTAATTCAATCCGTAAGGAATAAATTCAGTCCGTAAGGAATAAATTCAGTCCGTAATTAATTAATTCAATCCTTAAGGAATTAATTCAGTCCGTAAGGAATTAATTCAGTCTGTAAGGAATTAATTCAATCCGTAAGGAATTAATTCAGTCCGTAAGGAATTAATTCAGTCAGTAAGGAATTAATTCAATCCGTAAGGAATTAATTCAATCCGTAAGGAATAAATTCAGTCTGTAAGGAATTAATTCAGTCCGTAAGGAATTAATTCAATCCGTAAGGAATTAATTCAGTCCGTAAGGAATTAATTCAATCCGTAATGAATTAATTCAGTCCATTAATTAATTAATTCAGTACGTAAATAATTAATTCAGTCCGTAAGGATTTAATTCAGTCCGTAAGGAATTAATTCAGTCCGTAAAGAATTAATTCAATCCGTAAGGAATTAATTCAGTCCGTAAGGAATTAATTCAGTCCCTAAGGAATTAATTCAATCCGTAATGAATTAATTCAGTCCATTAATTAATTAATTCAGTACATAAATAATTAATTCAGTCCGTAAGGATTTAAATCAGTCCGTAAGGAATTAATTCAGTCCGTAAAGAATTAATTCAATCCGTAAGGAATTAATTCAATCCGTAAGGAATTAATTCAATCCGTAAGGAATTAATTCAATCCGTAAGGAATTAATTCAGTCCGTAAGGAATTAATTCAGTCCGTAAGGAATTAATTCAATCCGTAAGGAATTAATTCAGTCCGTAAGGAATTAATTCAATCCGTAAGGAATTAATTCAGTCCGTAAGGAATTAATTCAATCCGTAAGGAATTAATTCAGTCCATTAATGAATTAATTCAGTCCGTAAGGAATTAATTCAGTCCGTAAGGAATTAATTCAGTCCGTAAGGAATTAATTCAGAAAGTAAGGAATTAATTCAGTCCGTGAGGAATTGATTCAGTCGGTAAGGAATTAATTCAGTCCGTAAGAAATTAATTCAGCATGTAAGGAATTAATTCATTCCCAAAGGAATTAATTCGGTCCGTAAGGAATTAATTCAGTCCGTAAATAATTAATTCAGTCCGTAAGGATCTAATTCATTCCGTAAGGAATTAATTTAATCCGTAAGGAATTAATTCAATCCGTAAGGAATTAATTCAATCCGTAAGGAATTAATTCAGTCCGTAAGGAATTAATTCAGTCCGTAAGGAATTAATTCAATCCGTAAGGAATTAATTCAATCCGTAAGGAATAAATTCAGTCCGTAAGGAATAAATTCAGTCCGTAATTAATTAATTCAATCCTTAAGGAATTAATTCAGTCCGTAAGGAATTAATTCAGTCTGTAAGGAATTAATTCAATCCGTAAGGAATTAATTCAGTCCGTAAGGAATTAATTCAGTCAGTAAGGAATTAATTCAATCCGTAAGGAATTAATTCAATCCGTAAGGAATAAATTCAGTCTGTAAGGAATTAATTCAGTCCGTAAGGAATTAATTCAATCCGTAAGGAATTAATTCAGTCCGTAAGGAATTAATTCAATCCGTAATGAATTAATTCAGTCCATTAATTAATTAATTCAGTACGTAAATCATTAATTCAGTCCGTAAGGATTTAATTCAGTCCGTAAGGAATTAATTCAGTCCGTAAAGAATTAATTCAATCCGTAAGGAATTAATTGAATCCGTAAGGAATTAATTCATTCCCTAAGGAATTAATTCATTCCGTAAGGAATTAATTCAGTACGTAAGAAAGTAATTCAGCCCGTAAGGAATTAATTCATTCCCTAAGGTATTAATTCAGTCCGTAAGGAATTAATTCAATCCGTAAGGAATTAATTCCGTCCGTAAGGAATTAATGAATTCCGTAAGGAATTGATTCAGGCCGTAAGGAATTAACTCAGTCCATTAATTAATTAATTCAGTCCGTAAGGAATTTATTCAGTCCGTAAGGAATTAATTCAATCCGTAAGGAATTAATTCAGTCCGTAAGGTATTAATTCAGTCCGTAAGGAATTAATTCAATCCGTAAGGAATTATTTCAATCCGTAAGGAATTAATTCAGTCCATTAATTAATTAATTCAGTACGTAAATAATTAATTCAATCCGAAAGAATTTAATTCATTCCGTAAGGAATTAATTCAGTCTGTAAGGAATTAATTCAATCCGTAAGGAATAAATTCAGTCCGTAAGGTATTAATTCAGTCAGTAAGGAATTAATTCAATCCGTAAGGAATTATTTCAATCCGTAAGGAATTAATTCAGTCCGTAAGGAATAAATTCAGTCTGTAAGGAATTAATTCAGTCCGTAAGGAATTAATTCAATCCGTAAGGAATTAATTCCATCCGTAAGAAATTAATGAATTCCGTAAGGAATTGATTCAGTCCGTAAGGAATTAACTCAGTCCATTAATTAATTAATTCAGTCCGTAAGGAATTTATTCAGTCCGTAAGGAATTAATTCAATCCGTAAGGAATTAATTCAGTCCGTAAGGTATTAATTCAGTCCGTAAGGAATTAATTCAATCCGTAAGGAATTAATTCAATCCGTAAGGAATAAAATTCAGTCTGTAAGGAATTAATTCAGTCCGTAAGGAATTAATTCAATCCGTAAGGAATTAATTCAGTCCGTAAGGAATTAATTCAATCCGTAATGAATTAATTCAGTCCATTAATTAATTAATTCAGTACGAAAATAATTAATTCAGTCCGTAAGGATTTAATTCAGTCCGTAAGGAATTAATTCAGTCCGTAAAGAATTAATTCAATCCGTAAGGAATTAATTCAATCCGTAAGGAATTAATTCATTCCCTAAGGAATTAATTCATTCCGTAATTAATTAATTCAGTACGTAAGAAAGTAATTCAGCCCGTAAGGAATTAATTCATTCCCTAAGGAATTAATTCAGTCCGTAAGGAATTAATTCAATCCGTAAGGAATTAATTCCGTCCGTAAGGAATTAATGAATTCCGTAAGGAATTGATTCAGTCCGTAAGGAATTAACTCAGTCCATTAATTAATTAATTCAGTCCGTAAGGAATTTATTCAGTCCGTAAGGAATTAATTCAGTCCGTAAGGAACTAATTCAGTCCGTAAGGAAATAATTCAGTCCGTAATGTATTAATTCAGTCCGTAAGAAATTAATTAAGCCCGTAAGGAATTAATTAATTCCCTTAGGAATTAATTTGGTCCGTAAGGAATTAATTCATTCCTTTAAGAATTAATTCAGTCTGTAAGGAATTAATTCAATCCGTAAGGAATTAATTAAGCCCGTAAGGAATTAATTCATTCCCTAAGGAATTAATTCATTCCGTAAAGAATTAATTCAGTCCGTAAGGAATTAATTAATTCCCTAAGGAATAAATGTGTTCCGTAAGGAATTAATTAATTCTGTAATTAATTCATTCATTCCGTTAAGAATTAATTCAGTCTGTAAGGAATTAATTCAGTCCGTAAGGAATTAATTCAATCCGTGAGGAATTAATTCAGTCCGTAAGGAATTAATTCAATCCGTAAGGAATTTATTCAGTCCGTAAGGAATTAATTCAGTCCGTAAGGAATTAATTCAATCCGTAAATAATTAATTAAATCCGTAAGGAATTAATTCCGTCCGTAAGAAATTATTTCATTCCGTAATGAATTAATTCAGTCCATTAATTAATTAATTCAATCCGTAAGGATTTAATTCATTCCGTAAGGAATTAATTCAGTCCGTAGTGTATTAATGCAGTCCGTAAGAAATAAATTCAGTCCGTAAGGAATTAATTCAATCCGTAAGGAATTAATTCAGTCCATTAATGAATTAATTCAGTCCGTAAGGAATTAATTCAGTCCGTAAGGAATTAATTCAGTCCGTAAGGAATTAATTAAGAAAGTAAGGAATTAATTCAGTCCGTAAGGAATTAATTCAATCCGTAATGAATTAATTCAATCCGTAAGGAATTAATTCAGTCCAGTAATTATTTAATTCAGTACGTAAATAATTAATTCAATCCGTAAGTATTTTATTCATTCCGTAAGGAATTAATTCAGTCCGTAAGGAATTAATTCAGTCTGTAAGGAATTAATTCAATCCGTAAGGAATTAATTCAGTCCGTAAGGAATTAATTCAGTCCGTAAGGTATTAATTCAGTCCGTAAGGAATTAATTCAATCCGTAAGGAATTAATTCAATCCGTAAGGAATAAATTCAGTCTGTAAGGAATTAATTCAGTCCGTAAGGAATTAATTCAATCCGTAAGGAATTAATTCAGTCCGTAAGGAATTAATTCAATCCGTAATGAATTAATTCAGTCCATTAATTAATTAATTCAGTACGTAAATAATTAATTCAGTCCGTAAGGATTTAATTCAGTCCGTAAGGAATTAATTCAGTCCGTAAAGAATTAATTCAATCCGTAAGGAATTAATTCAATCCGTAAGGAATTAATTCATTCCCTAAGGAATTAATTCATTCCGTAAGGAATTAATTCAATCCGTAAGGAATTAATTCCATCCGTAAGGAATTAATGAATTCCGTAAGGAATTGATTCAGTCCGTAATCAATTAATTCAATCCGTAAGGAATTAATTCAGTCCGTAAGGTATTAATTCAGTCCGTAAGGAATTAATTCAATCCGTAAGGAATTAATTCAATCCGTAAGGAATAAATTCAGTCTGTAAGGAATTAATTCAGTCCGTAAGGAATTAATTCAATCCGTAAGGAATTAATTCAGTCCGTAAGGAATAAATTCAGTCCGTAAGGTATTAATTCAGTCAGTAAGGAATTAATTCAATCCGTAAGGGATTATTTCAATCCGTAAGGAATTAATTCAGTCCGTAAGGAATAAATTCAGTCTGTAAGGAATTAATTCAGTCCGTAAGGAATTAATTCAATCCGTAAGGAATTAATTCCATCCGTAAGGAATTAATGAATTCCGTAAGGAATTGATTCAGTCCGTAAGGAATTAACTCAGTCCATTAATTAATTAATTCAGTCCGTAAGGAATTTATTCAGTCCGTAAGGAATTAATTCAATCCGTAAGGAATTAATTCAGTCCGTAAGGTATTAATTCAGTCCGTAAGGAATTAATTCAATCCGTAAGGAATTAATTCAATCCGTAAGGAATAAATTCAGTCTGTAAGGAATTAATTCAGTCCGTAAGGAATTAATTCAATCCGTAAGGAATTAATTCAGTCCGTAAGGAATTAATTCAATCCGTAAGGAATTAATTCAGTCCGTAAGGTATTAATTCAGTCCGTAAGGAATTAATTCAATCCGTAAGGAATTAATTCAATCCGTAAGGAATAAATTCAGTCTGTAAGGAATTAATTCAGTCCGTAAGGAATTAATTCAATCCGTAAGGAATTAATTCAGTCCGTAAGGAATTAATTCAATCCGTAATGAATTAATTCAGTCCATTAATTAATTAATTCAGTACGTAAATAATTAATTCAGTCCGTAAGGATTTAATTCAGTCCGTAAGGAATTAATTCAGTCCGTAAAGAATTAATTCAATCCGTAAGGAATTAATTCAATCCGTAAGGAATTAATTCATTCCCTAAGGAATTAATTCATTCCGTAATTAATTAATTCAGTACGTAAGAAATTAATTCAGCCCGTAAGGAATTAATTCATTCCCTAAGGAATTAATTCAGTCCGTAAGGAATTAATTCAATCCGTAAGGAATTAATTCCGTCCGTAAGGAATTAATGAATTCCGTAAGGAATTGATTCAGTCCGTAAGGAATTAACTCAGTCCATTAATTAATTAATTCAGTCCGTAAGGAATTTATTCAGTCCGTAAGGAATTAATTCAGTCCGTAAGGAACTAATTCAGTCCGTAAGGAAATAATTCAGTCCGTAAGGAATTTATTCAGTCCGTAAGGAATTAATTCAGTCCGTAAGGAACTAATTCAGTCCGTAAGGAAATAATTCAGTCCGTAATGTATTAATTCAGTCCGTAAGAAATTAATTAAGCCCGTAAGGAATTAATTAATTCCCTTAGGAATTAATTTGGTCCGTAAGGAATTAATTCATTCCTTTAAGAATTAATTCAGTCTGTAAGGAATTAATTCAATCCGTAAGGAATTAATTAAGCCCGTAAGGAATTAATTCATTCCCTAAGGAATTAATTCATTCCGTAAAGAATTAATTCAGTCCGTAAGGAATTAATTAATTCCCTAAGGAATAAATGTGTTCCGTAAGGAATTAATTAATTCTGTAATTAATTCATTCATTCCGTTAAGAATTAATTCAGTCTGTAAGGAATTAATTCAGTCCGTAAGGAATTAATTCAATCCGTGAGGAATTAATTCAGTCCGTAAGGAATTAATTCAATCCGTAAGGAATTTATTCAGTCCGTAAGGAATTAATTCAGTCCGTAAGGAATTAATTCAATCCGTAAGGAATTAATTCAGTCCGTAAGGAATTAATTCAATCCGTAAGGAATTAATTCAGTCCATTAATGAATTAATTCAGTCCGTAAGGAATTAATTCAGTCCGTAAGGAATTAATTCAGTCCGTAAGGAATTAATTCAGAAAGTAAGGAATTAATTCAGTCCGTAAGGAATTAATTCAATCCGTAATGAATTAATTCAATCCGTAAGGAATTAATTCAGTCCAGTAATTAATTAATTCAGTACGTAAATAATTAATTCAATCCGTAAGTATTTTATTCATTCCGTAAGGAATTAATTCAGTCCGTAAGGAATTAATTCAGTCTGTAAGGAATTAATTCAATCCGTAAGGAATTAATTCAGTCCGTAAGGAATTAATTCAGTCCGTAAGGTATTAATTCAGTCCGTAAGGAATTAATTCAATCCGTAAGGAATTAATTCAATCCGTAAGGAATAAATTCAGTCTGTAAGGAATTAATTCAGTCCGTAAGGAATTAATTCAATCCGTAAGGAATTAATTCAGTCCGTAAGGAATTAATTCAATCCGTAATGAATTAATTCAGTCCATTAATTAATTAATTCAGTACGTAAATAATTAATTCAGTCCGTAAGGATTTAATTCAGTCCGTAAGGAATTAATTCAGTCCGTAAAGAATTAATTCAATCCGTAAGGAATTAATTCAATCCGTAAGGAATTAATTCATTCCCTAAGGAATTAATTCATTCCGTAAGGAATTAATTCAATCCGTAAGGAATTAATTCCATCCGTAAGGAATTAATGAATTCCGTAAGGAATTGATTCAGTCCGTAAGGAATTAACTCAGTCAATTAATTAATTAATTCAGTCCGTAAGGAATTTATTCAGTCCGTAAGGAATTAATTCAATCCGTAAGGAATTAATTCAGTCCGTAAGGTATTAATTCAGTCCGTAAGGAATTAATTCAATCCGTAAGGAATTAATTCAATCCGTAAGGAATAAATTCAGTCTGTAAGGAATTAATTCAGTCCGTAAGGAATTAATTCAATCCGTAAGGAATTAATTCAGTCCGTAAGGAATTAATTCAATCCGTAATGAATTAATTCAGTCCATTAATTAATTAATTCAGTACGTAAATAATTAATTCAGTCCGTAAGGATTTAATTCAGTCCGTAAGGAATTAATTCAGTCCGTAAAGAATTAATTCAATCCGTAAGGAATTAATTCAATCCGTAAGGAATTAATTCATTCCCTAAGGAATTAATTCATTCCGTAATTAATTAATTCAGTACGTAAGAAAGTAATTCAGCCCGTAAGGAATTAATTCATTCCCTAAGGAATTAATTCAGTCCGTAAGGAATTAATTCAATCCCTAAGGAATTAATTCCGTCCGTAAGGAATTAATGAATTCCGTAAGGAATTGATTCAGTCCGTAAGGAATTAACTCAGTCCATTAATTAATTAATTCAGTCCGTAAGGAATTAATTCAGTCCGTAAGGAACTAATTCAGTCCGTAAGGAAATAATTCAGTCCGTAATGTATTAATTCAGTCCGTAAGAAATTAATTAAGCCCGTAAGGAATTAATTAATTCCCTTAGGAATTAATTTGGTCCGTAAGGAATTAATTCATTCCTTTAAGAATTAATTCAGTCTGTAAGGAATTAATTCAATCCGTAAGGAATTAATTAAGCCCGTAAGGAATTAATTCATTCCCTAAGGAATTAATTCATTCCGTAAAGAATTAATTCAGTCCGTAAGGAATTAATTAATTCCCTAAGGAATAAATGTGTTCCGTAAGGAATTAATTAATTCCCTAAGGAATAAATGTGTTCCGTAAGGAATTAATTAATTCTGTAATTAATTCATTCATTCCGTTAAGAATTAATTCAGTCTGTAAGGAATTAATTCAGTCCGTAAGGAATTAATTCAATCCGTGAGGAATTAATTCAGTTCGTAAGGAATTAATTCAATCCGTAAGGAATTTATTCAGTCCGTAAGGAATTAATTCAGTCCGTAAGGAATTAATTCAATCCGTAAGGAATTAATTCAGTCCGTAAGGAATTAATTCAATCCGTAAGGAATTAATTCAGTCCATTAATGAATTAATTCAGTCCGTAAGGAATTAATTCAGTCCGTAAGGAATTAATTCAGTCCGTAAGGAATTAATTCAGAAAGTAAGGAATTAATTCAGTCCGTAAGGAATTAATTCAATCCGTAATGAATTAATTCAATCCGTAAGGAATTAATTCAGTCAAGTAATTAATTAATTCAGTACGTAAATAATTAATTCAATCCGTAAGTATTTTATTCATTCCGTAAGGAATTAATTCAGTCCGTAAGGAATTAATTCAGTCTGTAAGGAATTAATTCAATCCGTAAGGAATTAATTCAGTCCGTAAGGAATTAATTCAGTCCGTAAGGTATTAATTCAGTCCGTAAGGAATTAATTCAATCCGTAAGGAATTAATTCAATCCGTAAGGAATAAATTCAGTCTGTAAGGAATTAATTCAGTCCGTAAGGAATTAATTCAATCCGTAAGGAATTAATTCAGTCCGTAAGGAATTAATTCAATCCGTAATGAATTAATTCAGTCCATTAATTAATTAATTCAGTACGTAAATAATTAATTCAGTCCGTAAGGATTTAATTCAGTCCGTAAGGAATTAATTCAGTCCGTAAAGAATTAATTCAATCCGTAAGGAATTAATTCAATCCGTAAGGAATTAATTCATTCCCTAAGGAATTAATTCAGTCCGTAAGGAATTAATTCAATCCGTAAGGAATTAATTCCGTCCGTAAGGAATTAATGAATTCCGTAAGGAATTGATTCAGTCCGTAAGGAATTAACTCAGTCCATTAATTAATTAATTCAGTCCGTAAGGAATTTATTCAGTCCGTAAGGAATTAATTCAATCCGTAAGGAATTAATTCAGTCCGTAAGGTATTAATTCAGTCCGTAAGGAATTAATTCAATCCGTAAAGAATTAATTCAATCCGTAAGGAATAAATTCAGTCTGTAAGGAATTAATTCAGTCCGTAAGGAATTAATTCAATCCGTAAGGAATTAATTCAGTCCGTAAGGAATTAATTCAATCCGTAATGAATTAATTCAGTCCATTAATTAATTAATTCAGTACATAAATAATTAATTCAGTCCGTAAGGATTTAATTCAGTCCGTAAGGAATTAATTCAGTCCGTAAAGAATTAATTCAATCCGTAAGGAATTAATTCAATCCGTAAGGAATTAATTCATTCCCTAAGGAATTAATTCATTCCGTAATTAATTAATTCAGTACGTAAGAAAGTAATTCAGCCCGTAAGGAATTAATTCATTCCCTAAGGAATTAATTCAGTCCGTAAGGAATTAATTCAATCCGTAAGGAATTAATTCCGTCCGTAAGGAATTAATGAATTCCGTAAGGAATTGATTCAGTCCGTAAGGAATTAACTCAGTCCATTAATTAATTAATTCAGTCCGTAAGGAATTTATTCAGTCCGTAAGGAATTAATTCAGTCCGTAAGGAACTAATTCAGTCCGTAAGGAAATAATTCAGTCCGTAATGTATTAATTCAGTCCGTAAGAAATTAATTAAGCCCGTAAGGAATTAATTAATTCCCTTAGGAATTAATTTGGTCCGTAAGGAATTAATTCATTCCTTTAAGAATTAATTCAGTCTGTAAGGAATTAATTCAATCCGTAAGGAATTAATTAAGCCCGTAAGGAATTAATTCATTCCCTAAGGAATTAATTCATTCCGTAAAGAATTAATTCAGTCCGTAAGGAATTAATTAATTCCCTAAGGAATAAATGTGTTCCGTAAGGAATTAATTAATTCTGTAATTAATTCATTCATTCCGTTAAGAATTAATTCAGTCTGTAAGGAATTAATTCAGTCCGTACGGAATTAATTCAATCCGTGAGGAATTAATTCAGTCCGTAAGGAATTAATTCAATCCGTAAGGAATTTATTCAGTCCGTAAGGAATTAATTCAGTCCGTAAGGAATTAATTCAATCCGTAAGGAATTAATTCAGTCCGTAAGGAATTAATTCAATCCGTAAGGAATTAATTCAATCCGTAAGGAATTAATTCCGTCCGTAAGGAATTAATGAATTCCGTAAGGAATTGATTCAGTCCGTAAGGAATTAACTCAGTCCATTAATTAATTAATTCAGTCCGTAAGGAATTTATTCAGTCCGTAAGGAATTAATTCAGTCCGTAAGGAACTAATTCAGTCCGTAAGGAAATAATTCAGTCCGTAATGTATTAATTCAGTCCGTAAGAAATTAATTAAGCCCGTAAGGAATTAATTAATTCCCTTAGGAATTAATTTGGTCCGTAAGGAATTAATTCATTCCTTTAAGAATTAATTCAGTCTGTAAGGAATTAATTCAATCCGTAAGGAATTAATTAAGCCCGTAAGGAATTAATTCATTCCCTAAGGAATTAATTCATTCCGTAAAGAATTAATTCAGTCCGTAAGGAATTAATTAATTCCCTAAGGAATAAATGTGTTCCGTAAGGAATTAATTAATTCTGTAATTAATTCATTCATTCCGTTAAGAATTAATTCAGTCTGTAAGGAATTAATTCAGTCCGTACGGAATTAATTCAATCCGTGAGGAATTAATTCAGTCCGTAAGGAATTAATTCAATCCGTAAGGAATTTATTCAGTCCGTAAGGAATTAATTCAGTCCGTAAGGAATTAATTCAATCCGTAAGGAATTAATTCAGTCCGTAAGGAATTAATTCAATCCGTAAGGAATTAATTCAGTCCATTAATGAATTAATTCAGTCCGTAAGGAATTAATTCAGTCCGTAAGGAATTAATTCAGTCCGTAAGGAATTAATTCAGAAAGTAAGGAATTAATTCAGTCCGTAAGGAATTAATTCAATCCGTAATGAATTAATTCAATCCGTAAGGAATTAATTCAGTCCAGTAATTAATTAATTCAGTACGTAAATAATTAATTCAATCCGTAAGTATTTTATTCATTCCGTAAGGAATTAATTCAGTCCGTAAGGAATTAATTCAGTCTGTAAGGAATTAATTCAATCCGTAAGGAATTAATTCAGTCCGTAAGGAATTAATTCAGTCCGTAAGGTATTAATTCAGTCCGTAAGGAATTAATTCAATCCGTAAGGAATTAATTCAATCCGTAAGGAATAAATTCAGTCTGTAAGGAATTAATTCAGTCCGTAAGGAATTAATTCAATCCGTAAGGAATTAATTCAGTCCGTAAGGAATTAATTCAATCCGTAAGGAATTAATTCAGTCCATTAATTAATTAATTCAGTACGTAAATAATTAATTCAGTCCGTAAGGATTTAATTCAGTCCGTAAGGAATTAATTCAGTCCGTAAAGAATTAATTCAATCCGTAAGGAATTAATTCAATCCGTAAGGAATTAATTCATTCCCTAAGGAATTAATTCATTCCGTAAGGAATTAATTCAGTACGTAAGAAAGTAATTCAGCCCGTAAGGAATTAATTCATTCCCTAAGGAATTAATTCAGTCCGTAAGGAATTAATTCAATCCGTAAGGAATTAATTCCGTCCGTAAGGAATTAATGAATTCCGTAAGGAATTGATTCAGTCCGTAAGGAATTAACTCAGTCCATTAATTAATTAATTCAGTCCGTAAGGAATTTATTCAGTCCGTAAGGAATTAATTCAGTCCGTAAGGAACTAATTCAGTCCGTAAGGAAATAATTCAGTCCGTAATGTATTAATTCAGTCCGTAAGAAATTAATTAAGCCCGTAAGGAATTAATTAATTCCCTTAGGAATTAATTTGGTCCGTAAGGAATTAATTCATTCCTTTAAGAATTAATTCAGTCTGTAAGGAATTAATTCAATCCGTAAGGAATTAATTAAGCCCGTAAGGAATTAATTCATTCCCTAAGGAATTAATTCATTCCGTAAAGAATTAATTCAGTCCGTAAGGAATTAATTAATTCCCTAAGGAATAAATGTGTTCCGTAAGGAATTAATTAATTCTGTAATTAATTCATTCATTCCGTTAAGAATTAATTCAGTCTGTAAGGAATTAATTCAGTCCGTACGGAATTAATTCAATCCGTGAGGAATTAATTCAGTCCGTAAGGAATTAATTCAATCCGTAAGGAATTTATTCAGTCCGTAAGGAATTAATTCAGTCCGTAAGGAATTAATTCAATCCGTAAGGAATTAATTCAGTCCGTAAGGAATTAATTCAATCCGTAAGGAATTAATTCAGTCCATTAATGAATTAATTCAGTCCGTAAGGAATTAATTCAGTCCGTAAGGAATTAATTCAATCCGTAAGGAATTAATTCAGTCCAGTAATTAATTAATTCAGTACGTAAATAATTAATTCAATCCGTAAGTATTTTATTCATTCCGTAAGGAATTAATTCAGTCCGTAAGGAATTAATTCAGAAAGTAAGGAATTAATTCAGTCCGTAAGGAATTAATTCAATCCGTAATGAATTAATTCAATCCGTAAGGAATTAATTCAGTCCAGTAATTAATTAATTCAGTACGTAAATAATTAATTCAATCCGTAAGTATTTTATTCATTCCGTAAGGAATTAATTCAGTCCGTAAGGAATTAATTCAGTCCGTAAGGAATTAATTAATTCCCTAAGGAATAAATGTGTTCCGTAAGGAATTAATTAATTCTGTAATTAATTCATTCATTCCGTTAAGAATTAATTCAGTCTGTAAGGAATTAATTCAGTCCGTACGGAATTAATTCAATCCGTGAGGAATTAATTCAGTCCGTAAGGAATTAATTCAATCCGTAAGGAATTTATTCAGTCCGTAAGGAATTAATTCAGTCCGTAAGGAATTAATTCAATCCGTAAGGAATTAATTCAGTCCGTAAGGAATTAATTCAATCCGTAAGGAATTAATTCAGTCCATTAATGAATTAATTCAGTCCGTAAGGAATTAATTCAGTCCGTAAGGAATTAATTCAGTCCGTAAGGAATTAATTCAGAAAGTAAGGAATTAATTCAGTCCGTAAGGAATTAATTCAATCCGTAATGAATTAATTCAATCCGTAAGGAATTAATTCAGTCCAGTAATTAATTAATTCAGTACGTAAATAATTAATTCAATCCGTAAGTATTTTATTCATTCCGTAAGGAATTAATTCAGTCCGTAAGGAATTAATTCAGTCTGTAAGGAATTAATTCAATCCGTAAGGAATTAATTCAGTCCGTAAGGAATTAATTCAGTCCGTAAGGTATTAATTCAGTCCGTAAGGAATTAATTCAATCCGTAAGGAATTAATTCAATCCGTAAGGAATAAATTCAGTCTGTAAGGAATTAATTCAGTCCGTAAGGAATTAATTCAATCCGTAAGGAATTAATTCAGTCCGTAAGGAATTAATTCAATCCGTAAGGAATTAATTCAGTCCATTAATTAATTAATTCAGTACGTAAATAATTAATTCAGTCCGTAAGGATTTAATTCAGTCCGTAAGGAATTAATTCAGTCCGTAAAGAATTAATTCAATCCGTAAGGAATTAATTCAATCCGTAAGGAATTAATTCATTCCCTAAGGAATTAATTCATTCCGTAAGGAATTAATTCAGTACGTAAGAAAGTAATTCAGCCCGTAAGGAATTAATTCATTCCCTAAGGAATTAATTCAGTCCGTAAGGAATTAATTCAATCCGTAAGGAATTAATTCCGTCCGTAAGGAATTAATGAATTCCGTAAGGAATTGATTCAGTCCGTAAGGAAATAACTCAGTCCATTAATTAATTAATTCAGTCCGTAAGGAATTTATTCAGTCCGTAAGGAATTAATTCAGTCCGTAAGGAACTAATTCAGTCCGTAAGGAAATAATTCAGTCCGTAATGTATTAATTCAGTCCGTAAGAAATTAATTAAGCCCGTAAGGAATTAATTAATTCCCTTAGGAATTAATTTGGTCCGTAAGGAATTAATTCATTCCTTTAAGAATTAATTCAGTCTGTAAGGAATTAATTCAATCCGTAAGGAATTAATTAAGCCCGTAAGGAATTAATTCATTCCCTAAGGAATTAATTCATTCCGTAAAGAATTAATTCAGTCCGTAAGGAATTAATTAATTCCCTAAGGAATAAATGTGTTCCGTAAGGAATTAATTAATTCTGTAATTAATTCATTCATTCCGTTAAGAATTAATTCAGTCTGTAAGGAATTAATTCAGTCCGTACGGAATTAATTCAATCCGTGAGGAATTAATTCAGTCCGTAAGGAATTAATTCAATCCGTAAGGAATTTATTCAGTCCGTAAGGAATTAATTCAGTCCGTAAGGAATTAATTCAATCCGTAAGGAATTAATTCAGTCCGTAAGGAATTAATTCAATCCGTAAGGAATTAATTCAGTCCATTAATGAATTAATTCAGTCCGTAAGGAATTAATTCAGTCCGTAAGGAATTAATTCAGTCCGTAAGGAATTAATTCAGAAAGTAAGGAATTAATTCAGTCCGTAAGGAATTAATTCAATCCGTAATGAATTAATTCAATCCGTAAGGAATTAATTCAGTCCAGTAATTAATTAATTCAGTACGTAAATAATTAATTCAATCCGTAAGTATTTTATTCATTCCGTAAGGAATTAATTCAGTCCGTAAGGAATTAATTCAGTCTGTAAGGAATTAATTCAATCCGTAAGGAATTAATTCAGTCCGTAAGGAATTAATTCAGTCCGTAAGGTATTAATTCAGTCCGTAAGGAATTAATTCAATCCGTAAGGAATTAATTCAATCCGTAAGGAATAAATTCAGTCTGTAAGGAATTAATTCAGTCCGTAAGGAATTAATTCAATCCGTAAGGAATTAATTCAGTCCGTAAGGAATTAATTCAATCCGTAAGGAATTAATTCAGTCCATTAATTAATTAATTCAGTACGTAAATAATTAATTCAGTCCGTAAGGATTTAATTCAGTCCGTAAGGAATTAATTCAGTCCGTAAAGAATTAATTCAATCCGTAAGGAATTAATTCAATCCGTAAGGAATTAATTCATTCCCTAAGGAATTAATTCATTCCGTAAGGAATTAATTCAGTACGTAAGAAAGTAATTCAGCCCGTAAGGAATTAATTCATTCCCTAAGGAATTAATTCAGTCCGTAAGGAATTAATTCAATCCGTAAGGAATTAATTCCGTCCGTAAGGAATTAATGAATTCCGTAAGGAATTGATTCAGTCCGTAAGGAATTAACTCAGTCCATTAATTAATTAATTCAGTCCGTAAGGAATTTATTCAGTCCGTAAGGAATTAATTCAGTCCGTAAGGAACTAATTCAGTCCGTAAGGAACTAATTCAGTCCGTAATGTATTAATTCAGTCCGTAAGAAATTAATTAAGCCCGTAAGGAATTAATAAATTCCCTTAGGAATTAATTTGGTCCGTAAGGTATTAATTCATTCCTTTAAGAATTAATTCAGTCTGTAAGGAATTAATTCAATCCGTAAGGAATTAATTAAGCCCGTAAGGAATTAATTCATTCCCTAAGGAATTAATTCAATCCGTAAGCAATTAATTCAGCCCGTAAGGAATTAATTAATTCCCTAAGGAATAAATGTGTTCCGTAAGGAATTAATTAATTCTGTAATTAATTAATTCATTCCGTTAAGAATTAATTCAGTCTGTAAGGAATTAATTCAGTCCGTAAGGAATTAATTCAATCCGTGAGGAATTAATTCAGTCCGTAAGGAATTAATTCAATCCGTAAGGAATTTATTCAGTCCGTAAGGAATTAATTCAGTCCGTAAGGAATTAATTCAATCCGTAAGGAATTAATTCAGTCCGTAAGGAATTAATTCAGTCCATTAATGAATTAATTCAGTCCGTAAGGAATTAATTCAGTCCGTAAGGAATTAATTCAGTCCGTAAGGAATTAATTCAGAAAGTAAGGAATTAATTCAGTCCGTAAGGAATTGGTTCAGTCGGTAAGGAATTAATTCAGTCCGTAAGAAATTAATTCAGCATGTAAGGAATTAATTCATTCCCAAAGGAATTAATTCGGTCCGTAAGGAATTAATTCAGTCCGTAAATAATTAATTCAGTCCGTAAGGATCTAATTCATTCCGTAAGGAATTAATTCAGCCCGTAAGGAATTAATTCAATCTCTAAGGAATTAATTTGGTCTGTAAGGAATTAATTCATTCCGTTAAGAATTAATTCATTCTGTAAGGAATTAATTCAATCCGTAAGGAATTAATTCAGTCCGTAAGGAATTAATTCAATCCGTAAGGAATTAATTCCGTCCGTAAGGAATAAATTCAGTCCGGAAGGTATTAATTCAATCCGTAATGAATTAATTCAGTCCGAAAGGAATTAAGCCCGTAAGGAATTAACTCAGTCCATTAATTAATTAATTCAGTCCGTAAGGAATTTATTCAGTCCGAAAGGAATTAATTCAGTCCGTAAGGAATTAATTCAATCCGTAAGGAATTAATTCAGTCCGTAAGGAATGAATTCAGTCCGTAAGGAATTAATTCAATCCGTAAATAATTATTTAAATCCGTAAGGAATCAATTCCGTCCGTAAGGAATTAATTCAGTCCGTAAGGAATTATTTCAATCCGTAATGAATTAATTCAGTCCATTAATTAATTAATTCAGTACGTAAATAATTAATTCAATCCGTAAGGAATTAATTCAATCCGTAAGGAATTTATTCAGTCCGTAAGGAATTAATTCAGTCCGTAAGGAATTAATTCAATCCGTAAGGAATTAATTCAGTCCGTAAGGAATTAATTCAGTCCATTAATGAATTAATTCAGTCCGTAAGGAATTAATTCAGTCCGTAAGGAATTAATTCAGTCCGTAAGGAATTAATTCAGAAAGTAAGGAATTAATTCAGTCCGTAAGGAATTGGTTCAGTCGGTAAGGAATTAATTCAGTCCGTAAGAAATTAATTCAGCATGTAAGGAATTAATTCATTCCCAAAGGAATTAATTCGGTCCGTAAGGAATTAATTCAGTCCGTAAATAATTAATTCAGTCCGTAAGGATCTAATTCATTCCGTAAGGAATTAATTCAGCCCGTAAGGAATTAATTCAATCTCTAAGGAATTAATTTGGTCTGTAAGGAATTAATTCATTCCGTTAAGAATTAATTCATTCTGTAAGGAATTAATTCAATCCGTAAGGAATTAATTCAGTCCGTAAGGAATTAATTCAATCCGTAAGGAATTAATTCCGTCCGTAAGGAATAAATTCAGTCCGGAAGGTATTAATTCAATCCGTAATGAATTAATTCAGTCCGAAAGGAATTAAGCCCGTAAGGAATTAACTCAGTCCATTAATTAATTAATTCAGTCCGTAAGGAATTTATTCAGTCCGAAAGGAATTAATTCAGTCCGTAAGGAATTAATTCAATCCGTAAGGAATTAATTCAGTCCGTAAGGAATGAATTCAGTCCGTAAGGAATTAATTCAATCCGTAAATAATTATTTAAATCCGTAAGGAATCAATTCCGTCCGTAAGGAATTAATTCAGTCCGTAAGGAATTATTTCAATCCGTAATGAATTAATTCAGTCCATTAATTAATTAATTCAGTACGTAAATAATTAATTCAATCCGTAAGGAATTAATTCAGTCCGTAAGGAATTAATTCAATCCGTAAGGAATTAATTCAATCCGTCAGGAATAAATTCAGTATGTAAGGAATTAATTCAGTCCGTAAGGAATTAATTCAATCCGTAAGGAATTAATTCAGTCCGTAAGGAACTAATTCAGTCCGTAAGGAACTAATTCAGTCCGTAATGTATTAATTCAGTCCGTAAGAAATTAATTAAGCCCGTAAGGAATTAATAAATTCCCTTAGGAATTAATTTGGTCCGTAAGGTATTAATTCATTCCTTTAAGAATTAATTCAGTCTGTAAGGAATTAATTCAATCCGTAAGGAATTAATTAAGCCCGTAAGGAATTAATTCATTCCCTAAGGAATTAATTCAATCCGTAAGGAATTAATTCAGTCCGTAAGGAATTAATTCAGTCCATTAATGAATTAATTCAGTCCGTAAGGAATTAATTCAGTCCGTAAGGAATTAATTCAGTCCGTAAGAAATTAATTCAGAAAGTAAGGAATTAATTCAGTCCGTAAGGAATTGGTTCAGTCGGTAAGGAATTAATTCAGTCCGTAAGAAATTAATTCAGCATGTAAGGAATTAATTCATTCCCAAAGGAATTAATTCGGTCCGTAAGGAATTAATTCAGTCCGTAAATAATTAATTCAGTCCGTAAGGATCTAATTCATTCCGTAAGGAATTAATTCAGCCCGTAAGGAATTAATTCAATCTCTAAGGAATTAATTTGGTCTGTAAGGAATTAATTCATTCCGTTAAGAATTAATTCATTCTGTAAGGAATTAATTCAATCCGTAAGGAATTAATTCAGTCCGTAAGGAATTAATTCAATCCGTAAGGAATTAATTCCGTCCGTAAGGAATAAATTCAGTCCGGAAGGTATTAATTCAATCCGTAATGAATTAATTCAGTCCGAAAGGAATTAAGCCCGTAAGGAATTAACTCAGTCCATTAATTAATTAATTCAGTCCGTAAGGAATTTATTCAGTCCGAAAGGAATTAATTCAGTCCGTAAGGAATTAATTCAATCCGTAAGGAATTAATTCAGTCCGTAAGGAATGAATTCAGTCCGTAAGGAATTAATTCAATCCGTAAATAATTAATTAAATCCGTAAGGAATCAATTCCGTCCGTAAGGAATTAATTCAGTCCGTAAGGAATTATTTCAATCCGTAATGAATTAATTCAGTCCATTAATTAATTAATTCAGTACGTAAATAATTAATTCAATCCGTAAGGAATTAATTCAGTCCGTAAGGAATTAATTCAATCCGTAAGGAATTAATTCAATCCGTCAGGAATAAATTCAGTATGTAAGGAATTAATTCAGTCCGTAAGGAATTAATTCAATCCGTAAGGAATTAATTCAGTCCGTAAGGAATTAATTCAGTCCGTAAGGAATTAATTCAATCCGTAATGAATTAATTCAGTCCGTAAGGAATTAATTCAGTACGTAAATAATTAATTTAGTCCGTAAGGATTTAATTCAGTCCGTAAGGAATTAATTCAGTCCGTAAAGAATTAATTCAATCCGTAAGGAATTAATTCAATCCGTAAGGAATTATTCAATCCGTAAGGAATTAATTCAGTCCGTAAGGAATTAATTCAGTCCGTAAGGAATTAATTCAATCCGTAAGGAATTAATTCAATCCGTAAGAAATAAATTCAGTCCGTAAGGAATTAATTCAGTCCGTAATTAATTAATTCAATCCGTAAGGAATTAATTCAATCCGTAAGGAATAAATTCATTCCGTAAGGAATTAATTCAGTCCGTAAGGAATTAATTCAATCTGTAATGAATTAATTCAATAAGTAAGGAATTAATTCAATCCGTAAGGAATTAATTCAGTCCGTAAGGAATTAATTCAGTCCGTAAGGAATTAATTCAGTCCGTAAGGAATTAATTCAATCCGTAAGGAATTTATTCAGTCCGTAAGGAATTGATTCAGTCCGTAAGGAATTAATTCAGTCCGTAAGGAATAAATTCAGTCCGTAAGAAAGTAATTCAGCCCGTAAGGAATTAATTCATTCCCTAAGGAACTAATTCAGTCCGTAATGTATTAATTCAGTCCGTAAGAAATTAATTCAGTCCGTAAGAAATTAATTCAGCCCGTAAGGAATTAATTAATTCCCTAAGGAATTAATTTGGTCCGTAAGGAATTAATTTGGTCCGTAAGGAATTAATTCATTCCGTAAGGAATTAATTCAATCCGTAAGGAATTAATTCATTCCGTAAGGAATTTATTATGTTAGTAAGGAATTAATTCAGTCCGTAAGGCACTAATTCAGTCCGTAATGTATTAATGCAGTCCGTAAGGAATAAATTCAGCCCGTAAGGAATTAATTCAATCTCTAAGGAATTAATTTGGTCCGTAAAGTATTAATTCATTCAGTTAAGAATTAATTCATTCTGTAAGGAATTAATTCAATCCGTAAGGAATTTATTCAGTCCGAAAGGAATTAATTCAATCCGTAAGGAATTAATTCCGTCCGTAAGGAATTTATTCAGTCCGTAAGGAATTAATTCAGTCCGTAAGGAATTAATTCAATCCGTAATGAATTAATTCAGTCCATTAATTAATTAATTCAGTACGTAAATAATTAATTCAGTCCATAAGGATTTAATTCAGTCCGTAAGGAATTAATTCAGTCCGTAAAGAATTAATTCAATCCGTAAGGAATTAATTCAATCCCTAAGGAATTAATTCATTCCCTAAGGAATTAATTCATTCCGTAAGGAATTAATTCAGTCCGTAAGAAAGTAATTCAGCCCGAAAGGAATTAATTCATTCCCTAAGGAATTAATTCAGTCCGTAAAGAATTAATTCAGTCCGTAAGGAATTAATTCAGTCCGTAAGAAAGTAATTCAGCCCGTAAGGAATTAATTCATTCCCTAAGGAATTAATTCAGTCCGTAAAGAATTAATTCAGTCCGTAAGGAATTAATTCAGTAAGTAAGGAATTAATTCAGTCCGTAAGGAATTAATTCAGTCCGTAAGGAATTAATTCAATCCGTAAGGAATTAATTCCATCCG
>JAKZAN010000005.1:519157-646772 GCA_023053545.1 Lepidurus packardi
AGGAAATTTCAGGTAAAATTACAAGCAAATTTCAAGGAAATTTCATTGAAATTTCAGGTAAAATTACAAGCATATTTCAACGAAATTTCAATGAAATTTCAGTGTAATTTCAATAAAATTTCATTGAAATTTCAGGTAAAATTACAAGCATATTTCAACGAAATTTCAATGAAATTTCAGTGTAATTTCAATAAGATTTCGAGGAAATTTCAGGTAAAATTACAAGCAAATTTCAAGTAAATTTCATTGAAATTTCAGGTAAAATTACAAGCATATTTCAACGAAATTTCAATGAAATTTCAGTGTAATTTCAATAAGATTTCGAAGAAATTTCAGGTAAAATTACAAGCAAATTTCAAGAAAATTTCATTGAAATTTCAGGTAAAATTACAAGCATATTTCAACGACATTTCAATGAAATTTCAGTGTAATTGCAATAAGATTTCGAGGAAATTTCAGGTAAAATTACAAGCAAATTTCAAGGAAATTTCATTGAAGTTTCAGTGTAATTTCAATAAGATTTCGAGGAAATTTCAGGTAAAATTACAAGCAAATTTCAAGGAAATTTCATTGAAGTTTCAGATACAATTACAAGCATATTTCAACGAAATTTCAATGAAATTTCACTGTAATTTCATTAAGATTTCGAAGAAATTTCAGGTAAAATCAAGTAAATTTCAGGGAAATTTCAGGTAAAATTACAAGCAAATTTCAAGGAAATTTCATTGAAATTTCAGGTAAAATTACAAGCATATTTCAAAGAAATTTCAATGAAATTTCAGTGTAATTTCAATAAGATTTCGAAGAAATTTCAGGTAAAATTACATGCAAATTTCAAGGAAATTTCATTGAAGTTTCAGTGTAATTTCAATAAGATTTCGAAAAAATTTCAGGTAAAATTACAATCAAATTTCATTGAAATTTCAGGTAAAATCACAGCATGTTTCAACGAAATCTCAATGAAATTTCAGTGTAATTTCCATAAGATTTCGAGGAAATTTCAGGTAAAATTACAAGCAAATTTCAAGGAAAATTCATTGAAATTTCAGGTAAAATTACAAGCATATTTCAACGAAATTTCAATGAAATTTCAGTGTAATTTCAATAAGATTTCGAGGAAATTTGAGGTAAAATTACAAGCAAATTTCAAGGAAATTTCATTGAAGTTTCAGTGTAATTTCAATAAGATTTCGAGGAAATTTCAGGTAAAATTACAAGCAAATTTCAAGGAAATTTCATTGAAGTTTCAGGTAAAATTACAAGCAAATTTCAAGGAAATTTCATTGAAGTTTCAGGTAAAATTACAAGCATATTTCAACGAAATTTCAATGAAATTTCACTGTAATTTCATTAAGATTTCGAAGAAATTTCAGGTAAAATCAAGTAAATTTCAGAGAAATTTCAGGTAAAATTACAAGCAAATTTCAAGGAAATTTCATTGAAATTTCAGGTAAAATTACAAGCATATTTCAACGAAATTTCAATGAAATTTCAGTGTAATTTCAATAAGATTTCGAAGAAATTTCAGTTAAAATTACAAGCAAATTTCAGGGAAATTCAGGTAAAATTACAAGCAAATTTCAAGAAAATTTCATTGAAATTTCAGGTAAAATTACAAGCATATTTCAACGAAATTTCAATGAAATTTCAGTGTAATTTCAATAAGATTTCGAAGAAATTTCAGGTAAAATTACAAGCAAATTTCAGGGAAATTTCAGGTAAAATTACAAGAAAATTTCAAGAAAATTTCATTGAAATTTCAGGTAAAATTACTAGCATATTTCAACGAAATTTCAATGAAATTTCAGTGTAATTTCAATAATATTTCGAGGAAATTTCAGGTAAAAATACAAGCAAATTTCAAGGAAATTTCATTGAAATTTCAGGTAAAATTACAAGCATATTTCAAGGAAATTTCAAGGAAATTTCAGGTAAAATTACAAGCAAATTTCAAGGAAATTTCATTGAAATTTCAGGTAAAATTACAAGCATATTTCAACGAAATTTCAATGAAATTTCAGTGTAATTTCAATAAGATTTTGAGGAAATTTCAGGTAAAATTACAAGCATATTTCAACGAAATTTCAATGAAATTTCAGTGTAGTTTCAATAAGATTTCGAGGAAATTTCAGGTAAAATTACAAGCAAATTTCAAGGAAATTTCATTTAAATTTCAGGTAAAATTACAAGCATATTTCAACGAAATTTCAATGAAATTTCAGTGTAATTTCAATAAGATTACGAGTAAATTTCAGGTAAAATTACAAACAAATTTCAAGGAAATTTCATTGAAATTTCAGGTTAAATTACAAGTATACTTCAACGAAATTTCAATGAAATTTCATTGTAATTTCAATAAGATTTCGAGGAAATTTCAGGTAAAATTACAGGCAAATTTCAAGGAAATTTCATTGAAATTTCAGGTAAAATTACACGCATATTTCAACGAAATTTCGATGAAATTACAGTGTAATTTCAATGAGATTTCGTGGAAAATTCAGGTAAAATTACAAGCAAATTTCAAGCAAATTTCATTGAAATTTCAGGTAAAATTACTAACAAATTTCAAGGAAATTTCATTGAAATTTCAGGTAAAATTACAAGCATGTTTCAACGAAATCTCAATGAAATTTCAGTGTAATTTCAATAAGATTTCGAAGAAATTTCAGGTAAAATTACAAGCAAATTTCAGGGAAATTTCAGGTAAAATTACAAGCAAATTTCAAGAAAATTTCAGGTAAAATTACAAGCATATTTCAAAGACATTCCAATGAAATTTCAGTGTAATTGCAATAAGATTTCGAAGAAATTTCAGGTAAAATTACAAGCAAATTTCAGGGAAATTTCAGGTAAAATTACAAGCAAATTTCAAGAAAATTTCAGTTAAAATTACAAGCATATTTCAACGACATTCCAATGAAATTTCAGTGTAATTGCAATAAGATTTCGAGGAAATTTCAGGTAAAATTACAAGCAAATTTCAAGGAAATTTCATTGAAGTTTCAGTGTAATTTCAATAAGATTTCGAAGAAATTTCAGGTAAAATTACAAGCAAATTTCAAGGAAATTTCATTGAATTTTCAGGTAAAATTACAAGCAAAATTCAAGGAAATTTCATTGAAATTTCAGGTAAAATCACAAGCATATTTCAACGAAATCTCAATGAAATTTCAGTGTAATTTCAATAAGATTACGAGGAAATTTCAGGTAAAATAACAAGCAAATTTCAAGGAAATTTCATTGAAATTTCAGGTAAAATCACGAGCACATTTCAACGAAATCTCAATGAAATTTCAGTGTAATTTCAATAAGATTTCGAGGAAATTTCAGGTAAAATTACAAGCAAATTTCAAAAAAAATTCCATTGAAATTTCAGGTAAAATTACAAGCATATTTCAACGACATTCCAATGAAATTTCAGTGTAATTTCAATAAGATTTCGAGGAAATTTCAGGTAAAATTACAAGCAAATTTCAAGGAAATTTCATTGAAATTTCAGGTAAAATTATAAGCATATTTCAATGAAATTTCAATGAAATTTCAGTGTAATTCCAATAAGATTTCGAGGAAATTTCAGGTAAAATTACAAGCAAATTTCAAGGAAATTTCACTGAAGTTTCAGTGTAATTTCAATAAGATTTCGAGGAAATTTCAGGTAAAATTACAAGCAAATTTCAAGGAAATTTCATTGAAATTTCAGGTAAAAGTACAAGCATATTTCAACGAAATTTCAATGAAATTTCAGTATAATTTCAATAAGATTTCGAGAAATTTCAGGTAAAATTACAAGCAAATTTCAGGGAAATTCAGGTAAAATTACAAGCAAATTTCAAGAAAATTTCATTGAAATTTCAGGTAAAATTACAAACATATTTCAACGACATTTCAATGAAATTTCAGTGTAATTTCAATAAGATTTCGAGGAAATTTCAGGTAAAATTACAAGCAAATTTCAAGGAAATTTCAGTGTAATTGCAATAAGATTTCGAGGAAATTTCAGGAAAAATTACAAGCAAATTTCAAGGAAATTTCATTAAATTTTCAGTATAATTTCAATAAGATTTCGAGGAAATTTCAGGTAAAATTACAAGCAAATTTCAAGGAAATTTCATTGAAGTTTCAGGTAAAATTACAAGCATATTTCAACGAAATTTCAATGAAATTTCACTGTAATTTCATTAAGATTTCGAAGAAATTTCATGTAAAATCAAGTAAATTTCAGGGAAATTTCAGGTAAAATTACAAGCAAATTTCAATGAAATTTCATTGAAATTTCAGGTTATATTACAAGCATATTTCAACGAAATTTCAATGAAATTTCAGTGTAATTTCAATAAGATTTCGAGTAAATTTCAGGTAAAATTACAAACAATTTTCAAGGAAATTTCATTGAAATTTCAGGTTAAATTACAAGTATACTTCAACGAAATTTCAATGAAATTTCATTGTAATTTCAATAAGATTTCGAGGAAATTTCAGGTAAAATTACAGGCAAATTTCAAGGAAATTTCATTGAAATTTCAGGTAAAATTACACGCATATTTCAACGAAATTTCGATGAAATTTCAGTGTAATTTCAATGAGATTTCGAGGAAATTTCAGGTAAAATTACAAGCAAATTTCAAGGAAATTTCATTGAAGTTTCAGTGTAATTTCAATAAGATTTCGAAAAAATTTCAGGTAAAATTACAAGCAAATTTCAAGGAAATTTCATTGAAATTTCAGGTAAAATCACAAGCATGTTTCAACGAAATCTCAATGAAATTTCAGTGTAATTTCAATAAGATTTCGAAGAAATTTCAGGTAAAATTACAAGCAAATTTCAGGGAAATTTCAGGTAAAATTACAAGCAAATTTCAAGAAAATTTCAGGTAAAATTACAAGCATATTTCAAAGACATTCCAATGAAATTTCAGTGTAATTGCAATAAGATTTCGAAGAAATTTCAGGTAAAATTACAAGCAAATTTCAGGGAAATTTCAGGTAAAATTACAAGCAAATTTCAAGAAAATTTCAGTTAAAATTACAAGCATATTTCAACGACATTCCAATGAAATTTCAGTTTAATTGCAATAAGATTTCGAGGAAATTTCAGGTAAAATTACAAGCAAATTTCAAGGAAATTTCATTGAAGTTTCAGTGTAATTTCAATAAGATTTCGAAGAAATTTCAGGTAAAATTACAAGCAAATTTCAAGGAAATTTCATTGAATTTTCAGATAAAATTACAAGCAAAATTCATGGAAATTTCATTGAAATTTCAGGTAAAATCACAAGCATATTTCAACGAAATCTCAATGAAATTTCAGTGTAATTTCAATAAGATTACGAGGAAATTTCAGGTAAAATAACAAGCAAATTTCAAGGAAATTTCATTGAAATTTCAGGTAAAATCACAAGCACATTTCAACGAAATCTCAATGAAATTTCAGTGTAATTTTAATAAGATTTCGAGGAAATTTCAGGTAAAATTACAAGCAAATTTCAAGGAAATTTCATTGAAGTTTCAGGTAAAATTACAAGCATATTCCAACGAAATTTCAATGAAATTTCACTGTAATTTCATTAAGATTTCGAAGAAATTTCATGTAAAATCAAGTAAATTTCAGGGAAATTTCATTGAAATTTCAGGTTATATTACAAGCATATTTCAACGAAATTTCAATGAAATTTCAGTGTAATTGCAATAAGATTTCGAGGAAATTACAGGTAAAATTACAAGCAAATTTCAAGGAAATTTCATTGAAGTTTCAGTGTAATTTCAATAAGATTTCGAAAAAATTTCAGGTAAAATTACAAGCAAATTTCAAGGAAATTTCATTGAAATTTCAGGTAAAATTACAAGCAAATTTCAAGAAAATTTCATTGAAATTTCAGGTAAAACCACAAGCATGTTTCAACGAAATCTCAATGAAATTTCAGTGTAATTTTAATAAGATTTCGAGGAAATTTCAGGTAAAATTACAATCAAATTTCAAGAAAATTTCATTGAAATTTCAGGTAAAATTATAAGCATATTTCAACGAAATTTCAATGAAATTTCAGTGTAATTGCAATAAGATTTCGAGGAAATTTCAGGTAAAATTACAAGCAAATTTCAAGGAAATTTCATTGAAATTTCAGGTAAAATTACAAGCATATTTCAACGAAATTTCAATGAAATTTTATTGAAATTTGCTTGTAATTTTACCTGAAATTTCCTCGAAATCTTATTGCAATTACACTGAAATTTCATTGAAATTTCGTTGAAATATTCTTATAATTTTACCTGAAATTTCAATGAAATTTCCTTGAAATTTGCTTGTAATTTTACCTGAAATTTCAATGAAATTTCATCGAAATTTTATTGAAATTACACTGAAATTTCATTGAAATTTCGTTGAAATATGCTTGTAATTTTACCTGACCTCACCTGACCTGACCTCACCTGACCTGACCTCACCTCACCTGACCTGAACTGACCTGACCTCACCTGACCTGACCTCACCTGACCTGATTATATTGTGACGTTGTAATTAAGAAGGTGTATTGAATTGACAATAACAACGTCGAGGGTGTTCAACAAAGGATTATGTATAAGGTGTTTATTGATCAAAAGATCTAAGCCAAGTAATCGCGAAGCAAACAGGATAGAGTAGAATCGCACACCATCCGGTCTACGTGCAAAGCAACTAGATGTGCGGAAACAGCTAAACATATTTTTTGCAACGTCACAATATACTATATTACTGATACTGATTATATATACTGATTGATACTGATTACTGATACTGATTATATATTATATTATATTATATTATATTAAATATAATATAATATATATATAATATAATATAATATAATAAAATATCGGGTATATAATAATAGTTTGATCGGTGTCTCTGATAGGGTCTCTAATCGGGTCTCTGATCGGGTCTCTGATCGTGTATCTAATAGGGTCTCTAATCGGGTCTCTGATCGGGTCTTTAATCGGGTCTCTAATCGGGTCTCTGATCGGGTCTCTGATCGGGTTAACAGACGTGCACTCTCTAATCGGGTCTCTGATCGGGTTAACAGACGTGCATTCTCTAATCGACCCTCTGATTGGGTCTCTGATCGGGTTAACAGACGTGCACTTTGATCAGGTCTCTGATCGGGTCTCTGATCGGGTCTCTGATCGGATCTCTGATCAGGTCTATAATCGGGTCTCTAATTGGGTTAACTGAAGTGCACTTTGATTGGGTCTCTAATCGGATCTCTGATCGGGTCTCTAAAAGGGGTTTCTGATCGGGTTAACAGAGTGCACTTTGATCTTGTCTCTGAACGGGTCTCTGATCGGGTCTCTAATCGGGTCTCTGGTCGGGTCTCTGATCGGGTCTCTAATCGGGCCTCTAATCGGGTCTCTAATCGGGTCTCTAATCGGGTCTCTAAACGGGTCTCTGATCGGGTCTCTAATCGGGTCACTAATCTGGTCTCTGATCGGGTCTCTGATCGGATTAACAGACGTGCACTTTGATCGGGTCTCTGATCGGGTCTCTAATCGGGTCTCTGATCGGGTCTCTGATCGGGTTAACAGACGTGCACTTTCTAATGGGGTCTCTGATCGGGTCTCTGATCGTGTTAACAGACGTGCACTCTCTAATCGGTTCTCTGATCGGGTTAACAGACGTGCACTTTGATCGGGTCTCTTATCGGGTCTCTAATCGGGTTAACAGACTTGCATTTTGATCGGGTCTCTTATCGGTTCTCTGATCGGGTCTCTAATCGGGTCTCTAATCGGTTCTCTAATCAGGTCTCTGATCTGGTCTCTGATCTGATCCCGTCTCTGATCGGGTCTCTAATCGTGTCTCTAATCGGGTCTCTAAACGGGTCTCTGATCTGGTCTCTGATCGTGTATCTAATAGGGTTTCTAATTGGGTCTCTGATCGTGTCTCTAATAGGGTCTCTAATCGGGTCTCTAATCCGGTCTCTAATCGGGTCTCTAATCGGGTCTCTGATCGGATTAACAGACGTGCACTTTGATCCCGGGTCTGATCGGGTCTCTAATCGGGTCTCTGATCGTGTCTCTAATAGGGTCTCTAATCGGGTCTCTGATCGGGTCTCTAATCGGGTCTCTAATCGGGTCTCTAATCGGGTCTCTAATCGGGTCTCTGATCGGGTCTCTGATCGTGTTAACAGACGTGCACTCTCTAATCTGGTCTCTGATCGGGTCTCTGATCGGTTTAACAGACGTGCACTCTCTAATCGGGTCTCTGATTGGGTCTCTGATCGGGTTAACAGACGTGCACTTTGATCGGGTCTCTGATCGGGTCTCTGATCGGGTTAACAGACGGGCACTCTCTAATGGGGTCTCTGATCGGGTCTCTGATCGTGTTAACAGACGTGCACTCTCTAATCGGTTCTCTGATCGGGTTAACAGACGTGCACTTTGATCGGGTCTCTGATCTGGTCTCTGATCTGATCCCGTCTCTGATCGGGTCTCTAATCGTGTCTCTAATCGGGTCTCTAAACCGGTCTCTGATCGGGTCTATGATCGTGTATCTAATAGGGTTTCTAATTGGGTCTCTGATCGTGTCTCTAATAGGGTCTCTAATCGGGTCTCTAATCGGGTCTCTAATCGGGTCTCTAATCGGGTCTCTAATCGGGTCTCTGATCGGATTAACAGACGTGCACTTTGATCCCGTCTCTGATCGGGTCTCTAATCGGGTCTCTAATCGGGTCTCTAAACGGGTCTCTGATCGGGTCTCTGATCGTGTATCTAATAGGGTTTCTAATTGGGTCTCTGATCGGGTCTCTGATCGTGTCTCTAATATGGTCTCTAATCGGGTCTCTGATTGTGTCTCTAATAGGGTCTCTAATCGGGTTTCTGATCGGGTCTCTAATCGGGTCTCTAATCGGGTCTCTAATCGGGTCTCTAATCGGGTCTCTGATCGGGTCTCTGATATCGCTAACAGACGTGCACTCTCTAATCTGGTCTCTGATCGGGTCTCTGATCGGTTTAACAGACGTGCACTCTCTAATCGGGTCTCTGATTGGGTCTCTGATCGGGTTAACAGACGTGCACTTTGATCGGGTCTCTGATCGGGTCTCTGATCGGATCTCTGATCAGCTCTAATCGGGTCTCTGATTGGGTATACTGAAGTGCACTTTGATTGGGTCTCTTATCGGATTTCTGATCGGGTCTCTGATCGGGTCTCTGATCGGGTCTCTGATCGGGTCTCTATTCGGGTCTCTGATCGGGTCTCTGATCGGGTCTCTAATCGGGTCTCTAATCGGTTCTCTAATCAGGTCTCTTATCTGGTCTCTGATCGGATTAACAGACGTGCACTTTGATCCCGTCTCTGATCGGGTCTCTAATCGGGTCTCTAATCGGGTCTCTAATCGGGTCTCTGATCGGGTCTCTAATCGTGTCTCTGATCGGGTTTACAGACGTGCACTCTCTAATCGGTTCTCTGATCGGGTTAACAGACGTGCACTTTGATCGGGTCTCTGATCGGATCTCTGATTGGGTCTCTAATTGGGTTTCTGATCGGGTTAACAGACGTGCACTCTCTAATCGGGTCTCTGATCGGGTTAATAGACGTGCACTTTGATCGGGTTTCTGATCGGATCTCTGATTGGGTCTCTGATCGGGTCTCTAATCGGGTAAACAGACGTGCACTTTGACCGGGTCTCTGATCGGATCTCTGATCGGATCTCTGATCGGATCTCTGATCGGATCTCTGATCGGATCTCTGATCGGATCTTTGATCGTGTCTCTAATGGGGTTTCTGATCGGGTTAACAGACGTAAACTTTGATCGGGTCTCTGATCGGGTCTCAAATCGGGTCTCTGATCGGGTCTCTGATCGGGACTCTAATCGGGTTAACAGACGTGCACTTTGATCGGGTCTCTGATCGGGTCTCTGATCGGATCTCTGATCGGGTCTCTAATCGGGTGTCTGATCGGGTCTCTTATCGGGTCTCTAATCGTGTCTCTGATCGTGCCTCTAATCGGGTTTCTGATCGGGTCTCTGGTCGTTTTAACAGACGTGCACTCTCTAATAGGATCTCTGATTGGGTCTCTGATCGGGTCTCTGATCGGGTCTCGTATCGGGTCTCTGATCGGGTCTCTAATCGGGTTAACAGACGTGCACTTTGATCGGGTCTCTGATCGGATCTCTGATCGGGTCTCTGATCTGGTCTCTAATCGGGTCTCTAATCGGGTCTCTGATACGGTCTCTGATCGGGTCTCTGATCGGGTCTCTGATCGGGTCTCTGATCGGGTCTCTGATCGGGTCTCTGATCGGGTCTCTAATCGGGTCTCAAATCATGTCTCTGATCGGGTCTCTAATCGGGTCTCTGATCAGGCCTCTGTCGGGTTAACAGACGTGCACTTTGATCGGGTTTCTGATCGGTTCTCTGATCGGGTCTCTGATCGGGTCTCTGATCGGGTCTCTGATCGGGTCTTTGATCGGGTTAACAGACGTGCACTTTGATCGGGTCTCTGATCGGGTCTCTGATCGGGTCTCTAATCGGGTCTCTAATCGGGTCTCTAATCGGGTCTCTAATCGGTTCTCTAATCAGGTCTCTGATTTGGTCTCTGATCGGATTAACAGACGTGCCCTTTGATCCCGTCTCTGATCGGGTCTATAATCGTGTCTCTAATCGGGTCTCTGATCGTGTATCTAATAGGGTCTCTAATTGGGTCTCTGATCGGGTCTCTTATCGTGTCTCTAATAGGGTCTCTAATCGGGTCTCTGATCGGGTCTCTAATCGGGTCTCTAATCGGGTCTCTGATCGGGTCTCTAATCGGGTCTCTGATCGGGTTAACAGACGTGCACTCTCTAATCGGGTCTCTAATCGGTTCTCTGATCGGGTTAACAGACGTGCAGTTTGATCGGTTCTCTGATCGGGTCTCTAATCGGGTCTCTGATCGGGTCTCTGATCGGGTTAACAGACGTGCAGTTTGATCGGGTCTCTGATCGGGTCTCTAATCGGGTTAACAGACGTGTATTTTGATCGGGTCTCTTATCGGTTCTCTGATCGGGTCTCTAATCGGGTCTCTAATCGGGTCTCTAATCGGGTCTCTGATCGGATTAACAGACGTGCACTTTGATCCCGTCTCTAATGGGTCTCTAATTAGGTCTCTAATCGGGTCTCTAAACGGGTCTCTGATCGGGTCTCTGATCGTGTCTCTAATAGGGTCTCTACTCGGGTCTCTGATCGGGTCTCTAATCGGGTCTCTAATCGGGTCTCTAATCGGGTCTCTAATTGGGTCTCTGATCGGGTCTCTGATCGGGTTAACAGACGTGCACTCTCTAATCTGGTCTCTGATCGGGTTAACAGACGTGCACTCTCTAATCGGGTCTCTGATCGGGTCTCTGATCGGATCTCTGATCAGCTCTAATCGGGTCTCTGATTGGGTTTACTGAAGTGCACTTTGATTGGGTCTCTTATCGGATTTCTGATCGGGTCTCTAATCTGGTTTCTGATCGGGTTATCAGAGTGCACTTTGATCGGGTCTCTGATCGGGTCTCTGATCGGGTCTCTATTCGGTTCTCTGATCGGGTCTCTGATCGGGTCTCTAATCGGGTCTCTAATCGGTTCTCTAATCAGGTCTCTGATCTGGTCTCTGATCGGATTAACAGACGTGCACTTTGATCCCGTCTCTGATCGGGTCTCTAATCGGGTCTCTAATCGGGTCTCTAATCGGGTCTCTGATCGGGTCTCTAATCGGGTCTCTGATCGGGTTAACAGACGTGCACTCTCTAATCGGGTATCTGATCGGGTCTCTGATCGGGTCTCTAATCGGGTCTCTGATCGGGTTAACAGACGTGCACTCTCTAATTGGTTCTCTGATCGGGTTAACAGACGTGCACTTTGATCGGGTCTCTGATCGGATCTCTGATTGGGTCTCTAATTGGGTTTCTGATCAGGTTAACAGACGTGCACTCTCTAATCGGGTCTCTGATCGGGTTAATAGACGTGCACTTTGATCGGGTTTCTGATCGGGTCTCTAATCGCGTCTCCGATCGGGTCTCTGATCGGGTCTCTGATCGGGTCTCTAATCGGGTAAACAGACGTGCACTTTGATCGGGTCTCTGATCGGATCTCTGATCGGATCTTTGATCGGATCTCTGATCGGATCTCTGATCGGATCTCTGATCGGATCTCTGATCGGATCTCTGATCGGATCTCTGATCGGATCTCTGATCGGATCTCTGATAGGATCTCTGATCGGATCTCTGATCGGATCTCTGATCGGATCTCTGATCGGATCTCTGATCGTGTCTCTAATGGGGTTTCTGATCGGGTTAACAGACGTACACTTTGATCGGGTCTCTGATCGGGTCTCAAATCGGGTCTCTGGTCGGGTCTCTGATCGGGACTCTAATCGGGTTAACAGACGTGCACTTTGATCGGGTCTCTGATCGGGTCTCTGATCGGATCTCTGATCGGGTCTCTAATCGGGTGTCTGATCGGGTCTCTTATCGGGTCTCTAATCGGGTCTCTGATCTTGTCTCTAATCGGGTCTCTGATCGCGTCTCTGGTCGGGTTAACAGACGTGCACTCTCTAATAGGATCTCTGATCGGGTCTCTGATCGGGTCTCTGATCGGGTCTCGTATCGGGTCTCTGATCGGGTCTCTAATCGGGTTAAAAGACGTGCACTTTGATCGGGTCTCTGATCGGTTCTCTGATCGGGTCTCTGATCGGGTCTCTGATCGGGTCTTTGATCGGGCTAACAGACGTGCACTTTGATCGGGTCTCTGATCGGGTCTCTGATCGGGTCTCTAATCGGGTCTCTAATCGGGTCTCTAATCGGTTCTCTAATCAGGTCTCTGATCTGGTCTCTGATCGGATTAACAGACGTGCACTTTGATCCCGTCTCTGATCGGGTCTCTAATCGTGTCTCTAATCGGGTCTCTGATCGTGTATCTAATAGGGTCTCTAATTGGGTCTCTGATCGGGTCTCTGATCGTGTCTGTAATAGGGTCTCTAATCGGGTCTCTGATCGGGTCTTTAATCGGGTCTCTAATCGGGTCTCTGATCGGGTCTCTAATCGGGTCTCTGATCGGGTTAACAGACGTGCACTCTCTAATCGGGTCTCTGATCGGGTTAACAGACGTGCAGTTTGATCGGTTCTCTGATCGGGTCTCTAATCGTGTCTCTAATCGGGTCTCTAAACGGGTCTCTGATCGGGTCTCTGATCGGGTCTCTAATAGGGTCTCTAATCGGGTCTCTAGTCGGGTCTCTAATCGGGTCTCTAATCGGGTCTCTGATCGGATTAACAGACGTGCACTTTGATCCCGCCTCTGATCGGGTCTCTAATCGGGTCTCTAATCGGGTCTCTAAACGGGTCTCTGATCGGGTCTCTGATCGTGTATCTAATAGGGTTTCTAATTGGGTCTCTGATCGGGTCTCTGATCGCGTCTCTACTAGGGTCTCTAATCGGGTCTCTGATCGAGTCTCTAATCGGGTCTCTAATCGGGTCTCTAATCGGGTCTCTAATCGGGTCTCTAATCGGGTCTCTTATCGGGTTAACAGACGTGCACTCTCTAATCGGGTCTCTGATCGGTTTAACAGACGTGCACTCTCTAATCGGGTCTCTGATTGGGTCTCTGATCGGGTTAACAGACGTGCACTTTGATCGGGTCTCTGATCGGGTCTCTGATCGTATCTCTGATCAGCTCTAATCGGGTCTCTGATTGGGTTTACTGAAGTGCACTTTGATTGGGTCTATTATCGGATTTCTGATCGGGTTAAAAAGAGTGCACTTTGATCGGGTCTCTAATCGGGTCTCTGATCGGGTCTCTAATCGGGTCTCTAATCGGGTCTCTAATCGGGTCTGTGA
This sequence comes from Lepidurus packardi, assembly GCA_023053545.1. Taxonomy (NCBI): domain Eukaryota; kingdom Metazoa; phylum Arthropoda; class Branchiopoda; order Notostraca; family Triopsidae; genus Lepidurus; species Lepidurus packardi. The sequence continues at coordinate 532,970 of JAKZAN010000005.1, forward strand.
TCGGGTCTCTAATCGGGTCTCTAATCTGGTCTCTAATCGGGTCTCTGATCGGGTCTCTAATCGGGTTAACAGACGTGCACTTTGATCGGATTTCTGATCGGGTCTCTAATCTGGTTTCTGATCGGGTTAACAGAGTGCACTTTGATCGGGTCTCTGATCGGGTCTCTAATCGGTTCTCTAATCAGGTCTCTGATCTGGTCTCTGATCGGATTAGCAGACGTGCACTTTGATCCCATCTCTGATAGGGTCTCTAATCGGGTCTCTAATCGGGTCTCTAATCGGGTCTCTGATTGGGTCTCTAATCGGGTCTCTGATCGGGTTAACAGACGTGCACTCTCTAATCGGGTATCTGATCGGGTCTCTGATCGGGTCTCTAATCGGGTCTCTGATCGAGTCTCTGATCGCATTTCTATTCGGGTCTCTAATCGGTTCTCTGATCGGGTCTCTAATCGGGTCTCTGATCGGTTTTACAGACGTGCACTCTCTAATCGGTTCTTTGATCGGGTTAACAGACGTGCACTTTGATCGGGTCTCTGATCGGATCTCTGATTGGGTCTCTAATTGGGTTTCTGATCGGGTTAACAGACGTGCACTCTCTAATCGGGTCTCTGATCGGGTTAATAGACGTGCACTTTGATCGGGTTTCTGATCGGGTCTCTAATCGGGTCTCTGATCGGGTCTCTGATCGGGTCTCTGATCGGGTCTCTGATCGGGTCTCTAATCGGGTAAACAGACGTGCACTTTGATCGGGTCTCTGATCGGATCTCTGATCGGATCTCTGATCGTGTCTCTAATGGGGTTTCTGATCGGGTTAACAGACGTACACTTTGATCGGGTCTCTGATCGGTTCTCAAATCGGGTCTCTGATCGGGTCTCTGATCGGGACTCTAATCGGGTTAACATACGTGCACTTTGATCGGGTCTCTGATCGGGTCTCTGATCGGATCTCTGATCGGGTCTCTAATCGGGTGTCTGATCGGGTCTCTTATCGGGTCTCTAATCGTGTCTCTGATCGTGTCTCTAATCGGGTCTCTGATCGGGTCTCTGGTCGGGTTAACAGACGTGCACTCTCTAATAGGATCTCTGATCGGGTCTCTGATCGGGTCTCTGATCGGGTCTCTGATCGGGTCTCTGATCGGGTCTCGTATCGGGTCTCTGATCGGGTCACTAATCGGGTTAACAGACGTGCACTTTGATCGGGTCTCTGATCGGATCTCTGATCGGGTCTCTGATCTGGTCTCTAATCGGGTCTCTAATCGGGTCTCTGATAGGGTCTCTGATCGGGTCTCTGATCGGGTCTCTGATCGGGTCTCTGATCGGGTCTCTATTCGGGTCTCTGATCGGGTCTCTGATCGGGTCTCTAATCGGGTCTCTAATCGGTTCTCTAATCAGGTCTCTGATCTGGTCTCTGATCGGATTAGCAGACGTGCACTTTGATCCCGTCTCTGATCGGGTCTCTAATTGGGTCTCTAATCGGGTCTCTAATCGGGTCTCTGATTGGGTCTCTAATCGGGGCTCTGATCGGGTTAACAGACGTGCACTCTCTAATCGGGTATCTGATCGGGTCTCTGATCGGGTCTCTAATCGGGTCTCTGATCGGGTCTCTGATCGCATCTCTATTCGGGTCTCTAATCGGGTCTCTGATCGGGTCTCTAATCGGGTCTCTGATCGGTTTTACAGACGTGCACTCTCTAATCGGTTCTCTGATCGGGTTAACAGACGTGCACTTTGATCGGGTCTCTGATCGGATCTCTGATTGGGTCTCTAATTGGGTTTCTGATCGGGTTAACAGACGTGCACTCTCTAATCGGGTCTCTGATCGGGTTAATAGACGTGCACTTTGATCGGGTTTCTGATCGGGTCTCTAATCGGGTCTCTGATCGGGTCTCTGATCGGGTCTCTGATCGGGTCTCTAATCGGGTAAACAGACGTGCACTTTGATCGGGTCTCTGATCGGATCTCTGATCGGATCTCTGATCGGATCTCTGATCGGATCTCTGATCGGATCTCTGATCGGACCTCTGATCGTGTCTCTAATGGGGTTTCTGATCGGGTTAACAGACGTACACTTTGATCGGGTCTCTGATCGGGACTCTAATCGATTTAACAGACGTGCACTTTGATCGAGTCTCTGATTGGGTCTCTGATCGGGTCTCTAATCGGGTCTCTAATCGGGTCTCTAATCGGTTCTCTAATCAGGTCTCTGATCTGGTCTCTGATCGGATTAACAGACGTGCACTTTGATCCCGTCTCTGATCGGGTCTCTAATCGTGTCTCTAATCGGGTCTCTGATCGTGTATCTAATAGGGTCTCTAATTGGGTCTCTGATCGGGTCTCTAATCGGGTCTCTAATCGGGTCTCTGATCGGGTCTCTAATCGGGTTAACAGACGTGCACTCTCTAATCGGGTCTCTGATCGGGTTAACAGACGTGCACTCTCTAATCGACTCTCTGATTGGGTCTCTGATCGGGTTAACAGACGTGCACTTTGATCGGGTCTCTGATCGGGTCTCTGATCGGATCTCTGATCAGGTCTATAATCCGGTCTCTAATTGGGTTAACTGAAGTGCACTTTGATTGGGTCTCTAATCGGATCTCTGATCGGGTCTCTAATCGGATCTCTGATCGGGTCTCTAATCGTGTTTCTGATCGGGTTAACAGAGTGCACTTTGATCTTGTCTCTGATCGGGTCTCTGATCGGGTCTAAAATCGGGTCTCTGATCGGGTCTCTGATCGGGTCTCTAATCGGGCCTCTAATCGGTTCTCTAATCGGGTCTCTAATCGGGTATCTAATCGGGTCTCTGATCGGGTCTCTAATCGGGTCACTAATCGTGTCTCTGATCGGGTCTCTGATCGGTTTAACAGACGTGCACTTTGATCGGGTCTCTGATCGGGTTTCTAATCGGGTCTCTGATCGGGTCTCTAATCGGGTCTCTGATCGGGTCTCTGATCGGATTAACAGACGTGCACTTTGATCGGGTCTCTGATCGGGTCTCTAATCGGGTTAACAGACGTGTTTTTTGATCGGGTCTCTAATCGGTTCTCTAATCAGGTCTCTGATCTGGTCTCTGATCAGATTAACAGACGGGCACTTTGATCCCGTCTCTGATCGGGTCTCTAATCGGGTTAACAGACGTGCACTCTCTAATCGGGTCTCTGATCGGGTTAACAGACGTGCACTTTGATCGGGTCTCTGATCGGGTCTCTGATCGGATCTCTGATCAGGTCTATAATCCGGTCTCTCATTGGGTTAACTGAAGTGCACTTTGATTGGTCTCTAATCGGATCTCTGATCGGGTCTCTAATCGGGTTTCTGATCGGGTTAACAGAGTGCACTTTGATCTTGTCTCTGATCGGGTCTCTGATCGGATCTCTAATCGGGTCTCTGATCGGGTCTCTGATCGGGTCTCTAATCGGGTCTCTAATCGGGTCACTAATCGGGTCTCTGATCGGGTCTCTGATCGGATTAACAGACGTGCACTTTGATCGGGTCTCTGATCGGGTCTCTGATCGTGTCTCTGATCAGGTCTCTATTCGGGTCTCTGATCGGGTCTCTGATCGGGTCTCTAATCGGGTCTCTAATCGGTTCTCTAATCAGGTCTCTGATCTGGTCTCTGATCGGATTAACAGACGTGCACTTTGATCCCGTCTCTGATCGGGTCTCTAATCGGGTCTCTAATCGGGTCTCTAATCGGGTCTCTGATCGGGTCTCTAATCGGGTCTCTGATCGGGTTAACAGACGTGCACTCTCTAATCGGGTATCTGATCGGGTCTCTAATCGGTTCTCTAATCGGGTCTCTAATCGGGTCTCTAATCGGGTCTCTAATCGGGTCTCTGATCGGGTCTCTGATCGGGTTAACAGACGTGCACTCTCTAATCTGGTCTCTGATCGGGTCTCTGATCGGTTTAACAGACGTGCACTCTCTAATCGGGTCTCTGATTGGGTTTACTGAAGTGCACTTTGATTGGGTCTCTTATCGGATTTCTGATCGGGTCTCTAATCGGGTCTCTGATCGGGTCTCTGATCGGGTCTCTAATCGGGTCTCTGATCGGGTCTCTGATCGGGTCTCTAATCGGGCCTCTAATCGGTTCTCTAATCGGGTCTCTAATCGGGTCTCTAATCGGGTCTCTAATCGGTTCTCTAATCCGGTCTCTGATCTGGTCTCTGATCGGATTAACAGACGTGCACTTTGATCCCGGCTCTGATCGGGTCTCTAATCGGATCTCTAATCGGGTTTCTAATCGGGTCTCTGATCGGGTCTCTGATCGGGTCTCTGAACGGGTTTACAGACGTGCACTCTCTAATCGGTTCTCTGATCGGGTTAACAGACGTGCACTTTGATCGGTTCTCTGATCGTGTCTCTGATCGGGTCTCTGATCGGGTCTCTGATCGGGTCTCTAATCGGGATAACAGACGTGCACTTTGATTGGGTCTCTAATCGGATCTCAGATCGGGTCTCTAATCGGGTTTCTGATCGGGTTAACAGAGTGCACTTTGATCTTGTCTCTGATCGGGTCTCTAATCGGGTCACTAATCGGGTCTCTGATCGGGTTAACAGACGTGCACTTTGATCGGTTCTCTGATCGTGTCTCTGATCGGGTCTCTGATCGGGTCTCTGATCGGGTCTCTGATCGGGTCTCTAATCGGGTCTCTGATCGGGTCTCTGATCGCGTCTCAAATCGGGTCTCTAATCGGGTCTCTGATCGGGTCGCTAATCGGGTCTCTGATCGGGTTTACAGACGTGCACTCTCTAATCGGTTCTCCGATCGGGTTAACAGACGTGCACTTTGATCGGGTCCCTGATCGGATCTCTGATTGGGTCTCTAATTGGGTTTCTGATCGGGTTAACAGACGTGCACTCTCTAATCGGGTCTCTGATCGGGTTAACAGACGTGCATGCTCTAATCGACTCTCTGATTGGGTCTCTGATCGGGTTAACAGACGTGCACTTTGATCGGGTCTCTGATCGGATCTCTGATCAGGTCTATAATCCGGTCTCTAATTGGGTTAACTGAAGTGCACTTTGATTGGGTCTCTAATCGGATCTCTGATCGGGTCTCTGATCGGGTCTCTGATCGGGTCTCTAATCGGGTCTCTGATCGGGTCTCTGATCGGGTCTCTAATCGGGCCTCTAATCGGGTCTCTAATCGGGTCTCTAATCGGGTCTCTAATCGGTTCTCTGATCGGGTCTCTAATCGGGTCACTAATCGGGTCTCTGATCGGGTCTCTGATCGGATTAACAGACGTGCACTTTGATCGGGTCTCTGATCGGGTCTCTAATCGGGTTTCTGATCGGGTCTCTAATCGGGTCTCTGATCGGGTCTCTGATCGGGTCTCTAATCGGGTAAACAGACGTGCACTTTGATCGGGTCTCTGATCGGATCTCTGATCGGATCTCTGATCGGATCTCTGATCGGATCTCTGATCGGATCTCTGATCGGATCTCTGATCGGATCTCTGATCGGATCTCTGATCGGATCTCTGATCGGATCTCTGATCGTGTCTCTAATGGGGTTTCTGATCGGGTTAACAGACGTACACTTTGATCGGGTCTCTGATCGGGTCTCAAATCGGGTCTCTGATCGGGTCTCTGATCGGGACTCTGATCGGGTCTCTAATCGGGTTAACAGACGTGCACTTTGATCGGGTCTCGTATCGGGTCTCATCGGGTCTCTGATCGGATCTCTGATCGGGTCTCTGATCGGGTCTCTAATCGGGATAACAGACGTGCACTTTGATCTTGTTTCTGATCGGGTCTCTGATCGGATCTCTGATCAGGTCTATAATCCGGACTCTAATAGGGTTAACTGAAGTGCACTTTGATTGGGTCTCTAATCGGATCTCTGATCGGGTCTCTGATCGGGTCTCTGATCGGGTCTCTAATCGGGTGTCTGATCGGGTCTCTTATCGGGTCTCTAATCGTGTCTCTGATCGGGTCTCTAATCGGGTCTCTGATCGGGTCTCTGGTCGGGTTAACGGACGTGCACTCTCTAATAGGGTCTCTGATCGGGTCTCTGATCGGGTCTCTGATCGGGTCTCGTATCGGGTCTCATCGGGTCTCTGATCGGATCTCTGATCGGGTCTCTGATCGGGTCTCTGATCGGGTCTCTGATCGGGTCTCAAATCGAGTCTCTGATCGGGTCTCTGATCGGATCTCTGATCGGGTCTCTAATCGGGTTAACAGACGTGCACTTTAATCGGGTCTCTTTTCGGGTCTCTGACCGGGTCTCTGATCGGGTCTCTGATCGGGTCTCTAATCGGGTTTCTGATCGGGTCTCTGATCGGGTCTCTGATCGGGTCTCTAATCGGGTCTCTAATCGGGTCTCTAATCGGGTCTCTGATCACGTCTCTGATCGGGTCTCTGATCGGGTTAACAGATGTGCACTCTCTAAGCGGGTCTCTGATCGGGTTAACAGACGTGCACTCTCTAATCGGGTCTCTGATCGGGTTAACAGACGTGCACTTTGATCTTGTCTCTAATCGGGTCTCTGATAGGGTCTCGGATCGGGTCTCTGATCGGGTCTCTGATCGGGTCTCTGATCGGGTCTCTGATCGGGTCTCTGATCGGGTCTTTGATCGGGTTAACAGACGTGCACTTTGATCGGGTCTCTGATCGTGTCTCTGATCGGGTCTCTAATCGGGTCTCTGATCGGGTCTCTGGTCGGGTTAACGGACGTGCACTCTCTAATAGGGTCTCTGATCGGGTCTCTGATCGGGTCTCTGATCGGGTCTCTGATCGGGTCTCTGATCGGGTTAACAGACGTGCACTCTCTAATCGGGTATCTGATCGGGTCTCTGATCGGATCTCTAATCGGGTCTCTGATCGGGTCTCTCATCGGGTCTCTAATCGGGTCTCTAATCGGGTCACTAATCGGGTCTCTAATCGGGTCTCTGATCGGGTCTCTGATCGGGTTAACAGACGTGCACTCTCTAATCTGGTCTCTGATCGGGTCTCTGATCGGTTTAACAGACGTGCACTCTCTAATCGGGTCTCTGATTGGGTTTACTGAAGTGCACTTTGATTGGGTCTCTTATCGGATTTCTGATCGGGTCTCTAATCGGGTCTCTGATCGGGTCTCTGATCGGGTCTCTAATCGGGTCTCTGATCGGGTCTCTGATCGGGTCTCTAATCGGGCCTCTAATCGGTTCTCTAATCGGGTCTCTAATCGGGTCTCTAATCGGGTCTCTAATCGGTTCTCTAATCCGGTCTCTGATCTGGTCTCTGATCGGATTAACAGACGTGCACTTTGATCCCGGCTCTGATCGGGTCTCTAATCGGATCTCTAATCGGGTCTCTAATCGGGTCTCTGATCGGGTCTCTGATCGGGTCTCTGAACGGGTTTACAGACGTGCACTCTCTAATCGGTTCTCTGATCGGGTTAACAGACGTGCACTTTGATCGGTTCTCTGATCGTGTCTCTGATCGGGTCTCTGATCGGGTCTCTGATCGGGTCTCTAATCGGGTCTCTGATCGGGTCTCTGATCGCGTCTCAAATCGGGTCTCTAATCGGGTCTCTGATCGGGTCGCTAATCGGGTCTCTGATCGGGTTTACAGACGTGCACTCTCTAATCGGTTCTCTGATTGGGTTAACAGACGTGCACTTTGATCGGGTCTCTGATCGGATCTCTGATTGGGTCTCTAATGGGGTTTCTGATCGGGTTAACAGACGTGCACTCTCTAATCGGGTCTCTGATCGGGTTAACAGACGTGCACTCTCTAATCGACTCTCTGATTGGGTCTCTGATCGGGTTAACAGACGTGCACTTTGATCGTGTCTCTGATCGGGTCTCTGATCGGATCTCTGATCAGGTCTATAATCCGGACTCTAATTGGGTTAACTGAAGTGCACTTTGATTGGGTCTCTAATCGGATCTCAGATCGGGTCTCTAATCGGGTTTCTGATCGGGTTAACAGAGTGCACTTTGATCTTGTCTCTGATCGGGTCTCTAATCGGGTCACTAATCGGGTCTCTGATCGGGTTAACAGACGTGCACTTTGATCGGTTCTCTGATCGTGTCTCTGATCGGGTCTCTGATCGGGTCTCTGATCGGGTCTCTGATCGGGTCTCTAATCGGGTCTCTGATCGGGTCTCTGATCGCGTCTCAAATCGGGTCTCTAATCGGGTCTCTGATCGGGTCGCTAATCGGGTCTCTGATCGGGTTTACAGACGTGCACTCTCTAATCGGTTCTCCGATCGGGTTAACAGACGTGCACTCTCTAATCGGGTCTCTGATCGGGTTAACAGACGTGCATGCTCTAATCGACTCTCTGATTGGGTCTCTGATCGGGTTAACAGACGTGCACTTTGATCGGGTCTCTGATCGGATCTCTGATCAGGTCTATAATCCGGTCTCTAATTGGGTTAACTGAAGTGCACTTTGATTGGGTCTCTAATCGGATCTCTGATCGGGTCTCTGATCGGGTCTCTGATCGGGTCTCTAATCGGGTCTCTGATCGGGTCTCTGATCGGGTCTCTAATCGGGCCTCTAATCGGGTCTCTAATCGGGTCTCTAATCGGGTCTCTAATCGGTTCTCTGATCGGGTCTCTAATCGGGTCACTAATCGGGTCTCTGATCGGGTCTCTGATCGGATTAACAGACGTGCACTTTGATCGGGTCTCTGATCGGGTCTCTAATCGGGTTTCTGATCGGGTCTCTAATCGGGTCTCTGATCGGGTCTCTGATCGGGTCTCTGATCGGGTCTCTAATCGGGTAAACAGACGTGCACTTTGATCGGGTCTCTGATCGGATCTCTGATCGGTTCTCTGATCGGATCTCTGATCGGATCTCTGATCGGATCTCTGATCGGATCTCTGATCGGATCTCTGATCGGATCTCTGATCGGATCTCTGATCGGATCTCTGATCGGATCTCTGATCGGATCTCTGATCGGATCTCTGATCGGATCTCTGATCGTGTCTCTAATGGGGTTTCTGATCGGGTTAACAGACGTACACTTTGATCGGGTCTCTGATCGGGTCTCAAATCGGGTCTCTGATCGGGTCTCTGATCGGGACTCTGATCGGGTCTCTAATCGGGTTAACAGACGTGCACTTTGATCGGGTCTCGTATCGGGTCTCATCGGGTCTCTGATCGGATCTCTGATCGGGTCTCTGATCGGGTCTCTAATCGGGATAACAGACGTGCACTTTGATCTTGTTTCTGATCGGGTCTCTGATCGGATCTCTGATCAGGTCTATAATCCGGACTCTAATAGGGTTAACTGAAGTGCACTTTGATTGGGTCTCTAATCGGATCTCTGATCGGGTCTCTAATCGGGATTCTGATCGGGTTAACAGAGTGCACTTTGATCTTGTCTCTGATCGGGTCTCTAATCGGGTCACTAATCGGGTCTCTGATCGGGTTAACAGACGTGCACTTTGATCGGTTCTCTGATCGTGTCTCTGATCGGGTCTCTGATCGGGTCTCTGATCGGGTCTCTGATCGGGTCTCTAATCGGGTCTCTGATCGGGTCTCTGATCGCGTCTCAAATCGGGTCTCTAATCGGGTCTCTGATCGGGTCGCTAATCGGGTCTCTGATCGGGTTTACAGACGTGCACTCTCTAATCGGTTCTCCGATCGGGTTAACAGACGTGCACTTTGATCGGGTCCCTGATCGGATCTCTGATTGGGTCTCTAATTGGGTTTCTGATCGGGTTAACAGACGTGCACTCTCTAATCGGGTCTCTGATCGGGTTAACAGACGTGCATGCTCTAATCGACTCTCTGATTGGGTCTCTGATCGGGTTAACAGACGTGCACTTTGATCGGGTCTCTGATCGGATCTCTGATCAGGTCTATAATCCGGTCTCTAATTGGGTTAACTGAAGTGCACTTTGATTGGGTCTCTAATCGGATCTCTGATCGGGTCTCTGATCGGGTCTCTGAACGGGTCTCTAATCGGGTGTCTGATCGGGTCTCTTATCGGGTCTCTAATCGTGTCTCTGATCGGGTCTCTAATCGGGTCTCTGATCGGGTCTCTGGTCGGGTTAACGGACGTGCACTCTCTAATAGGGTCTCTGATCGGGTCTCTGATCGGGTCTCTGATCGGGTCTCGTATCGGGTCTCATCGGGTCTCTGATCGGATCTCTGATCGGGTCTCTGATCGGGTCTCTGATCGGGTCTCTGATCGGGTCTCAAATCGAGTCTCTGATCGGGTCTCTGATCGGATCTCTGATCGGGTCTCTAATCGGGTTAACAGACGTGCACTTTAATCGGGTCTCTTTTCGGGTCTCTGATCGGGTCTCTAATCGGGTTTCTGATCGGGTCTCTGATCGGGTCTCTGATCGGGTCTCTAATCGGGTCTCTAATCGGGTCTCTAATCGGGTCTCTGATCACGTCTCTGATCGGGTCTCTGATCGGGTTAACAGATGTGCACTCTCTAAGCGGGTCTCTGATCGGGTTAACAGACGTGCACTCTCTAATCGGGTCTCTGATCGGGTTAACAGACGTGCACTTTGATCTTGTCTCTAATCGGGTCTCTGATAGGGTCTCGGATCGGGTCTCTGATCGGGTCTCTGATCGGGTCTCTGATCGGGTCTCTGATCGGGTCTCTGATCGGGTCTTTGATCGGGTTAACAGACGTGCACTTTGATCGGGTCTCTGATCGTGTCTCTGATCGGGTCTCTAATCGGGTCTCTGATCGGGTCTCTGGTCGGGTTAACGGACGTGCACTCTCTAATAGGGTCTCTGATCGGGTCTCTGATCGGGTCTCTGATCGGGTCTCGTATCGGGTCTCATCGGGTCTCTGATCGGATCTCTGATCGGGTCTCTTATCGGGTCTCTGATCGTGTCTCTGATCGGGTCTCAAATCGAGTCTCTGATCGGGTCTCTGATCGGATCTCTGATCGGGTCTCTAATCGGGTTAACAGACGTGCACTTTAATCGGGTCTCTTTTCGGGTCTCTGACCGGGTCTCTGATCGGGTCTCTGATCGGGTCTCTAATCGGGTTTCTGATCGGGTCTCTGATCGGGTCTCTGATCGGGTCTCTAATCGGGTCTCTAATCGGGTCTCTAATCGGGTCTCTGATCACGTCTCTGATCGGGTCTCTGATCGGGTTAACAGATGTGCACTCTCTAAGCGGGTCTCTGATCGGGTTAACAGACGTGCACTTTGATCTTGTCTCTAATCGGGTCTCTGATAGGGTCTCGGATCGGGTCTCTGATCGGGTCTCTGATCGGGTCTCTGATCGGGTCTCTGATCGGGTCTCTGATCGGGTCTTTGATCGGGTTAACAGACGTGCACTTTGATCGGTTCTCTGATCGTGTCTCTGATCGGGTCTCTGATCGGGTCTCTGATCGGGTCTCTGATCGGGTCTCTAATCGGGTCTCTGATCGGGTCTCTGATCGGGTCTCTAATCGGGCCTCTAATCGGGTCTCTAATCGGGTCTCTAATCGGGTCTCTAATCGGTTCTCTGATCGGGTCTCTAATCGGGTCACTAATCGGGTCTCTGATCGGGTCTCTGATCGGATTAACAGACGTGCACTTTGATCGGGTCTCTGATCGGGTCTCTAATCGGGTTTCTGATCGGGTCTCTAATCGGGTCTCTGATCGGGTCTCTGATCGGGTCTCTGATCGGGTCTCTAATCGGGTAAACAGACGTGCACTTTGATCGGGTCTCTGATCGGATCTCTGATCGGTTCTCTGATCGGATCTCTGATCGGATCTCTGATCGGATCTCTGATCGGATCTCTGATCGGATCTCTGATCGGATCTCTGATCGGATCTCTGATCGGATCTCTGATCGGATCTCTGATCGTGTCTCTAATGGGGTTTCTGATCGGGTTAACAGACGTACACTTTGATCGGGTCTCTGATCGGGTCTCAAATCGGGTCTCTGATCGGGTCTCTGATCGGGACTCTGATCGGGTCTCTAATCGGGTTAACAGACGTGCACTTTGATCGGGTCTCGTATCGGGTCTCATCGGGTCTCTGATCGGATCTCTGATCGGGTCTCTGATCGGGTCTCTAATCGGGATAACAGACGTGCACTTTGATCTTGTTTCTGATCGGGTCTCTGATCGGATCTCTGATCAGGTCTATAATCCGGACTCTAATAGGGTTAACTGAAGTGCACTTTGATTGGGTCTCTAATCGGATCTCTGATCGGGTCTCTAATCGGGATTCTGATCGGGTTAACAGAGTGCACTTTGATCTTGTCTCTGATCGGGTCTCTAATCGGGTCACTAATCGGGTCTCTGATCGGGTTAACAGACGTGCACTTTGATCGGTTCTCTGATCGTGTCTCTGATCGGGTCTCTGATCGGGTCTCTGATCGGGTCTCTGATCGGGTCTCTAATCGGGTCTCTGATCGGGTCTCTGATCGCGTCTCAAATCGGGTCTCTAATCGGGTCTCTGATCGGGTCGCTAATCGGGTCTCTGATCGGGTTTACAGACGTGCACTCTCTAATCGGTTCTCCGATCGGGTTAACAGACGTGCACTTTGATCGGGTCCCTGATCGGATCTCTGATTGGGTCTCTAATTGGGTTTCTGATCGGGTTAACAGACGTGCACTCTCTAATCGGGTCTCTGATCGGGTTAACAGACGTGCATGCTCTAATCGACTCTCTGATTGGGTCTCTGATCGGGTTAACAGACGTGCACTTTGATCGGGTCTCTGATCGGATCTCTGATCAGGTCTATAATCCGGTCTCTAATTGGGTTAACTGAAGTGCACTTTGATTGGGTCTCTAATCGGATCTCTGATCGGGTCTCTGATCGGGTCTCTGAACGGGTCTCTAATCGGGTGTCTGATCGGGTCTCTTATCGGGTCTCTAATCGTGTCTCTGATCGGGTCTCTAATCGGGTCTCTGATCGGGTCTCTGGTCGGGTTAACGGACGTGCACTCTCTAATAGGGTCTCTGATCGGGTCTCTGATCGGGTCTCTGATCGGGTCTCGTATCGGGTCTCATCGGGTCTCTGATTGGATCTCTGATCGGGTCTCTGATCGGGTCTCTGATCGGGTCTCTGATCGGGTCTCAAATCGAGTCTCTGATCGGGTCTCTGATCGGATCTCTGATCGGGTCTCTAATCGGGTTAACAGACGTGCACTTTAATCGGGTCTCTTTTCGGGTCTCTGATCGGGTCTCTAATCGGGTTTCTGATCGGGTCTCTGATCGGGTCTCTGATCGGGTCTCTAATCGGGTCTCTAATCGGGTCTCTAATCGGGTCTCTGATCACGTCTCTGATCGGGTCTCTGATCGGGTTAACAGATGTGCACTCTCTAAGCGGGTCTCTGATCGGGTTAACAGACGTGCACTCTCTAATCGGGTCTCTGATCGGGTTAACAGACGTGCACTTTGATCTTGTCTCTAATCGGGTCTCTGATAGGGTCTCGGATCGGGTCTCTGATCGGGTCTCTGATCGGGTCTCTGATCGGGTCTCTGATCGGGTCTCTGATCGGGTCTTTGATCGGGTTAACAGACGTGCACTTTGATCGGGTCTCTGATCGTGTCTCTGATCGGGTCTCTAATCGGGTCTCTGATCGGGTCTCTGGTCGGGTTAACGGACGTGCACTCTCTAATAGGGTCTCTGATCGGGTCTCTGATCGGGTCTCTGATCGGGTCTCGTATCGGGTCTCATCGGGTCTCTGATCGGATCTCTGATCGGGTCTCTTATCGGGTCTCTGATCGTGTCTCTGATCGGGTCTCAAATCGAGTCTCTGATCGGGTCTCTGATCGGATCTCTGATCGGGTCTCTAATCGGGTTAACAGACGTGCACTTTAATCGGGTCTCTTTTCGGGTCTCTGACCGGGTCTCTGATCGGGTCTCTGATCGGGTCTCTAATCGGGTTTCTGATCGGGTCTCTGATCGGGTCTCTGATCGGGTCTCTAATCGGGTCTCTAATCGGGTCTCTAATCGGGTCTCTGATCACGTCTCTGATCGGGTCTCTGATCGGGTTAACAGATGTGCACTCTCTAAGCGGGTCTCTGATCGGGTTAACAGACGTGCACTTTGATCTTGTCTCTAATCGGGTCTCTGATAGGGTCTCGGATCGGGTCTCTGATCGGGTCTCTGATCGGGTCTCTGATCGGGTCTCTGATCGGGTCTCTGATCGGGTCTTTGATCGGGTTAACAGACGTGCACTTTGATCGGTTCTCTGATCGTGTCTCTGATCGGGTCTCTGATCGGGTCTCTGATCGGGTCTCTGATCGGGTCTCTAATCGGGTCTCTGATCGGGTCTCTGATCGCGTCTCAAATCGGGTCTCTAATCGGGTCTCTGATCGGGTCGCTAATCGGGTCTCTGATCGGGTTTACAGACGTGCACTCTCTAATCGGTTCTCCGATCGGGTTAACAGACGTGCACTTTGATCGGGTCCCTGATCGGATCTCTGATTGGGTCTCTAATTGGGTTTCTGATCGGGTTAACAGAGTGCACTCTCTAATCGGGTCTCTGATCGGGTTAACAGACGTGCATGCTCTAATCGACTCTCTGATTGGGTCTCTGATCGGGTTAACAGACGTGCACTTTGATCGGGTCTCTGATCGGGTCTCTAATCGGGTCTCTGATCGGGTCTCTGGTCGGGTTAACGGACGTGCACTCTCTAATAGGGTCTCTGATCGGGTCTCTGATCGGGTCTCTGATCGGGTCTCGTATCGGGTCTCATCGGGTCTCTGATCGGATCTCTGATCGGGTCTCTTATCGGGTCTCTGATCGTGTCTCTGATCGGGTCTCAAATCGAGTCTCTGATCGGGTCTCTGATCGGATCTCTGATCGGGTCTCTAATCGGGTTAACAGACGTGCACTTTAATCGGGTCTCTTTTCGGGTCTCTGACCGGGTCTCTGATCGGGTCTCTGATCGGGTCTCTAATCGGGTTTCTGATCGGGTCTCTGATCGGGTCTCTGATCGGGTCTCTAATCGGGTCTCTAATCGGGTCTCTAATCGGGTCTCTGATCACGTCTCTGATCGGGTCTCTGATCGGGTTAACAGATGTGCACTCTCTAAGCGGGTCTCTGATCGGGTTAACAGACGTGCACTTTGATCTTGTCTCTAATCGGGTCTCTGATAGGGTCTCGGATCGGGTCTCTGATCGGGTCTCTGATCGGGTCTCTGATCGGGTCTCTGATCGGGTCTCTGATCGGGTCTTTGATCGGGTTAACAGACGTGCACTTTGATCGGGTCTCTGATCGGGTCTCTGATCGGGTCTCTAATCGGGTCTCTAATCGGGTCTCTAATCGGTTCTCTAATCAGGTCTCTGATCTGGTCTCTGATCGGATTAACAGACGTGCACTTTGATCGGGTCTCTAATCGTGTCTCTAATAGGGTCTCTAATCGGGTCTCTGATCGGGTCTCTAATCGGGTCTCTAATCGGGTCTCTGATCGGGTATCTAATCGGGTACTAAGTCAATAATTCATTAAATAAGTAAGTAGTTCATGACTTAAGTCAGTAATTCATGAATTAAGTCAGGAGTTCATTAATTAGGTCAGTAATTCCTGAATTAAGTCAGTAATTCATGAATTAAGTCAGTAATTCATGAATTATGTCAGTAAATCATGAATTAAGTCAGTAATTCATGAATTAAGTCAGTAGTTCTTCAATTTTGTCAGTAATTCATGAATTATGTCAGTTTTTCATGAATTAAATCAGTAATTCATGAATTAAGTCAGTAATTCATGAATTAAGTTAGTAATTCATGAATTAAGTCAGTAATTCATTAATTAAGTCAGTAATTCATTAATTAAGTCATTAAGTCATGATTTCAGTCAGTAGTTCATTAATTAAGTCAGTAATTCATTAGTAAAATCAGTTATTCATGAATTAAGTCAGTAATTATTTAATTAAGTCAGTAATTAATAAATTAAGTCAGTAATTCATATAATTAAGACAGTAATTCATTAATTAAGTCATAATTCATGAATTAAGTCAGTAATTTAAGAATTAGGTCAATATTTCATGAATTAAGTCAATAATTAATGAATGTAGTCAGTAATTCATGAATTTAGTCAGTAATTCATGAATTAAGTCAGTAATTCATGAATTAAGTCAGTAATTCATGAATTAGGTGAGAAATTCATTAATTAAGTCAGTAATTCATGAACCAAGACAGTAATTCATGAATTAGGTGAGTAATTCAGTAATTAAGTCAGTAAATCATGAACTAAGACAGTAATTCATGAATTAAGAAAGTAATTCATGACTTAAGTCAGTAATTCTTGAATTAAGTCAGTAATTCATGAATTAATTCCGTAATTCATGAATTAAGTCAGTAGTTCATTAATTTAGTCAGTTATTGATTATTTAAGTCAGTTATTCAATAATTAAGTCAGTAAATCATTGATTAAGTCAGTAATTCATTAATTAAGTCAGTATTTCATGATTTAAGTCAGTAGTTCATTAATTTACTCAGTAATTCATGAATAATTTCAGTAATTCATGAATTAAGTCAGTAATTCATTAATTAAGTCAGTAATTCATTAATTAAATTAGTAATTCAGTAAATAAGTCAGTAATTCATTAATTAAGTCAGAAATTCATGAATTAAGTCAGTAATTCATTAATTAAGTCAGTAATTCATTAATTAAGTCAGTAATTCATTAATTAAGTCATTAAGTCATGCATTAAGTCAGTAGTTCATTAATTAAGTCAGTAATTCATATAATTAAGACAGTAATTCATGAATTAATTCAGAATTCATGAATTAAGTCAGTAATTCAATAATTAGGTCAGTATTTCATGAATTAAGTCAATAATTCATTAATTTAGTCAGTAATTCATGAATTAAGTCAGTAATTCATTAATTAAATTAGTAATTCAGTAAATAAGTCAGTAATTCATAAATTAAGTCAGAAATTCATGAATTAAGTCAGTAATTCATTAATTAAGTCAGTAATTAAGTCAGTAAATCATGAACCAAGACAGTAATTCATGAATTAAGAAAGTAATTCATGACTTAAGTCAGTAGTTCTTGAACTAAGTCAGTAATTCATTAATTAAGTCAGTATTTCATGAGTTAAGTCAGTAGTTCATTAATTTACTCAGTAAGTCATGAATTAAGTCAGTAATTCATTAATTAAGTCAGTAGTTCATTAATTTAGTCAGTAATTTATAAATTATGTCAGTAATTAATTAATTATGTCAGTAATTAATTAATTATGTCATTAAATCATGAATTAAGTCAGTAATTCATGAATTAAGTCAGTAGTTCATTAATTTTGTCAGTAATTCATGAATTATGTCATTTTTTCATGAATTAAATCAGTAATTCATGAATTAAGTCAGTAATTCATGAATTAAGTTAGTAATTCATGAATTAAGTCAGTAATTCATTAATTAAGTCAGTAATTCATTAATTAAATTAGTAATTCAGTAAATAAGTCAGTAATTCATTAGTTAAGTCAGAAATTCATGAATTAAGTCAGTAATTCATTAATTAAGTCAGTAATTCATTAGTAAAATCAGTTATTCATGAATTAAGTCAGTAATTATTTAATTAAGTCAGTAATTAATAAATTAAGTCAGTAATTCATATAATTAAGACAGTAATTCATGAATTAAGTCAGAATTCATGAATTAAGTCAGTAATTCAATAATTAGGTCAGTATTTCATGAATTAAGTCAATAATTCATTAATTTAGTCAGTAATTCATGAATTAAGTCAGTAATTCATTAATTAAATTAGTAATTCAGTAAATAAGTCAGTAATTCATAAATTAAGTCAGAAATTCATGAATTAAGTCAGTAATTCATTAATTAAGTCAGTAATTAAGTCAGTAAATCATGAACCAAGACAGTAATTCATGACTTAAGTCAGTAGTTCTTGAACTAAGTCAGTAATTCATGAATTAATTCCGTAAATGATTGATTAAGTCAGTAATTCATTAATTAAGTCAGTATTTCATGAGTTAAGTCAGTAGTTCATTAATTTACTCAGTAAGTCATGAATTAAGTCAGTAATTCATTAATTAAGTCAGTAGTTCATTAATTTAGTCAGTAATTTATAAATTATGTCAGTAATTAATTAATTATGTCAGTAATTAATTAATTATGTCAGTAAATCATGAATTAAGTCAGTAATTCATGAATTAAGTCAGTAGTTCATTAATTTGGTAAGTAATTCATGAATTATGTCATTTTTTCATGAATTAAATCAGTAATTCATGAATTAAGTCAGTAATTCATGAATTAAGTTAGTAATTCATGAATTAAGTCAGTAATTCATTAATTAAGTCAGTAATTCATTAATTAAATTAGTAATTCAGTAAATAAGTCAGTAATTCATTAGTTAAGTCAGAAATTCATTAATTAAGTCAGTAATTCATTAATTAAGTCAGTAATTCATTAATTAAGTTAATAATTCATTAATTAAGTCAGTAATTCATTAATTAAGTCAGTAATTAATAAATTAAGTCAGTAATTCATATAATTCAGACAGTAATTCATGAATTAAGTCAGAGTTCATGAATTAAGTCAGTAATTCAAGAATTAGGTCAGTAATTCATGAATTAAGTCAAGAATTCATGAATTTAGTCAGTAATTCATGAATTAAGTCAGTAATTCATTAATTAGGTGAGTAATTCATTAATTAAGTCAGTAATTCATGAACCAAACAGTAATTCATGAATTAGGTGAGTAATTCAGTAATTAAGTCAGTAAATCATGAACCAAGACAGTAATTCATGAATTAATTCCGTAATTCATGAATTAATTCCGTAATTCATGAATTAAGTCATTAGTTCATTAATTTAGTCAGTTATTGATTATTTAAGTCCGTAATTCATGAATTAAGTCATTAGTTCATTAATTTAGTCAGTTACTGATTATTTAAGTCAGTTATTCAATAATTAAGTCAGTAAATCATTGATTAAGTCAGTAATTCATTAATTAAGTCAGTATTTCATGAGTTAAGTCAGTAGTTCATTAATATACTCAGTAATTCATGAATTATTTCAGTAATTCATGAATTAAGTCAGTAATTCATTAATTAAGTCAGTAGTTCATTAATTTAGTCAGTAATTCATAAATTATGTCAGTAATTAATTAATTATGTCAGTAAATCATGAATTAAGTCAGTAATTCATGAATAAAGTCAGTAGTTCATTAATTTTGTCAGTAATTCATGAATTATGTCAGTTTTTCATGAATTAAATCAGTAATTCATGAATTAAGTCAGTAATTCATGAATTAAGTTAGTAATTCATGAATTAAGTCAGTAAATCATTAATTAAGTCAGAAATTCATGAATTAAGTCAGTAATTCATTAATTAAGTCAGTAATTCAGTAATTAAGTCAGTAAATCATGAACCAAGACAGTAATTCATGAATTAAGAAAGTAATTCATGACTTAAGTCAGTAATTCTTGAATTAAGTCAGTAATTCATGAATTAATTCCGTAATTCATGAATTAAGTCAGTAGTTCATTAATTTAGTCAGTTATTGATTATTTAAGTCAGTTATTCAATAATTAAGTCAGTTATTCAATAATGAAGTCAGTAAATCATTGATTAAGTCAGTAATTCATTAATTAAGTCAGTATTTCATGAGTTAAGTCAGTAGTTCATTAATTTACTCAGTAATTCATGAATTATTTCAGTAATTCATGAATTAAGTCAGTAATTCATGAATTAGGTGAGTAATTCATTAATTAAGTCAGTAATTCATGAACCAAGACAGTAATTCATGAATTAGGTGAGTAATTCAGTAATTAAGTCAGTAAATCATGAACCAAGACAGTAATTCATGAACCAAGACAGTAATTCATGAATTAGGTGAGTAATTCAGTAATTAAGTCAGTAAATCATGAACCAAGACAGTAATTCATGAATTAAGAAAGTAATTCATTACTTTAGTCAGTAATTCTTGAATTAAGTCAGTAATTCATGAATTAATTCCGTAATTCATGAATTAAGTCAGCAGTTCATTAATTTAGTCAGTTATTGATTATTTAAGTCAGTTATTCAATAATTAAGTCAGTAAATCATTGATTAAGTCAGTAATTCATAAATTAAGACAGTATTTCATGAGTTAAGTCAGTAGTTCATTAATTTACTCAGTAATTCATGAATTAAGTCAGTAATACATGAATTAAGTCAGTAATTCATTAAATAAGTAAGTAGTTCATGACTTAAGTCAGTAATTCATGAATTAAGTCAGGAGTTCATTAATTAGGTCAGTAATTCATGAATTAAGTCAGTAATTCATGAATTAAGTCAGTAATTCATGAATTAAGTCAGTAGTTAATTAATTTAGTCAGTAATTCATTAATTAAGTCAGTAATTCATTAATTAAGTCATTAAGTCATGCATTAAGTCAGTAGTTCATTAATTAAGTCAGTAATTCATATAATTAAGACAGTAATTCATGAATTAATTCAGAATTCATGAATTAAGTCAGTAATTCAATAATTAGGTCAGTATTTCATGAATTAAGTCAATAATTCATTAATTTAGTCAGTAATTCATGAATTAAGTCAGTAATTCATTAATTAAATTAGTAATTCAGTAAATAAGTCAGTAATTCATAAATTAAGTCAGAAATTCATGAATTAAGTCAGTAATTCATTAATTAAGTCAGTAATTAAGTCAGTAAATCATGAACCAAGACAGTAATTCATGAATTAAGAAAGTAATTCATGACTTAAGTCAGTAGTTCTTGAACTAAGTCAGTAATTCATTAATTAAGTCAGTATTTCATGAGTTAAGTCAGTAGTTCATTAATTTACTCAGTAAGTCATGAATTAAGTCAGTAATTCATTAATTAAGTCAGTAGTTCATTAATTTAGTCAGTAATTTATAAATTATGTCAGTAATTAATTAATTATGTCAGTAATTAATTAATTATGTCATTAAATCATGAATTAAGTCAGTAATTCATGAATTAAGTCAGTAGTTCATTAATTTTGTCAGTAATTCATGAATTATGTCATTTTTTCATGAATTAAATCAGTAATTCATGAATTAAGTCAGTAATTCATGAATTAAGTTAGTAATTCATGAATTAAGTCAGTAATTCATTAATTAAGTCAGTAATTCATTAATTAAATTAGTAATTCAGTAAATAAGTCAGTAATTCATTAGTTAAGTCAGAAATTCATGAATTAAGTCAGTAATTCATTAATTAAGTCAGTAATTCATTAGTAAAATCAGTTATTCATGAATTAAGTCAGTAATTATTTAATTAAGTCAGTAATTAATAAATTAAGTCAGTAATTCATATAATTAAGACAGTAATTCATGAATTAAGTCAGAATTCATGAATTAAGTCAGTAATTCAATAATTAGGTCAGTATTTCATGAATTAAGTCAATAATTCATTAATTTAGTCAGTAATTCATGAATTAAGTCAGTAATTCATTAATTAAATTAGTAATTCAGTAAATAAGTCAGTAATTCATAAATTAAGTCAGAAATTCATGAATTAAGTCAGTAATTCATTAATTAAGTCAGTAATTAAGTCAGTAAATCATGAACCAAGACAGTAATTCATGACTTAAGTCAGTAGTTCTTGAACTAAGTCAGTAATTCATGAATTAATTCCGTAAATGATTGATTAAGTCAGTAATTCATTAATTAAGTCAGTATTTCATGAGTTAAGTCAGTAGTTCATTAATTTACTCAGTAAGTCATGAATTAAGTCAGTAATTCATTAATTAAGTCAGTAGTTCATTAATTTAGTCAGTAATTTATAAATTATGTCAGTAATTAATTAATTATGTCAGTAATTAATTAATTATGTCAGTAAATCATGAATTAAGTCAGTAATTCATGAATTAAGTCAGTAGTTCATTAATTTGGTAAGTAATTCATGAATTATGTCATTTTTTCATGAATTAAATCAGTAATTCATGAATTAAGTCAGTAATTCATGAATTAAGTTAGTAATTCATGAATTAAGTCAGTAATTCATTAATTAAGTCAGTAATTCATTAATTAAATTAGTAATTCAGTAAATAAGTCAGTAATTCATTAGTTAAGTCAGAAATTCATTAATTAAGTCAGTAATTCATTAATTAAGTCAGTAATTCATTAATTAAGTTAATAATTCATTAATTAAGTCAGTAATTCATTAATTAAGTCAGTAATTAATAAATTAAGTCAGTAATTCATATAATTCAGACAGTAATTCATGAATTAAGTCAGAGTTCATGAATTAAGTCAGTAATTCAAGAATTAGGTCAGTAATTCATGAATTAAGTCAAGAATTCATGAATTTAGTCAGTAATTCATGAATTAAGTCAGTAATTCATTAATTAGGTGAGTAATTCATTAATTAAGTCAGTAATTCATGAACCAAACAGTAATTCATGAATTAGGTGAGTAATTCAGTAATTAAGTCAGTAAATCATGAACCAAGACAGTAATTCATGAATTAATTCCGTAATTCATGAATTAATTCCGTAATTCATGAATTAAGTCATTAGTTCATTAATTTAGTCAGTTATTGATTATTTAAGTCCGTAATTCATGAATTAAGTCATTAGTTCATTAATTTAGTCAGTTACTGATTATTTAAGTCAGTTATTCAATAATTAAGTCAGTAAATCATTGATTAAGTCAGTAATTCATTAATTAAGTCAGTATTTCATGAGTTAAGTCAGTAGTTCATTAATATACTCAGTAATTCATGAATTATTTCAGTAATTCATGAATTAAGTCAGTAATTCATTAATTAAGTCAGTAGTTCATTAATTTAGTCAGTAATTCATAAATTATGTCAGTAATTAATTAATTATGTCAGTAAATCATGAATTAAGTCAGTAATTCATGAATAAAGTCAGTAGTTCATTAATTTTGTCAGTAATTCATGAATTATGTCAGTTTTTCATGAATTAAATCAGTAATTCATGAATTAAGTCAGTAATTCATGAATTAAGTTAGTAATTCATGAATTAAGTCAGTAAATCATTAATTAAGTCAGAAATTCATGAATTAAGTCAGTAATTCATTAATTAAGTCAGTAATTCAGTAATTAAGTCAGTAAATCATGAACCAAGACAGTAATTCATGAATTAAGAAAGTAATTCATGACTTAAGTCAGTAATTCTTGAATTAAGTCAGTAATTCATGAATTAATTCCGTAATTCATGAATTAAGTCAGTAGTTCATTAATTTAGTCAGTTATTGATTATTTAAGTCAGTTATTCAATAATTAAGTCAGTTATTCAATAATGAAGTCAGTAAATCATTGATTAAGTCAGTAATTCATTAATTAAGTCAGTATTTCATGAGTTAAGTCAGTAGTTCATTAATTTACTCAGTAATTCATGAATTATTTCAGTAATTCATGAATTAAGTCAGTAATTCATGAATTAGGTGAGTAATTCATTAATTAAGTCAGTAATTCATGAACCAAGACAGTAATTCATGAATTAGGTGAGTAATTCAGTAATTAAGTCAGTAAATCATGAACCAAGACAGTAATTCATGAACCAAGACAGTAATTCATGAATTAGGTGAGTAATTCAGTAATTAAGTCAGTAAATCATGAACCAAGACAGTAATTCATGAATTAAGAAAGTAATTCATTACTTTAGTCAGTAATTCTTGAATTAAGTCAGTAATTCATGAATTAATTCCGTAATTCATGAATTAAGTCAGCAGTTCATTAATTTAGTCAGTTATTGATTATTTAAGTCAGTTATTCAATAATTAAGTCAGTAAATCATTGATTAAGTCAGTAATTCATAAATTAAGACAGTATTTCATGAGTTAAGTCAGTAGTTCATTAATTTACTCAGTAATTCATGAATTAAGTCAGTAATACATGAATTAAGTCAGTAATTCATTAAATAAGTAAGTAGTTCATGACTTAAGTCAGTAATTCATGAATTAAGTCAGGAGTTCATTAATTAGGTCAGTAATTCATGAATTAAGTCAGTAATTCATGAATTAAGTCAGTAATTCATGAATTAAGTCAGTAGTTAATTAATTTAGTCAGTAATTCATAAATTATGTCAGTAATTAATTAATTATGTCAGTAAATCATGAATTAAGTCAGTAATTCATGAATTAAGTTCAGTAGTTCATTAATTTTGTCAGTAAGTCATGAATTATGTCAGTTTTTCATGAATAAAATCAGTAATTCATGAATTAAGTCAGTAATTCATGAATTAAGTTAGTAATTCATGAATTAAGTCAGTAATTCATTAATTAGGTGAGTAATTCATTAATTAAGTCAGTAATTCATGAACCAAACAGTAATTCATGAATTAGGTGAGTAATTCAGTAATTAAGTCAGTAAATCATGAACCAAGACAGTAATTCATGAATTAATTCCGTAATTCATGAATTAATTCCGTAATTCATGAATTAATTCCGTAATTCATGAATTAAGTCATTAGTTCATTAATTTAGTCAGTTATTGATTATTTAAGTCCGTAATTCATGAATTAAGTCATTAGTTCATTAATTTAGTCAGTTACTGATTATTTAAGTCAGTTATTCAATAATTAAGTCAGTAAATCATTGATTAAGTCAGTAATTCATTAATTAAGTCAGTATTTCATGAGTTAAGTCAGTAGTTCATTAATATACTCAGTAATTCATGAATTATTTCAGTAATTCATGAATTAAGTCAGTAATTCATTAATTAAGTCAGTAGTTCATTAATTTAGTCAGTAATTCATAAATTATGTCAGTAATTAATTAATTATGTCAGTAAATCATGAATTAAGTCAGTAATTCATGAATAAAGTCAGTAGTTCATTAATTTTGTCAGTAATTCATGAATTATGTCAGTTTTTCATGAATTAAATCAGTAATTCATGAATTAAGTCAGTAATTCATGAATTAAGTTAGTAATTCATGAATTAAGTCAGTAAATCATTAATTAAGTCAGAAATTCATGAATTAAGTCAGTAATTCATTAATTAAGTCAGTAATTCAGTAATTAAGTCAGTAAATCATGAACCAAGACAGTAATTCATGAATTAAGAAAGTAATTCATGACTTAAGTCAGTAATTCTTGAATTAAGTCAGTAATTCATGAATTAATTCCGTAATTCATGAATTAAGTCAGTAGTTCATTAATTTAGTCAGTTATTGATTATTTAAGTCAGTTATTCAATAATTAAGTCAGTTATTCAATAATGAAGTCAATAAATCATTGATTAAGTCAGTAATTCATTAATTAAGTCAGTATTTCATGAGTTAAGTCAGTAGTTCATTAATTTACTCAGTAATTTAATGAATTATTTCAGTAATTCATGAATTAAGTCAGTAATTCATGAATTAGGTGAGTAATTCATTAATTAAGTCAGTAATTCATGAACCAAGACAGTAATTCATGAATTAGGTGAGTAATTCAGTAATTAAGTCAGTAAATCATGAACCAAGACAGTAATTCATGAACCAAGACAGTAATTCATGAATTAGGTGAGTAATTCAGTAATTAAGTCAGTAAATCATGAACCAAGACAGTAATTCATGAATTAAGAAAGTAATTCATTACTTTAGTCAGTAATTCTTGAATTAAGTCAGTAATTCATGAATTAATTCCGTAATTCATGAATTAAGTCAGCAGTTCACTAATTTAGTCAGTTATTGATTATTTAAGTCAGTTATTCAATAATTAAGTCAGTAAATCATTGATTAAGTCAGTAATTCATTAATTAAGTCAGTATTTCATGAGTTAAGTCAGTAGTTCATTAATATACTCAGTAATTCATGAATTAAGTCAGTAATTCATTAATTAAGTCAGTAGTTCATTAATTTAGTCAGTAATTCATAAATTATGTCAGTAATTAATTAATTATGTCAGTAAATCATGAATTAAGTCAGTAATTCATGAATAAAGTCAGTAGTTCATTAATTTTGTCAGTAATTCATGAATTATGTCAGTTTTTCATGAATTAAATCAGTAATTCATGAATTAAGTCAGTAATTCATGAATTAAGTTAGTAATTCATGAATTAAGTCAGTAAATCATTAATTAAGTCAGAAATTCATGAATTAAGTCAGTAATTCATTAATTAAGTCAGTAATTCAGTAATTAAGTCAGTAAATCATGAACCAAGACAGTAATTCATGAATTAAGAAAGTAATTCATGACTTAAGTCAGTAATTCTTGAATTAAGTCAGTAATTCATGAATTAATTCCGTAATTCATGAATTAAGTCAGTAGTTCATTAATTTAGTCAGTTATTGATTATTTAAGTCAGTTATTCAATAATTAAGTCAGTTATTCAATAATGAAGTCAATAAATCATTGATTAAGTCAGTAATTCATTAATTAAGTCAGTATTTCATGAGTTAAGTCAGTAGTTCATTAATTTACTCAGTAATTCATGAATTATTTCAGTAATTCATGAATTAAGTCAGTAATTCATGAATTAGGTGAGTAATTCATTAATTAAGTCAGTAATTCATGAACCAAGACAGTAATTCATGAATTAGGTGAGTAATTCAGTAATTAAGTCAGTAAATCATGAACCAAGACAGTAATTCATGAACCAAGACAGTAATTCATGAATTAGGTGAGTAATTCAGTAATTAAGTCAGTAAATCATGAACCAAGACAGTAATTCATGAATTAAGAAAGTAATTCATTACTTTAGTCAGTAATTCTTGAATTAAGTCAGTAATTCATGAATTAATTCCGTAATTCATGAATTAAGTCAGCAGTTCATTAATTTAGTCAGTTATTGATTATTTAAGTCAGTTATTCAATAATTAAGTCAGTAAATCATTGATTAAGTCAGTAATTCATAAATTAAGACAGTATTTCATGAGTTAAGTCAGTAGTTCATTAATTTACTCAGTAATTCATGAATTAAGTCAGTAATACATGAATTAAGTCAGTAATTCATTAAATAAGTAAGTAGTTCATGACTTAAGTCAGTAATTCATGAATTAAGTCAGGAGTTCATTAATTAGGTCAGTAATTCATGAATTAAGTCAGTAATTCATGAATTAAGTCAGTAATTCATGAATTAAGTCAGGAGTTCATTAATTAGGTCAGTAATTCATGAATTAAGTCAGTAATTCATGAATTAAGTCAGTAATTCATGAATTAAGTCAGTAGTTAATTAATTTAGTCAGTAATTCATAAATTATGTCAGTAATTAATTAATTATGTCAGTAAATCATGAATTAAGTCAGTAATTCATGAATTAAGTTCAGTAGTTCATTAATTTTGTCAGTAAGTCATGAATTATGTCAGTTTTTCATGAATAAAATCAGTAATTCATGAATTAAGTCAGTAATTCATGAATTAAGTTAGTAATTCATGAATTAAGTCAGTAATTCATTAATTAAGTCAGTAATTCATGAATTAGGTGATTAATTCATTATTTAAGTCAGTAATTCATGAACCAAGACAGTAATTCATGAATTAAGAAAGTAATTCATGATATTAGTCAATAGTTCATGACTTAAGTCAGTAATTCATGAATTAAGTCAGTAATTCATGAAATAAGTCAGTAATTCATGAATTAATTCCGTAATTCATGAATTAAGTCAGTAGTTCAATTAATTTAGTCAGTAATTCATTATTTAAGTCAGTTATTCAATAATTAAGTCATAAAATCATTGATTAAGTCAGTAATTCATGAAATAAGTCAGTATTTCATGAATTAAGTCAGTAGTTTATTAATTTACTCAGTAATTCATGAATTATGTCAGTAATTCATGAACTAAGTCTGTAATTCATAAATTAATTCAGTAGTTCATGAGTTTTTTTTTGTTTAAATTAATATTGGCGTATAGGAATAAGCCTGTTGCCAAAGTTTATTATTAAAAATGTACATTTAAAACCGGGTAGGGGAAAGGGGGATAACAGAATGCTGTCACATTGGGCGGCCTTCGTAAACTGGCAAGCCCTATCACCGTAGAGAGTTAAAGCTCGAAACTTCAAGAGTGGAAAACGCTATAAATTAAAACTTGGGCACAATCTAATATTCACCTGTTTATAACCAGGCTTTTCCTTCGTTGCATATCTTTTGGCATTGCTTAGAAAGGTTTCTACATAAGGGAAGGCTCTTGGATAGGTAAGGAACTGGGCTGGAGAGAAATGGATTTGATTTTCACATAATGATTTGATTAGTTTAGCGCGTGCTTTGTTAAGCCATCAACAATGTATGAAAATGTGCGCTAGACTTTGCTTTTTGTGAGTTGAGCAGGGGCAGCAGGAAAACTCCGCTTTTCCAATTTTCTGGAGATGTTGTAAATTGGGTTAGTGCTGTGTTCTAGCTCTGATGATCTGAGCTACCATAGCGTGAGGCAGTTTATTTGTGCATATCGGTTTTTCTGAAAGGGATACATTTAGTTGACGAATGTTCAGGGTGAGTAAGGATGATGTCCACTCTTCTTCCCAGAGCGTATGTGTACGTTTGCTTATTGTTTTCACAGCCATTGCACTTTTGGGAATATTATCTAGGAAGATCACCTTAGTTAATGAGTGCATTTGCTCTTCGCACGGTCTGTATCTTTTCCTTCTTGCGTTCACACACACTCCGGTGGGTAGTTTTGAGTAGTATCTCAAGAGGCATTCTTTTATTTGCAAAGACAAGGGTAATTTTCCAGCTTCTGACTCAAGTACTATCGTAGGGGTGGTGACGAAAGCACCCGTGACTGCTAGTAGTGCCAATCTGTGTAGTGGGTATATTGGTCTTAATGATGACTTAGGGGCATTACACCATGCCGCTGCTCCATAGAGCAGAGTAGGATAAACAGTGGCTTTTACCAGGGTGTGGATAAGGTCGCACGTGATAAAAGGTGAAATGCTTTTGATTTTTTGTATCACTGCTACTGTCTTTGAGCATCTTGCTCCTAGGCCACGCATATGATTTGCCCAAGTTAGCCTTTCGTCCAAGATAAGGCCCAAGTATCGTACTGAGCTTTTTGGACCGAATTCCTCGTTTTCCTTTAGAGGGGGGAGCTGTCTGGTTGGTGTTTTCTGGAGAAGTGGATTAGCTCTGTTTTTTCCCTGCTAAATTGAAGGTTTAGTTGTTTTCTCCATTTTTCGACAGTTGTAATGCAAGACTGTAAGATCCTAACATTCACTTCCCCAGAAGATCCAGTAGTGTATAACAGTAGGTCATCCGCGAATGCAAGTATCCTGAAACGCTTTTGCTTGAGGAGGGAAAGAACTCCGTTTACGTAAACCACGAAAAATATCGGTGATAAAGGGGAACCTTGCGGAACACCCTTAGGAACATGAAAGATTACACTCTTGCTGTGGCCATTTTCTATGTAAGCTAACCTCTTGCTTAGGAAACTTTCAAGCCATTTGATAATGTATTGGGGTATCCGCATTTGTTGTAACTTTTGAACAAGTTTTTTATGATTTACATTACCGAATGCCCCGCGTATGTCAAGTAGAAGGGCTGAGGATATTTTTCCCTTGTCAAATCCCTTCAGCACGGCAGTACTCAATTCTAGGAGGGCATGGGTAGTGGACCTTTTTTCCGGAAACCCCACTGACTGTCGGCCAACTTTCCTTCTGATTCCAGTAAATTTGTGAGTTTTATCGCAATTAGTTTTTCAATAAGTTTTCCTAGAGTGGAGAGCAGGGCAATTGGTCTGAAGCTCCTGTGGTTGGTGTAGCTCGGTTTCATTGGTTTCGGGATTGCCAGTACTTTCGCTAACTTCCACTGACTGGGAAAGTAAGCCAACTTAATCGAGGCATTGAAGATCAATTGCACCGGAATTTTTATTGCTGGTCAGACATTTTTTAGTACTAACGCTTGAATTCCATCGCAGCCAGGTGCTTTTGCTGACGGAATTTCTTTTAAGGCGCAGTGTATTTCTTCCATAGTTAGTAGGGAAGGTGAGCTCCGGTGAAAGTGCGTTCGAGTCCGCCTATGGCAGAGGGCGTTTCCTGGGGTGGATAAGTTGAGTATCTCACCTTCTAGCATCTTTTCGCCAAGGTAATTAAGTTTTGTTTGTTCGGATTCGTAAGGCTGAGCGTTTTCGTCACGGAGAAGTTCTAACAGTGCTGGAGAAGGGGTATTTTTGAATTTTTTATTTAACGCCCAAATGTATTTCGGGTTTGGCGCTTTGGTAATATTCTTCCAGTGTTTCGATTTATTTTCCCTGCATTTTGTACGGTAGTAGTTTCTAGCGTCCTTCCAGATTTGCTCGTAATTAGTTAACCTTGTCTCCCGGAATGTTTTGAGGGCTTTGGCCGCCGACTTTCGAAGTTGTCGGAGTTCTTTTGTAAACCAAATGTTCTTCCTCGAATCTAACTTCTTTTTAGGTACGTATTTTTCCATGTTCTTTTTTATTGACTCGGTTAGGAGCTCCACTGCTCTTTCAATGTTCTCTTGACTGTTCAGTCCAGTGAAGACAAGTGCATCTTTCGCTAGTTGTATAGCCAAGTCCCTGTTTAGCTCTTTACATTCAGCTTTTTCTTATAACCATCTCATGGCTTGAGGGTTATTGTGGTCCTGCCAGCAGTCGTGTTCTAACATTATGGCTGAGTGGTCAGATTCATTGTAGTAAAGAGAGTTGTCGATTAGTGACAGGTGAGTTGACGAGGAGGCTAGTGGGGTTGCGAAGGTCAGATCTATTGTTGATGAGTGTCCACGTTCGTTGAGTAATGTGGGGATGTTCCAAGGGTTTAACCACAGTATAACAGTTTACACAGTATGGTAACAGGGGTATCCTTCCAATGTTAAGGTTTTCTGACAAATCTCTCGGTCCCAAGAGGATGTGAGGGTACGAAGGTTTATATGGGGGGATGGATTCCCAGACTGTGCCATGTACCCCCATGTAGGCATTCCTAATCTACTAGAAAAAGGGTTCAAGAAGAGAACAAAACATTCACAAAACGGGTGACTGATGACCTTTCTCTCGGGCACTCTGATGAGTTTTGGGCTGACGTAGGGTCCTACCGGCAACGCGCGCATTTGAAAGTGTTAAGAAAAATGCTAAACTTGCAAAAGTTAGTAACATTTAGGAACAGTTGCAAAGTACCAATGTAATGGATAACTCGTATATAGACATAAATAGTCATAACAACACATATAGACATTAATATACATATGTATTTTATAGTATATGGGGTTAAACCTGTATACTATAAAACACCTATGTATGGGTTGCAAAAGAGACTGCCTCCTCGTGGCGCAACCTCGGTAACGCGAAATAGTCTAGAATGTGTATACGTGTTGTTCTTTGACCTAGTTAATTCATCTTTTATTTTAAGCTCACATAGTTTAAAGAAATAGATTTAAATTACGCGCTTTGTAAACCGTCGTGACCTTTTTGAACTGCACTGGGAGGTTTGCGAATGTACCCTTTCGTCTTCTGGCCTTTGAGCTGAATATTGCTCTGGGGACTGAGAAGGTCGTCAGAAAACCTTAACATTGGAAGATAGCCCTGTTACCATACTGTGTAAACCTCTATACTTTGGGTTTAACAGTGACCAGTTGGAGTTCGTAGCTATAGTGAACAGCTTGTGGCCTGACGAATCCGGTTGTTTGTCTTCCCACATCCAGTGATGGACGTTGAAGTCCCCTGATATTACGAAGCGTTGGCTGAATTGTCCGTATTTTGAGGTAATTTCTTCTATAATCTTGTCTATTTCAACCGTATGACGTCTCTAGATTCCCACAAGGGTAGTAAATGAAGATGGTGAGTTGCTGATGCGTAAGACAGCGTATAGTTCTTCAACAGCAATGATTGAGACGTTCGGATTATAGAGGTTCTTCAGGACTATTACGCCTTTATATTCGGTTGCAGGGGAAATTACCGAAAAGCCGTCAATATTTGATGGAGTGATATGAGCTGGCGGTTCAAAGACTATTGTTACGATTGTTGAAATGTGTTAGGGTTAGAAAGTCGGTTATAAGTTATTTTTAGATAGGGTTTGGTTTTGTGGCACGTGCAGTTGCCTTTATAAAGTTTCTTCTTGTCCCCATGTTGGTTTTTCCCCTTTGGTTGTGTTCCCCAAAATAAAAGCAGACCCCAAGTCGCAAACGGGGGCTGTCGAAAAGCTGCTGTAGTTCTGTCCGTTAGTCGTAAGCAAGTTGGTTAGTCAGTCGGAACCATGTTGGTTAGTTGTTAAGTAAGTTGGTTAGTCGATGACTAGAGAGTTTCCCTTGCTCCCTTTATCCCGTTGCTATTCCCCTTGTGTAAGCTACCTCCCCCATTGACAATAAACGCCTTCGAGCATAAAGACGATAACATTCAGCGGTGGGATAGCAGCCCGGATTGTGACCGTGTAGTGGCGTCGAACAGTGACCTTGCCCGTGGAAGAGTTATCCGGTAGCTCTAACAGTTGTGACCAGAACTGGTGAACGTGATCGGTTGGCGTGTTACCTGCGAGTTAAAAATCGTGGATTCCCAATCACTGTGGGGAGTTTTGCCGTTTGCCTTGGTGGATTACGGTTTCGCTATGTCGGCAAATAAGGCTTTGATCACACCCCCGGAATTTGATGGAACGACGGACTTTACTAGGTTTATGGACCGATTTCGCAAGGTTGCTACCGCAAATGGATGGACAGACCTGCAGTGTTTTAAAGTTCTTCCCGCGTTGTTGAGAGGTGATGCCGAGTGTGTTTTGGATACTGTGGCCGAGCCACCTTCGTCGTATGCAACTCTTGTCGAGAGTTTGGAGAAGATATTTCAGCCGAAGACATCTCGCCGCCTAAGGCTTATGGATTTCAACCGGAGGATTTTGCGTCGTGAAGAATCCGCCCGAGCATACGCCAGTGACCTGCGGCACCTGTTCAAGATGTCGACTCCAGAGATTACCGACGAGAAGATCGTGGACCGTTTTGTAATGGAACGGTTTGTCCAGGGATTGCCCGAAGGATGGCGTGTACAGGTCTACGACGCGCGGTTGGAGTGTTTGGAGGGGTATATCGAGATGATGAATTCGATTCGTTCCTCTCGTTTGGCAGCGAAAAATCCTGGTTCGTCTGGTTTGTTTGGTTCGTCTGGTTCTGCGTCTGGAGTCGCAAACCGTCAAGTCTCAGTAGGTAAAGAGGCCGAGGGTGAACGCAAAACCGTAAGTCACAAGCCCTTTCGTTGTTACGGGTGTAATGGTGAAGGACACGTTCGAAAGAACTGTCCTGTGTGGTGTAGCAAGTGTACCCTGAAGGGTCACGAGGCTGGTAATTGTCGCACGCGTTGTCGAAAGTGCAAAGAAGTCGGGCATTTAGCCAAGGTTTGCCCAAAGCAGGGTAATGGTAATCAGCCGGTAGTACGTCGTTTGGTCACAGAACCATGTCCTATGTTGACGGTAAAAGTAAACGGTGTCAGCGGTAACGCTGTGGTTGACACAGGTAGCCAAAGTTCCCTAATTAGCGAGGCCTATGCCGACAGGATCTCGAGATTGGCAGTTAGGGATACGACGCGAGAAGTATCTACTGCTAAGCGTAGTACCAGACTGGAGACAAGGGGTGAGACGACTATAGAGCTTAAGTGGGGACCACGTGGTTGCCGGACAGTAGATGTTTTGATAGTCGATTGCTCTGATGATGTTATTATCGGTATGGACTTCCTGAAGACATGCTATGCTAGGATCGATATCGGTCAAGGTGTGTTAGAGCTGGATGGCGAGGTTGTCCCAGAGTTAAACTTTAATGGCGTCATTGAAGTACGCGAAACAGTTGTGCTTGATCCTGACACGGAGATGGTTATTTCAGCCACTCTCCGTAAGCCTTTTGGTTGTAGGCGGTTGACGGGAGGCGAAACCATGTTGATTGAACCGGGTACTAACCTCCTTGAAAAAGGTTTGTTGGTAGCGAGAGCGTGTGTATCCGACACCGCCGTGAGTGTGCCCATTGTTGTATGTAATGTGAGTGAAAGCCCCGTTAGCCTGGAAGAGGGTGAAATGTTAGGTGCAGTTTCCGTGGCTATGATGGCAGATGAAATTCTCCCACCGTTAAAGGGTAGTGTAGATGCGAAGCAGGGGTGGTTACCCCCATTGCCTGAGTTAAGGGGTAAACAATTGCGGCAAGCTAGTGGTTTACTCAGTAGGTTTAAAGAAATTTTCGCTCTAAGCGGTCAAGTTGGTAAAGTGGAAGGGGTAACTCATAAGATTGAGACTACAGCTAAGCCTATTAAGCAAGCTCCGTATAGGATTCCCATACATTTAAAAGACGTGGTCAACACGCAGATTAGCGAGATGCTTGAGAGCAGGATCATCGAGCCTAGTAGTTCCCCCTGGGCGAGTCCAATTGTACTGGTTCACAAAAAAGACGGAACCTACCGTTTCTGTGTAGACTTTAGGAAAGTGAACGAAGTCACCAAGAAAGACAGTTTCCCGTTACCCAGGATGGACGATCTGTTAGGGGCGGTAGGAAAGGCGACGTGGTTTACAAGCCTTGATCAGAAGAGTGGCTACTGGCAAGTGCCTTTAGCTGAAGACTCAAAGGAGATTACAGCCTTCACAACTGGTGACAACCTCTATCAGTTTAACGTTCTCCCGTTCGGGCTTTGTAACGCCCCTGGTACGTTTCAGCGTTTGATGAATAGAGTGCTTATGGGTCTGACCTGGCACTCGGTGTTGGTGTATCTAGATGACGTTCTTATTTTTAGCAACTCGTTTGAACAGCACATGGCTGACGTGGAAGTTGTTTTAGAGCGTTTGAATGTAAGTGGTGTTAAGCTGAACCCACAGAAATGTAAGTTCTTTGCGAAGAAAGTTGAGTTCCTGGGTCATGCATTGAGCCCTGAGGGGGTTAGACCAACGCACCAGAAGACGGAAGCAATTCGGCAGTGGCCTCAACCCCGTGATATAAGGCAGGTTAGACAGTTTTTAGGGTTCGGCGGATATTACAGGCATTTTGTTCCTCTATTTGCACAGTTAGCCGAACCGTTATTTAGGTTAACGAAGAAAGATGAACCCTTTCTCTGGTCTGACCCTTGCGAAAAGTCTTTCCAGTCGCTTAAGCGGGTGTTATGTGCGGAACCTGTGTTAAGAAGCCCCGATATAAAAAAAACTTTCGTGTTGACGACTGATGCATGCCAGTCAGGGTGGGGTGCCGTGTTGGCACAAGAGGATGACAACAGTCATGAGTTTGCAATAGCCTATGCGTCAAGGTTATGGAAACCCGCGGAAAGGAATTATAGCACGACCGAGCAAGAGTTTCTTGCGTTATTAAGTGGTATCGAGAAGTTTAGGCATTTTCTGTTAGGTCGCGCGTTGGTCTTTAATAAAGAGCTTTTTGCAAGTAGAGCATTCGATTTTCTTTTGGTTTTCGGTGTTTTGGACTTCAGTTTCGCAATCCGTAGGGTCTAAGCTTGCTTTTGCGTTGGTAAGATTGGGTGGCTAGGTTGAATTGGATTCCAGCACTGAAGCCGGTTCATCCGCCATTGTTTACCCTGGGCTTGGCCCAGGCGCTGTTGGGTGGTGGAGTTGATTTCGCTTTTTAAGGGTTTGTGGTAATGTTGAAGGAGTAATTTGGTTCAGAATTTGAACCAGAGAATGGGGGGGTGGACTGGGAGAGGTTTGGGGGTGGATGGGTTAAAAGCAAAGTTCAATATTTTTTTAAATTGGCGGGAGCTCACAAAATTCACTTCTGTCACTGGCGGAAGCGAACCGCGAACCCTAAACTGATTTAAAACCGGTTAAACTGGTTTAAACCGGTCTAAACTGGCTTAAACACTCCCCTGCACGCAAGCGGTCAGGATAGACGTGTCTTACATGTAGTGCGAGTTACCAAAGAAAAAAGTCATTAAAATTAGTAGCAGTTACATAGTTTTTGTGCGTGGTTGTTTAGAAGTTGTGTATTAGTTGTTTTGGTTGTTGGTATTAGTTGGTTTATTGTTACAGCCGTGATGTTTTGTTACAGCTTTGATGTGTTGTTAGCCGTTTATTATAGAGAGAGGGTGTTAATATAGAGACAGTTGTGACCAGGCAGCTGCAAACAGCTGGTGGGTTTGGCTTGACGGGCGTGGCTTGAAATCACGACACGTGACGCGACGCGCTTGGGCATTGGTTACGGGTTTGTTCTGTTCGTTACGGTTACAGTGATAGTTTTTTGTTCTGGTTTACCAAAAAACCAAAATTACCAAAAAACTGGAGGCAAGCATTGAGAATGCTTTTTAATCATATACTCGAGTGCGGCACGGTACCTCAAGATTGGTGCAATGCGGTAGTGGTACCTATTTTAAAAGCAGGCAAAGTTAACAATGAAGTGCAATCATACAGGCCCATATCCCTTATATCGTGTGTGGCCAAATTGTTCGAAAGAACGCTAGTCAGAAGGCTGAGTTGGATCTCCGAGAAAAGAGGATGGTTCTCACCGGCGCAGTCAGGTTTCAGACGAGGACGAAGCACGGTGGATCAACTAGTCAGGTTGAGCAATGAAGCTCACCGAGTATTCGAAAAGGGAGAGGTTTTAATTGCTTTATTTATAGATTTAACAGCTGCGTATGATTTTGCGGCTTCCGAATTGCACGCGATAATACAAGTGTTATGTGCACGTAGATACGTCACATGTTTTTGTGTGGGGACGGCGATGGAAGAGTATCGAGTTGGGGGGGTTGATCCTTTTCTTTGCACGGTTTTCTGGTGGTGGTTTGTTGGGAAAGAGGGAGTCAGAAAGAGGGAGTAAGAGAAGGTAGAAGCGATAGTCAGTTAAGTTGGAGCGGAGTTGACTTATCAGTGTGTTGGATAAAGAAGTAAAGAGGGCAGTAGCTAGCGCCGATTAGAGGAGTGATTACGCAACTGTTGGTGGGAATGAAATACAGCTGATCGGTTATTTTGTGTTAAAACGTTTTCGTGTGCTTGCATAACATTCAGCGGTGGGATACCTGGCCTCGTGCACACCCTGACACGTAGACAAGCCTCGCAGGCACATGAACGTCAGCCGTAGCGCAAGCAGACTGGATTAGTCTGGTTTATCGTTCTGGGAGCAGGGCTGGAGCGTAGAAGAGCCGAAGCTGGTCGAAAGTTGCTGGAGATTTCACGTGTGGTTCGACTTCCTAAGCTTTGCGTTAGGACACGATGGCGACTGCCGGATTGAAGTCTCTCATCAACCCACCGGTGTACGATTTTACCGGTGACATTGGACAATTCCTAGCCCGTTTTGGGAGAGTGTCCGTAGCAAATGGCTGGACGGACGCCCAATGTAGGCGCATATTACCTGCCCTACTAGAGGGATCAGCAGCAGCTGCCTTGGAGAGCCTGGAGCCAATTCCGGAGTCGTTGGCAGATTTGGAAGCAGCCCTGTTGAGAGTGTTTTCACCCAGAGAGGCGCAGCGTCTTTATTTGACCGAATTCTACAATCGCAAGCTTTCGAGGGAAGAGACAGCGCATGTCTATGCAGCCGACCTGAAGAGACTTTTTAAAGCGGCCAATCCAGAAATCAAGGATAAGGTCACCCTCGAGAAGTTCGTTATGGAACAGTTTGTAAAGGGCCTGTCGGTCGACTGGCGAGCTCGTTTTTACGATGCTCAGATTTGCACGCTGACCGGCCTTATAGAGAAGCTCAACACGTCGCGGATTTTGCGAGAGGTGGTGCGTCAGACGGAGAAGGGGACCATCAACCGGAAGACAGCGAGTGGGAGCGGCCCTAAGGATGGAAGAGGGGATCGTAGCAACGACAACCAGAAGGCAGTTGGTGGCAAGATGGGCTCTTGTTATGCGTACGGGCAGCCGGGACATGTACGCCGTGACTGTAGCGTCCGATGCGGGTCGTGCGGGTTGAAGGGGCATGCCACTGCCGCGTGCCGTACCAAATGCAGGGGTTGTAACAAGGTGGGGCACATTCAGGCGAACTGCAAGAGCCGGAATGCCAAGCCCCAGGGGTCTTCTAGCCCGTCTGAAGATGCGGTAACTAGCCGGCGTTTGCCCGCCGATTCCTGTTTGATCGTGAGAGCCCGGGTGGAAGGGGTAAGCTGCAACGCAGTTATAGATAGCGGTAGTGAGCGATCAATCCTGAGTCTCCGTTTGGCCGACGAGTTATCTGGACTCAGGATTCGGGACACAAGGCCGCGGGTCATGACTGCCAACCGGGAGGTGGAGCTGGAGACCGAGGGCGTGGCGCGGGTGGCGCTGAGCGTTGGGGAATGCGGAGCGGTCGACATAGACCTAATTCTGGCAAGCTGCACGGATGACGTAATAATTGGTATGGACTACCTCCGTCGTGCATCCGCGAAGATCGACTTCGCACGGAGCAAAGTAGAGCTTTTCGGAATCCAATTACAGCCTAGCAGCTTTCGCGGAGCGGTAAGGGTGCGTGAGTTGACCATGATCGAGCCGGGGTCAGAAGCATTGGTCACGACGACTGTGAGGAGGCCCTTCAGCACCCGCCGGCTGGCCGCATCAGAAATTTTGTTGGTGGAGCCTAGCCGGAGGGCGTGTGAGAAAGGCCTGGTAGTGGGACGGTCCTGCATTGCGGAAGACGCGGACGTAGTTCCGGTGAGATTGCTTAACTTAACGTCAGAGCGCATTGAAGTCGGGCCAGGTGAAGAATTGGGTGAAGTAGGCGTAGTCGATTTAGTCGACGAGATGTTGCCTCCCGAAGGACGCGACAAGATGGATCGTGATGGAAGGGCGTGGTGGTTGGACCATCTGAAGGGAGCCCAGCAGCAACAAGTCCGTGGGCTGCTGACACAGTTTGAAGACGTATTTTCATTCGACGGCGAGGTCGGAAGAGTAAAGGATGTCGCGCACAAGATCGAGACGCACGGTCCGCCCATCAAGCAACGAGCCTACCGCATCCCAATGCACCTACGCGGTATGGTTAGGGAGCAGCTAGAGGGTATGTTGGACAGCAACGTTATTGAGCCGAGTACGTCTCCGTGGGCGAGCCCGATTGTACTCGTGCGAAAGAAGGACGGATCGTAACGGTTTTTTGTGGATTTCCGGCGGGTGAACGCGGTGACCAAGAAGGATAGCTACCCCTTGCCGCGCATGGACGACCTCTTGGTAGCCGTAGGGAAAGCTCGATGGTTCACCAGCCTGGATCAGCGCTCAGGGTACTGGCAAGTCCCTATGGAGGCAGAGTCTCGGAAAGTAACGGCGTTCACGACGGGCGAAGACCTATTTCAGTTCACGGTCTTACCTTTCGGTCTGAGTAACGCAACCGGGACGTTCCAACGACTCATGGACTGCCTTATGAAAGACTTGAGATGGGAGTCGGTCCTGATATACCTAGATGATGCATTGATTTTTAGCGCTAGCTTCGAACAACACCTGGAAGACGTAAAAGAAGTGTTGAGACGCATCCGGAAGGGAGGGTTAAAGCTTAACCCTAGCAAGTGTCATTTTTTCACGGAGAAGTAGCATTCCTAGGCCATATCGTCAGTGAGGGGGGTTTGAAGCCTGCCCTCGACAAAGCGGCGGCCATAGCCAATTGGCCTATTCCAGCCTGCGTTCGCGACGTAAGGAGATTCTTGGGCCTGAGCGGGTACTACAGACACTTTATACCCAATTTTGCTTTGATGGCAGCGCCCCTTGTTAACCTCACCCGCAAGGAGACAACATGGTGTTGGTCCCCGAGCGAAGCTGAAGCGTTCGCTGAGCTGCGCAGCGCCCTGACGAAGGAACCGGTTTTGAGAAGTGCAGATCCGGAGCGGACATTCTGGTTGACGACCGACGCCAGCAAAGAGGGATGGGGCGTAGTTTTGTCCCAGAAGGATGAAGCTAACCAGGAGTGCGCAGTGTCCTTCGCGTCCGGGTTATGGAAATCGGCCGAACGAAATTACAGTGTGACCGAGCAGGAGATGTTGGCCGTGATCCGAGGCATCGCGAAGTACAGGCATTACCTGTTGAGTCGAGAGTTCATGGTGATAACCGATCATCAGGCCCTACGGTATTGGAAGACTATGAGTTTAGATTCACCTCGAATTGTTCGTTGGGTTGGGTGGCTATCCCAGTACGATTTCAAGGTACAGCATCGGCCGGGTGAGAAGATTCCTCACGCGGACGCTTTGTCCCGTGTTCGCCGTCAAATCGCAACCGGCACAAGTGTGAAGGATGCCATGGACAAATCCGCGGAGTTTACCTGGTTGAGGCAGTATATAGTGGCCAGCAGCGAAGCACGCGCGGGCTTGGAGAGGGACCGGCCCCCGTCGCGGGAATTGGGGTTTTACTTGGGCGAATTGGGGAAGTATGCCGTGCTAGATGGACTTATCGTACGAAGTTCTGGTAACCAGTCGGAGCTATCCCAGCCCCAAATTTTAATTCCCCCAAGAGCTCGTGTAGGAATCATGCGATTGGCTCATGATGCGCCAACAGCCGCCCACTCAGGAGTCAGGAAGACGGTGTCGCGGATA
This sequence comes from Lepidurus packardi, assembly GCA_023053545.1. Taxonomy (NCBI): domain Eukaryota; kingdom Metazoa; phylum Arthropoda; class Branchiopoda; order Notostraca; family Triopsidae; genus Lepidurus; species Lepidurus packardi. The sequence continues at coordinate 573,083 of JAKZAN010000005.1, forward strand.
ACCCCGCACTATTTTTGGCGTGACCTCAAGAAGGATGTGCGAGCCTATGTTCGTTCCTGCGAGCAGTGTTTGCGCGTCAAGCCGAACCTCCGGCCCGCCAAAGAGTGTCGGGGAACGGTACCCATTTTGGGGGAAGTGTTCACACAGACTTCGATGGACATCTTGTCTGTCCCGCGTAGTGAGCGAAACAAGCGCTACGTCTTAGTGGTCTCGGATTTATTCAGTAAGTGGGTCGAGACGTATGCTTTGGAGAACCAGACGGCAGAGACGGTGGCCGCGTGCCTGTTGGACTACATATGCCGTTATGGAGTGCCTGAGAGCATCCTGACCGACCAGGGAACTAACTTCGAGTCCAAGTTAATCCGGATCATTTGCCAACGGCTGCGAATAAAGAAGGTTCGGACGACGTCGTACCATCCGGCATGCAATGGACAGACAGAGCGGTTCAACCGAACGCTCTGTGAAATGCTAGCACAGTATGTTGACGAGCGACAAAGGGATTGGGACCTGTGGCTTCCAGTAGTTACGATGGCCTATCGCTCTGCCGAGCATAGCGTAACCAAATTCAGTCCATTCGAATTGATATTCGGGAGCATCTGCCGTACCCCGGTGGTGACAGAAGTGGAGGCCGTCGTGGAAGAGAGTAGACGAGACCCGCGTCTAGACCCGGAAAAAAAATATATAAATCGGTCAAACTGCTTTAAACCGGTCTAAACTGGTTTAGTTCGGTGTTAACTGGCCTAAACTGGTTTAAAGACCGTTTTAAACTGGTTTAGACTGGTCTGAACTGCTTGAAACTTGTTTAAACCGGTCTAAACTGGTGTAAACCGGTTGAAAATGGTTTAAACTGGTTTAAGCTGGTTAATAAACCGGTTTAAACTGGGCTAAACCGGTGTAAACAGGTCAAAACCGGTTTAAACCGGTTTAAAGGGGTCTAAACCGGTTTAAACTGGTCTATACTGTTTTAAACCGGTATAAACTGGTTTTAACCGTTTTAAAATGGTCTAAATGGTTTCAGCTGATTAAGAAACTAGTTAAAACCGGTTTAAACAAGTTAAAACTGGTCCAAACCGGTTTAAACTGGTCTAAACCGGTTAAAACTGGTCTAAACTGGTTTAAACTGGTTTAAACTAGTTTAAACTGGTTTAAACCGGTTTAAACTGGTCTAAACTGGTTTAAAAACCGGTTAGACTGGTTTAAACCGGTAAAAACTGGTTTAAATCGGTAAAAACTTGTTAAAACTGGTTTAAACTGGTCTAAACTGGTTTAAAAACCGGTTAGACTGGTTTAAACCGGTAAAAACTGGTTTAAATCGGTAAAAACTTGTTAAAACTGGTTTATACCGGTTTAAACTTGTTTAAACCGATCTAAACTGGTTTAAACCGGTTAAAACCGGTATACACTGGTTTAATCCGGTTTGAACAGGTCTAAACAGGTTTAAAAACAGGTTAGACTGGTTTAAAAACAGGTTCGACTGGTGTAAACCGGTCAAAACTGGTTTAAACCGGTAAAAACTGGTTTAAACCGGTTTAAACTGGTTTATACCGGTTAGACTGGTTAAACCGGTTTTAACTTGTTAAAACTGGTTTAGGACGGTTTAAAACTGGTTTAGGACGGTTTAAAACTGGTTTAGGACGGAAATTCATTATTTAAGTCAGTAATTCATGAACCAAGACAGTAATTCATGAATTAAGAAAGTAATTCATGATATAAGTCAATAGTTCATGACTTAAGTCAGTAATTCATGAATTAAGTCAGTAATTCATGAAATAAGTCAGTAATTCATGAATTAATTCCGTAATTCATGAATTAAGTCAGTAGTTCAATTAATTTAGTCAGTAATTCATTATTTAAGTCAGTTATTCAATAATTAAGTCATAAAATCATTGATTAAGTCAGTAATTCATGAAATAAGTCAGTATTTCATGAATTAAGTCAGTAGTTTATTAATTTACTCAGTAATTCATGAATTATGTCAGTAATTCATGAACTAAGTCTGTAATTCATAAATTAATTCAGTAGTTCATGAGTTTTTTTTTGTTTAAATTAATATTGGCGTATAGGAATAAGCCTGTTGCCAAAGTTTATTATTAAAAATGTACATTTAAAACCGGGTAGGGGAAAGGGGGATAACAGAATGCTGTCACATTGGGCGGCCTTCGTAAACTGGCAAGCCCTATCACCGTAGAGAGTTAAAGTCAGTTATTCAGTTATGGGTCAGTTATTCAGTTATTCAGTTATTCAGTTCAGTTATTCAGGTCAGTTATTCAGTTATTCAGTCAGTTATTCAGTTATGAGATGTTGTAAATTGGGTTAGTGCTGTGTTCTAGCTCTGATGATCTGAGCTACCATAGCGTGAGGCAGTTTATTTGTGCATATCGGTTTTTCTGAAAGGGATACATTTAGTTGACGAATGTTCAGGGTGAGTAAGGATGATGTCCACTCTTCTTCCCAGAGCGTATGTGTACGTTTGCTTATTGTTTTCACATCCATTGCACTTTTGGGAATATTATCTAGGAAGATCACCTTATTTAATGAGTGCATTTGCTCTTCGCACGGTCTGTATCTTTTCCTTCTTGCGTTCACACACACTCCGGCGGGTAGTTTTGAGTAGAATCTCAAGAGGCATTCTTTTATTTGCAAAGACAATTGTAATAATCCAGTTTCCGATCTGTGTATTGAGTGTAGGGGTCTTAATGATGACTTAGGGGCATTACACCATGCCGGTGCTCCATAGAGCAGAGTAGGATACACAGTGGCTTTTACCAGTGTGTGGATAAGGTCGCACGTGATAAAAGGTGAAATGCTTTTGATTTTTTGTCAGTTCATGAGTTAAGTCAGTAATTTATAAATTAAGTCAGTAAATCATGAATTAAGTCAGTAGTTCATAAATTAAGTCAGTAATTCATGAATTAAGTCAGTAATTCATGAATTAAGTCAGTAATTAATTAATTTAGTCAGTAATTCATTAATTAAGTCATAAGTCATTAGTAATTTCAGTATTTCATGAATTAACTCCGTAATTCTTGAATTAAGTCAGTAATTCATGAACTAAGTCAGTACTTCACTAATTAAGTCCGTAATTAATTAACTAAGTCCATAATTCATGAACTAAGTCAGTAATTCTTTAATTAAATCAGTAGTTCATGAATTAAGGCAGGAAATCATGAATTAAGTCAGTAATTCATGAACTGAGTCAGTATTTCATGAATTAAGTCAGTAATTCATGAATTAAGTCAGTATTTCATGAATTAAGTCAGTAATTAATAAATTTAGGCAGTAATTCATTATTTAAGTCATAAGTCATTTAGTTATTTCAGTAATTCATGAACTAAGTCAGTAATTCATGAACTAAGTCAGTATTTCACTAATTAAGTCCGTAAATAATTAATTAAGTCCATGATTCATGAACTCAGTCAATAATTCATTAATTAGTTCAGAAAATCATCAACTAATTCAATAAATATTTAATTAAGTCAGTAATTCATGAATTAAGTCATTAATTATTTAATTAAGTCAGTAATTCATTAATTAAGTCTATAGTTCATGAACTAAGTAAGTAATTCATTAACTAAGTCAGGAAATCATGAATTAAGTCAGGAAATCATGAATTAAGTCAGTAATTCATGAATTAAGTCAGTAAGTCATAAAATTAAGACAGTAATTCATAAATTAAGTCAGTAATTCATGAATTAAGTCAGTAATTAATGAATTAAGTCAGTATTTCATGAATTAAGTCAGTAATTCATGAACTAAGTCAGTATTTCACTAATTAAGTCCGTAATTAATTAACTAAGTCCATAATTCATGAACTAAGTCAGTAATTCTTTAATTAAATCAGTAGTTCATGAATTAAGTCAGGAAATCATGAATTAAGTCAGTAATTCATGAACTAATTCAGTATTTCATGAATTAAGTCAGTAATTCATGAATGAAGTCAGTATTTCATGAATTAAGTCAGTAATTAATAAATTTAGACAGTAATTCATTATTTAAGTCATAAGTCATTTAGTTATTTCAGTAATTCATGAACTAAGTCAGTAATTCATGAACTAAGTCAGTATTTCACTAATTAAGTCCGTAATTAATTAATTAAGTCCATGATTCATGAACTCAGTCAATAATTCATTAATTAAGTCAGTAATCCATGAATTAAGTCAGGAAATCATGAATTAAGTCAGTAATTCACGAATTAAGTCAGTAATTTATATAATTAAGACAGTAATTCATGAATTAAGTCAGAAATTCATTAATTAAGTCAGTAATTCATTAATTAAGTCAGAAATTCATGAATTAAGTCAGTAGTTCATTAATCTAGTCAGTCATTCATGAATTAGGTCAGAAAATCATCAACTAATTCAATAAATATTTAATTAAGTCAGTAATTCATGAATTAAGTCATTAATTATTTAATTAAGTCAGTAATTCATTAATTAAGTCTATAGTTCATGAACTAAGTAAGTAATTCATTAACTAAGTCAGGAAATCATGAATTAAGTCAGTAATTCATGAATTAAGTCAGTAATTCATAAAATTAAGACAGTAATTCATGAATTAATTCAGTAATTCATGAATTAAGTCAATAATTCATGATTTAAGTCAGTAATTCGTGAATTAAGTTAGTAATTCATGAATTAAATCAGTAATTTTGAATTAAGTCAGTATTTCATTAATTAAGTCAGTCATTAATTAATTTAGTCAGTAATTCATTAATTAAGAAATAAGTCATTAGTTATTTCAGTAATTCATGAATTAAGTCCGTAATTCATTAATTAAGTCAGTAATTCATTAATTAAGTCAGTAATTCATGAATTAAGTCAGTAATTCATGAATTAAGTCAGTAATTAATGAACTAAGTCAGTATTTCACTAATTAAGTCAGTATTTCACTAATTAAGTCCGTAATTAATTAATTAAGTCCATAATTTATGAATTAAGTCCGTAATTAATTAATTAAGTCCATAATTTATGAACTAAGTCATTAATTCATTAATTAAGTCAGTAATTCATGAATTAAGTCCTGCGACCTGCGCAAAGTGTGCGGAAAAGCACGATCCAAGATCATGCAGTAGCAGTGCGAAGAAATGTGCGAACTGTAAAGGCGATCACTGCGTTGTTTACAACACCTGCCCGGTCCGGAAAGATGAGACGAAGCACGAACTTTACGCAGTATTGAAACATACTCCCCCAACCGGTGCGCCGATAGCTATCGTAGTAATTTACCGACGCCACACTGTCGACATGGCAACACTCCTGGAGGAAGTCTTGAGAAGAAGTCAGCGAATTGGCTCCAGTTACTTAATAACGGGAGATTTCAATGCCCACCACTGGTTGTGGGAAGCAAAAACTCCAGACTTGGCGGGATGTCAACTATACGACTGGGTGACGGATAACAACCTACAGCTACTAAACAACTGGAACCTTCCCACCTTCAGAAACGAAAGATGCCATTCCTCCACAATTGACCTCACGTGGACCTCAGCCCAGTTAGCAACTCAAGTGCAGTGGAGCCTCCTTGACGACGAAAACTTCTACAATGAATCCGATCATGAAGCTATCCTGCTGTCCTTTGTGGGAATTAGCCGCGGTGCCCCTACGCTGAAGTGGTGCTACAGTAAAGCAAACTGGGATATACTTCGGAAAGACATCGCAACGGAACTAACAGAGTCTCACCATATGTTTGCAGACCTATTGGGCGCAGAAGCCATCGATGCTGCCACAGAGAAGTTGACTTCCGCGATCCAACGAGCAATGGTAACCCACATACCCAGAAAATGCGGAAAAGCCAGAGCAAACCCATGGTGGAACAGATAGCTGAATGACCTTCGTAAACAAGCGGCCAAAGCACTCCGGAGTTACCGCCAATTTGGAGGACGGAGACTGGAAGAAGTCTGGAAGAGTGCTAGGAACCAGTACCGATCAGTAACAAGACGGCGCCGTGATGAGTACTGGTCGAAGAAGATGGACACGCCCGATAACAGAATAGTTTGGAATTTGGATCGCAAGCTCAGACAAGAAAACAGCAGCAACAGACTGGATCTCCTTCGTCAAGAAGATGGTGGTGTTTTTCCAGATGGAAGACTGAAGCTAAACTACATAGCAGAGAAATTGCTAGAAGGTGTACCGACCAGAGATCCACAGAGCTCAGCTCCCATGAAGACTTCTAGTCATTCGTCGAGACGAACAAACACGCGCAGTTCGTTGAAGCCAGAATTCTCAATGGAAGAAATCTCTGATTTACTCCGAGAATTACGGCCTAACAAAGCAGCCGGTGTCGACGACATCCAATCAACTGTCCCCAAAGCAGTATGGCGGGTCATTGATAGACCGGTACTGAACATCTTCAACGCATCTCTCTCCCTCGGGTATTTTCCAAAGTCACGGAAAACGGCAAAAGTTCTCCCTCTTCCAAAACCCGGAAAACCGGACCACCATTCAATAAAGAGCTTCCGCCCAATTGCGCTGCTCCCCATCCTGGGTAAACTGCTAGAGAAAGCTGTCGCCAGAAGATTTCAAGCTTATCTAGAAGAGCACCATATCCTATCCGACTCGCAATGGGGTTTTAGACCAGGGAGATCCACGACGGATGCCCTGTTATCCCTCAGCAACGCAGCACTCGAAAGCTTCGACAAACGTAAAGTCCACACAGCTCTACTTTTGTATATCAAAGGGGCGTTCGATAATGTCGATCACGTCAAACTGGTGGAAGTACTACGTAAATTGAAAATCCCACCAAAACTGTTAGAATGGACCAGAAGTTTTCTCCAAGATCGACTAGCGTTTGTGGCACACGGGTCCGACAGGAGTGACACATATCACATCCGGAAAGGAGTCCCTCAAGGGTCCCCTCTATCCCCAGTCCTCTTCCTCACCTATATCGACGGCTCGCTTAGCGTCATAAAGCGAAAGCGCATTGGATCCAAGCTTTTTGCCGACGATCTGCTCCTTGACACCTCAGGATTATCAAGCGAAAAGAATGTGGAGTTTCTCGCTAAGAACCTGTCTGCCCTTGAAAAGTGGGGGAAAAGATTACGGTTGGAGTTCTCCAAGGAAAAAACGGAGCTAATCCATTTTTCGTGTAAACGAACTCCGGAAGTTGCTCCCCTAGTCTGGGGTACATTGGTAATCCAACCGAAAGAGACTGTTCGGTACCTCGGGTTGACGTACGATTCGAAGTTGTCATGGAAAGCACACGTAGCCCGTGTGGCGACCCAAAGCTTCCTAATCACGCAAAGAATTAGGAAACTGTCACAAGTCTCAAAGTCGATCTACTGCTCCCAACTTCGAACGATTTTCAAAGCCACGGTCGTGTCAAAAATGCGATATGGTTACCCGGCCTGGTGCAACGCCTCGAGCGCCTGTCTTCGACCCCTGAAGCAAGCATACAGACAAGGTCTGCTAACAATAACTGGCACCTTAAGGACAACTCCAACTACTGCTCTTGAAGTTGAGACAGGCTTACTGCCCTTGGACCTTCTCCTGGAATCCGTGTTACTACGACATTTTGGTTCCAGAAGTTGGAATTGTTTGCCTACCACACCAATCCAACCAAAGCACAAGTCATATACTTCGTGCCCAGAGAGAGCACGCCAGCTCCTGTCCATTACATGGGCCAATAGACCCGAAAGCCAAGCCGAAGCCCTCCACTGGATCAAAGAAGCGACGATGAAGAAGTGGTTAAGCCGATGGGAAGAAGTAGAGAGCCCCCTAAAGGATCGTAACGTTGGACACTGCAGCCGCAGTATCGTGGACGTAAAACTCCATCGTCGGATCATCAGTAAGCTGATCCAGATACGAACAACTCATTTCCCGACGAAGTCCTACCTACTGCGCACTGGTAAAGGCACATCGGCCAGGAGTTCTTGCCAAGATCGTTCTTTCCAAAATCTCTCCCACTTGTTATTCCATTGTCGCAATTTGAACAGGGAAAGAGCCATGTTGCTTAGTGATTTAAGCAGGCACAAAGTGCACTTCAACCCTCAAGAAATTTTGTCAAACCCAAAGCTATTCCCATCTATCATTAAATTTATGGAAGCGGCCAAGCATATGTAAATAGCCACCACCCCCTCATTATCCCCTCCCCCCCAAATGTACCCTGTACATACTCCCTTCAGTGCATTTGGTATTTCGACTTTAGTGTATATTGTGTACTGCGTTGATGTACAAATTCGACCGTTCACCGCAACAGGCGTCAGCCTACGCGGGTTAAATGAATTTAAAAAAAAAAAAAAATGAATTAAGTCAGGAAATCATGAATTAAGTCAGTAATTCATGAATTGAGTCAGTAATTCATATAATTAAGACAGTTATTCATGAATTAAGTCAGTAATTCATGAATTGAGTCAGTAATTCATATACTTAAGAAAGTTATTAATGAATTAAGTCAGAAATTCATTCATTAAGTCATTAATTCAAGAATTGTCAGTACTTCATGAATTAAGTCAATAATTCATGAATTAAGTCCGTAATTCATTCATTAAGTCATTAATTCATGAATAAGGTCATTAATTCAGTAATTAAGTCAGTTATTCATGAACTAAGACAGTAATTCATGAATTAAGAAAGTAATTCATGAATTAAGTCAATAATTCATTACTTAAGTCAGTAATTCATGAATTAAGTCAGTAATTCATGAATTAAGTCCGTAATTCATGAATTTAGTCCGTAATTAATTAATTTAGTCAATAATTCATTATTTAAGTCAGTAAGTCATTAGTTAAGTCCGTAATTATTTAATTAAGTCCACAATTCATGAAATAATTCAGTAATTCATGAATTAAGTCAGTAATTCATTAATTAAGTCAGTAGTTCATGACTTAAGAAAGTAATTCATGAATTAAGTAAGGAGTTCATTAAGTATACTAATTCATGAATTAAGTCAGTAATTCATGAATTAAGTCAGTAGTTAATTAATTTAGTCAGTAATTCGTTAATTATGTCAGTAATTCATTAATTAAGTCAGTAATTCATGAATTAAGTCAGTAGTTAATTATTTTGTCAGTAATTCGTTTATTATGTCAGTAATTCGTTAATTATGTCAGTAATTCATTAATTATGTCAGTAATCATGAATTAAGTCAGTAATTCATGAATTAAGTCAGTAATTCATGAATTAAGTCAGTAGTTAATTAATTTAGTCAGTAATTCATTAATTAAGTTAGTTATTCATAAATTAAGTCAGTAATTCATTAATTAAGTCAGTAATTCATGAATTAAGTCAGTAGTTCATGAATTAAGTCAGTAATTCATGAATTAAGTCAGAATTCATAAATTAAGTCAGTAATTCAATAATTAAATCAGTAATTATGTAAATAAGTCAATAATTCATTAATTAAGTCAGAAATTCATGAATTAAGTCAGTAATTCATGAATTAAGTCAGTAATTCATGATATAAGTCAGTAATTCATGAATTAAGTCAGTATTTCATTAATTAAGTCCTTAATTAATTAATTAAGTCCATAATTCATGAACTAAGTCAGTAATTCATTAATTAAGTCAGTAAATCATGAATTAAGTCAGTAATTCATGAATTAAGTCAGTAATTCATGATTTAAGTCAGTAATTCATGAATTAAGTCAGTAATTCATGAATTAAGTCAGTAATTCATTAATTAAGTCATAAGTAATTAGTTATTTCAGTAATTCATGAATTAGGTCCGTAATTCATATGATTAATACAGTAATTTATTAATTAAGTCAATAATTCATGAATTAAGTCAATAATTCATGAATTAAGTCAATAATTCATGAATTAAGTCAATAATTCATGAATTAAGTCAATAATTCATGAATTAAGTCCGTAATTAATTAATTTAGTCAATAATTCATTATTTAAGTCAGTAAGTCATTAGTTAAGTCCGTTATTAATTAACTAAGTCCACAATAATGAAATAATTCAGTAATTCATGAATTAAATCAGTAATTCATTAATTAATTCAGTAATTCATGACTTAAGTCAGTAATTCATGAATTAAGTCAGTAGTGCATTAATTTAGTCAGTAGTTCATGACTTAAGTCAGTAATACATGAATTAAGTCAGTAATTCATTAAATAAGTAAGTAGTTCATGACTTAAGTCAGTAATTCATGAATTAAGTCAGTAATTCATGAACTAAGTCGGTATTTCATTAATTAAGTCCGTAATTAATTAATTAAGTCCATAATTCATGAACTAAGTCAGTAATTAATTAATTAAGTCAGTAAATCATGAATTAAGTCAGGAAATCATGAATTAAGTCAGTAATTCATGAATTAAGTCAGTAGTTCATGTAATTAAGACAGTAATTTATGAATTAAGTCACTAATTCATGAATTAATTCAGTAATTCATGAATTAAGTCAGTAATTCATGAATTAAGTCAGTAATTCATGAATTAAGTCAGTAGTCATGAATTAAGTCAGTAATTCATGAATTAAGTCAGAAATTCATTAATTAAGTCAGTAATTCAATAATTAAATCACTAATTCAGTAAATAAGTCAGTAATTCATTTTATTAAGTCAGAAATTCATGAATTAAGTCAGTAATTCATGAATTAAGTAAGTAATGTTGTTTTTGGTTTTTTAAGATGGCCAACGTCGCGTTCGCTTCGCTTTACCGTCTTCAACTTTCTATTTTTTTTATTTTTTTTTATTTTCTTCTTTTTTCTTGTTTCATCTGTTCACTGATATTTCCTCTGTGTACTTATATGCTTGTTATGATGTCAGTTGTTTTCAAATATTTTAAAAGATAATTTTGTGCTATATACTGTTCTTTCTTTTCGCCTTCCAGTGCCGTTATAGTTTCGAATCTCCAGGCTATTTTATTATCTTCTAGTTTTTCCTTGAGTTCCTCCCTTTGTTCCGAAAACTTCTCACATCTCATTATTAAATGTTCCGGGCTTTCTGCCTCCTCCTCACAGTAACGACATGTGTTATCTTCTATCATGTCGAAACGGTGTAGACATGACCGGAATCTCCCATGTCCGCATCTTATTCGTAGTAAAACGATAGCTTCTCTTCTTTTCCTGCTGTTTTCCCATTTGTTGGTCCCGAACTGGTACGTGTTCTGAACCAATTTTTGTGCTGTTCTTGTCTTTATTTCTTCTATGTAGTCCTTTTCGATTTTCCTTTTCGTTATTGATTTCAGCTCCTGTCATGTCGTTTTGTGATTAATTTCTTCCCCTGTCATCCTTCCTTCCTTTGCCGCTCCATCCGCCATTTCATTTCCCCTGATCCCTCTATGTGCTGGTATCCACTGAATCTTTATTGTGTACCCGTCTGTCCTTAAGTGGTTCATTTTGTTTTGGATCCTTTGTGTAAGACCAAAGTAGGAACGGTTCCCCCAGCTATCTAGCAGTTGTGCTGCGGATTTTAAATCCGTCAGCATGACATGGTTATCCGGCTCTTTTTCCTCAATCCACCTTGTATTATCACACTTGTATTATCGCGTGCAATTCGGAAGCCATTACTGTCGTTGCTTTGTTTAATGCGTATGATCTTGTCTCCCCCATTTCCTCCATGTAAACCCCGCATCCCGAGTTTCCCTCAGTATCTTTTGATCCGTCCGTAAAAACCCTTTTAAAATTTTCATACTCCTTCTCTAGAAACATTAAAACTTCTTGCACTGTTTGCTGATTGCACTTTTCCTTCCTGCTTCCCGGGACCGCGGTTTTTATCTGATGACCTTTGAATTCCCATGGCGGTAACAATTTTTTTAAATAATCTCCTTGCATGACATAAGGTATTTTGGTTTTGTTTTTCGTTTCGGACACACTTTCCCAAAACAGTGAATTTTTGTTCGCTATTTCTTGTACTACGAGATCGTTCCTGTGACATTCTAACATTCTGTTAAAATATGCTTGCTCCATTAAAATTCTCCTTCTTTGAATCGACACCACTTCTGCAGCGCAGTGTAACACACCAATCGTTGTTGTTTTCGTTGCCCCCCAATATTATTCTGACTGATTTGTTTTGCACTGTCTCTATAAGTTCGAGTTTCCTAGTGTTAATGTGTTTATATATAAAACTTGCGTACTCTAATTTCGACCGTATAAAATTCTTGTAAACCATGAGTAAAATGTTAATATCCCCACAGCATGTCTTCCCCGCTAGTTTATGTAAAACACCTGCAGCCTTCATGCCCTTTTCTCTTATGTGTTGTACTTGCTTTGTAAAATTGAATCTTGAGTCAAAAATAATTCCTAAAAACTTTAGGAATTATTTTTTAATTTAGCAATTAAGTTTAGCAACAATAACACTAACTATCCCTGGCTCACAAAAGGATTCCTGATAAGTTTCCTGAAAAACGGACTCACACTTAAAAAGATACTGAATAGAGGCCCTAGGACCCTACGTCAGCCCCAAACTCCCTAGAGTGCCGGAGAGAAAGGTCACCAGTCCCCCGTTTTGTGAATGTTTTGTTCTCTTTTCGAACCCTTTTTATAGTAGATTTGGAATGCCTACTTCTGGGGTAGGATGGGCAAGTCTGTGAATCCATCCCTCCTATGTTCCTTGTTACCCCCACATCCTCTTGAGACCGAGAAAATCGTGTTAATCCCTTTACATTGGAAGATACCCCAGTTACCATACTGTGAAACCTTTATACTGTGCCTGCAGCCTTCATGCCCTTTTCTCTTATGTGTTGTACTTGCTTTCTAAAATTGAATCTTGTGTCAAAAATAATTCCTAAAAACTTAGCACTCTCAACTCGTTCTATCTCTGTTCCGTTGATTTTGATTTTCTTTTTAATTTCCGCTTTACGTTTCCTTGTAATCATCAGGTACTTCGTTTTGTCCGTGGATATCTTAAACCCGTTTTCTTTGCACCATTTTTCCACTTTTCCTACTGCCCCTTTCATTTTCTCCATCGCCGTATCACCGTTCTTCCCGCTTGCCCGAATTCCTGCATCATCTGCGTAAAGCGACGTTCCTGCTTTGTCTTCGTTTGAGTGAAAATCTGCTAGCATCATGTTAAAAAGCCATGGGCTGAGCACAGCCCCATGCGGAATTCCTCTTTTTAGATTTACTTGTCTAGACAAACTTCGTCCTACTCTCACTTCCATCGTCTTGTTGGTTAAAAAGCTTTTCAACAATCCTAAAATTTTTCCCTTTACTCCTTTTTTCCCTACTTTGTATAAAAGTTTGTCTACCCAAACTGAATCATACGCAGCGGTTAGATCTATAAATAAAGCAATTAAAACCTCTCCATTTTCGAATACTCGGTGAGCTTCATTGCTCAACCTGACTAGTTGATCCACCGTGCTTCGTCCTCGTCTGAAACCTGACTGCGCCGGTGAGAACCATCCTCTTTTTTCCGAGATCCAACTCAGCCTTTTGACTAGCGTCCTTTCGAACAATTTGGCCACACACGATATAAGGGATATGGGCCTGTATGATTGCACTTCATTGTTAACTTTGCCTGCTTTTAAAATAGGTACCACTACCGCATTGCACCAATCTTGAGGTAACGTGCCGCACTCAAGTATATGATTAAAAAGCATTCTCAATGCTTGCCTCCAATTTTTTGGTAGTTTCGTTAAAATGTTATAATGTACCATGTCTTTGCCTTGGCTAGTTTTCGGCGTTTTTTTTTAAATCTCCTCTATTTCCCATTCTGTAAAAGGTTTATCAAACTCCGCCGTGCTGTTTATATCGCCTATCATGTTATCTATTTCAAACTGCATGTGAAATATCTCCGCTTCATTTGCCTCAGTTTCCGGCTCCTCACTTGTATCTTGGCGAAATGCTCCACCAGCATTCCTGCTTTCTCTTCGTTTTGTTGTGTACACTTTCCCCCTGAGTTGAGTGTTACCCTATCTATATTTTCCATTGGTACTCCTTCCATTCTTTTTATTACCTCCCACATTTGTTTTGTTGTTGTTTGCTTTCCTAGGCCCTCCACCTTCGACTTCCAGTGGGCTCTTTTCGTTTCCTGTGTGACTCTCTTGCCAATTGCTTTGTATTTTTTGTATTCTGTCAGGGTTTCAGCGTTGGGGTTTCGTTTTAATATTCTATACTTCGCTCGCATGATGCTTATTGCTTCGCTGCAATTTTCATCCCACCACGGTTTCCGTATCTTGCTTCTACGTTGGCTCCCTTTTGTGCTATTTTCCCTGCTTGTCCCCTCTCTCCAGGGTATATCCTTCTTAGTGATTTTTAGGAGTGTATCTATAAAACGCTTGTATCGTTCCTCTACCCTTCTCCATCGCAATTCCTTTTCTATGTCTGTTTCCTCCATTTCTCTGCTCCACTCCTCCCAATTCGCTTTTTTAAAATTCCATCGCGGGGTCGTTTCTCTAATAACCAACCCCGTTGCTCCTTCTACTTCGATTATGATTGGGAGATGGTCGCTTTGTAGCATTGCCCCTATATTGACTCGCGTCTTGTCGTGCATGTTTGCTGTCGTAAACACTAGGTCAATGGTGGTGAGCGCCCCCTCTATCAGTTGTGTGTGTACCAACGCCCTTTGGGGAAGCTAGTACTAAGTTTCCCCATTCTTTTAAAAACGAGAATAAAATATTCCCTCTGGTATTGTTAAAATCCTTTCCGTTCCATAAATTGTGGTGTGAATTAAAATCTCCAAACATAAGACATTTCTCATCATGGCCGATTTGAGACAAATAAAATGCATATTCTTGTTTTGTTATTTTTTTCCCTGTTTGCACTTGTAGGTACATGCCGACTAGATATATATCCTGTTTTTCCCACTTTGCCTTCACACATCCTACCTCCAGTACTCCGTTTGCGAAGGGTTCCATTGGTAGCCAGTCGATTTGCATTCCACTTTTCACATAAAATAAAATTCCCCCTCCTTTCTTATCGGGTCTGTCTTTTCTATAGCATTCGTACCCAGCGATTACAGCTTTCCTCCCATCTTTCAACAACGTTTCACACACAGTATAAAGGTTTCACAGTATGGTAACTGGGGGTATCTTCCAATGTAAAGGGATTAACACGATTTTCTCGGTCCCAAGAGGATGTGAGGGTACGAAGGCTTATATGGGGGATGGATTCCCAGACTGTGCCATGTACCCCCATGTAGGCATTCCTAATCTACTAGAAAAAGGGTTCGAGAAGAGAAGAAAACATTCAGAAAACGGGGGACTGGTGACCTTTCTCTCGGGCACTCTAGGGAGTTTTGGGCTGACGTAGGGTCCTACCGGCAACGCGCGCATTTGAAAGTGTTTTTGGAAAAAAACGGTTGATTTCCAGTTGATTATTTTTTAAATTTGTTCGTTCGAGTTAGGATTTACTATACACTTAAAGAAGAAAATGTAGCTGCAGCAGAAAGAGCCGTAGTTAAACTTGTTAAGAAAAATACTAAACTTGCAAAAGTTAGTAACATTTAGGAATAGTTGTAAAGTACCAATGTAATGGATAACTCGTATATAGACATAGATAGTCCTAACAACACATATAGACATTAATATACATGGGTATTTTATGGTATATGGGGTTAAACCTGTATACTATAAAACACCTATGTATGGGTTGCAAAATAGACTGCCTCCTCGTGGTCCAACCTGGGTAACGCGAACTAGTCTATAATGTGTATACGTGTTGTGCTTTGACCTAGTTAATTCATCTTTTATTTTAAGCTCACATAGTTTAAAGCAATAGATTTAAATTACGCGCTTTGTAAACCGTTGTGACCGTTTTTGAACTGCACTGGGAGGTTTGCGAATGTACCCTTTCATTTTCTGGCCTTTTACCTGAATATTACTCTGGGGACCGAGAAGGTCGTCAGAAAACCTTAACATTGGAAGATAGCCCTGTTAGCATACTGTGAAACCTCTATACTGTGGTTTCACATATAAAAATAACATCTGGGGTCTGTTGCATCTCACTAATGTATGCCCATAAGACGCTAAGATGCTGCGTGATGCTTCGTGCATTCCACACTAGGATTTTTATAGAGCTCCCCATTCAAACAATATTGTAATTAGTTCTCCCTCCCTTATTAGCTCTTTACCCAAACATAAAAACTGCCTACCTTTCTCTTCCCAGCTACTTTCGTTTAAAATTATTGGGATAATCCTTCTGATTACCTTCTGTGTTATTGTCCGAATTACCCCTGGTTTTCCCCTTACCTCGCAGTTGTCAATGTCATTGTGACCATTTCCTTGTTCTTTTTGCTTTCCTGGCCTGCTTGTTTCTGCTTCCTGTGGTCTTTTGCTACCATCCTCCGTCGTAACCTTCTTCGTCCCTGCGGCTATCTCCCTGTACGTGAGTCTCTGTGTGCCTGTGCTTGTTTGCGGTATCTCTTCCGCCGCCATCTCGACTTCTCGGGTGTCAGGTGTCTTCTTGGTCTTTGGCTGGGATGGTTCTTCTTGAAGTCCTGGTTTTGCTTTTTGACCGCCCTCCATTGCCCTCTTAAAAACGGTGCATTTTGTGTCTGCCGCTGAATGACTGCCGCGGCAGTTAGCACACGTGGGTGTCATACCCTGTATCTTCTCATACAACTTTCAATTCTGTGGTCGTCCCCGCAGAAACCACAGCGCTGCTTGGCCGTACACACTGTACTTACGTGCCCAAACCTCTGGCATCTATAGAACCTAATTGGTTTGGGCTTAAATGGAATCACTGGAACTTTAAAGAACCCGATATTAAGGTGACTAGGTAGTTCATTTCCTTCAAATGTAACGTGGTATGCCCCTGTGGCAAACTTTTCGCTCTCTCGGAAGCTATACAATGTTCTGACTGAGTATAGACCCATTATATTCTGCTCCATAATCTCCTCTCTGGATGTACCCCATATTTTGACTATCTCGTGCTGCAGCACTAGGGGCTTAGCCATCCGCATATGTACCTTCCATTGCCCAATACTCTTGATTGCCAATAATTTTTCCACTATATCCGGTTGGGATTTGAAGAACAAAAGTTCCCCGCCATTGGTCACTTTTGTCTCCATTGCCGTGATCCCCAGGTTTTTAATAGCTTTTCCTAATGCAAATGGGCTGACCGCCTTAAAGTTTTTTCCCTCCTCTATCAACTTCCCCACGACTGGTCTTTTGTCCTTTGTTCCTTCTATATATTCATTGTTCTTATCCGCTTGGCTAATCACTGACACCTCTCGTTCCTCAACTACTACGCATTCTCCTTCCGTATTTTCCTCTGTACCTTTCTCCACAACTTTTGCCACCTTTCCTGCCCCTCCCTTTATCTTTTTCTTTGGCCTCATAGTCTTCCAACCTGGATCTTCACTGGACTGGCCTTCTTCTTGTTCAACTGCTACTATCTCCTTACATCTTTTCCTGACGACGATTAAATCATCCTCGCTGGAATCCTCCATTTCCATTTGCTACACCTAAGACGAAAACCAGAACAAAAACTATCACTGTACCCGAAACGAACAGAACAAACCCGTAACCAATGCCCAAGCGCGTCGCGTCACGTGTCGTGATGTCAAGCCACGCCCGTCTTCCACACAGTCCGGATGATAGCGTGCTCGTGCCACACCTTGCCACGTCAACACGCTAGCACTCAAAAACAAATTTCCTTCCCTTTTTACAATTATACAATCAGAAAAACTTTGTTAAACATAAAGCACACACCAACAAAAAACCCCCACCACAAATATACACTTCCAAAAAACCCTATAACCGAAAAAATAACCCACCAGCTGTTTGCAGCTGCCTGGTCACAACTGTCTCAATATAGTAACACCCTCTCTCTCTAATAAACGGCTAACGAAACAACAATTGTAACAATAAACCAACTAATACACAACTTCTATATCACCAAGAACAAAAACTATGTATCTGCTACTAATTTTAATGACTTTTTTCTTTGATAACTCGCACTGCATGTAAGACACGTCTATCCTGACCGCTTGCGTGCAGGGGAGTCCGTTTATACCGGTTTAAACCAGTTTAGATCGGTTTAAACCAGTTTAAACTGGTTTTTAGACCAGTTTGAAACCGGTTTAAACCAGTTTTCAATCCTGTTTAAACCATTTTCAACCGGTTTACACCAGTTTAGACCGGTTTAAACCAGTTTAAACCGGTTTTTAAACCAGTTTAGGCCAGCGAACACCGGTTTTAAACAGTTTAAACCGGTTTAGAACAGTTTAAACCGGTTTAAACCAGTTTAAACCTTTTTAAAATAGTTTAAACCAGTTTCAACCGGTATAAACCGGTTTAAACCAGTTTAAACCTTTTTAAAATAGTTTAAACCAGTTTCAACCGGTATAAACCAGGTTAAATCAGTTTAAACCAGTTTAAGCCGGTTTAGACCAGTTTGCACCGGTTTAAACCGGTCTAGACAGGTTTAAACCCGTATTGACCAGTTTATACCGGTTTAAAAAACTTGAAACCGGTTTTTAAACCAGTTTTACCCAGTTTAAACCGGTTTAGACTAGTTTAAACCGGTTTAAACCGGTTTAGACCAGTTTAAACCAGTTTAAGACCAGTTTAAAGCAGTTTAAACCGGTTCCAAAACTGGTATAAACAAGTTTATACCGGTATAATCAAGTTTAAACCGGTTATTATACCAGTTTATACCAGTTTAAACCTTTTTAAACCAGTTTAAACCAATTTAAACCGGTTTAGATCAGTTTAAACCAGTTTTAACCAGTTTTAACCAGTTTAGACCGATTTTAACCAGTTTAGATCGGTATAAACCAGTTTTGACCAGTTTAAACTAGTCTAAATGCTTTTAAAACCAGTGTAGTGAGTCGTCGTCGGATCGACGTCTAGTGAAGTCGTGTCACCCATCTCTCTCCTAAAAAGTCAATTTTTCACCTCAAATCCTGTTACTTTTGTTCTGTGTTACAGTTTAAATGAAAGTGCTTAAAGCCCTTGTTCGTTTGGTGATTAAATTGAACTTATTACCTATTGCCTCCAATGACAATTACCCTAAAAGTGACACCATGTGACACACCCTACAATCAGTTTCCTTACCGCTCCTTAAAGGGTCTGGTTCCTTACCACGACGATAAAGTAACACTCAGTTATCTAAACTAATAACTTCGTTTTTGTTAAGTTTGTTGCTTAACGTTGTGTTAAAAGTGTTAGCCACGTTAAACGTCCGTCCATATTGGTTCAGAAATTTCCCCCATGGAAGGTGCAGCAGCACTGCCGACTCCGAAAACTGGCCCAGCGGAAAAAAGATAAACTACTGAAAAAGACAACTCAATGGAATACACTGATGCTTCGATTCGTACAATCTACGGAAACGAATTTGAAAATGATCAAAGCTCCTCGAATTCATGTCCAAGCCGTCAAAATTCGTTAAAACGCGCCCGGTTACACTCCCCCAGGGCTCAACTCTCGTTGCGAAAACGCTCCCACTCGATTAGCAGCGTAGTACCGTCTCAAACAGAAATCATAGCCTACACATTGCAAGCCATGATGGAAACCCAAGTTCTGCTTACAGAGCAAGTTAAAAATCTAACCGGAATCGTTCTCAAACTTGAAACCAAACTCGAAACAAGAGCTGAAGCTAGACCTGAAAACGTACTCAATGCCACCGAGCCACGACAAGAGGAAAAAAAACAGGAAGAAAATGGATGGCTGCTTGTCACCAGAAGGCACCGACCTAAACAACCCAAGACTCAAAACAACGGAAAGGAGAATACCATCCCCTTGCCTGAAACTTCCCCAGAACAAACTCCTAACATTAGCTCAATCAACGCTGAAAAAGCCGTGACTCTTTTCATCCGTCAGCAGGACGCCGAAAAACGCAAAAAGCAGTACACCAAAAGAGAGCTCCTTTCCATAATCGACTCTGATATTAAAGCCTTTGATAGCCAAGCACCTCGCCCAATCCTGGTGAGAAAAAAGATGCAAGGAGATCTAATCCTCACATACAAAAACAAAGCTGAAAAAGAAGAATCCGCAAAAATTTTGGACGGAAAATTTCTCTGTCAACTTGGAATGGTCAAGGTCGTCACTACCCAACCTAAGCTAAAAATAGCAATTCATCTGCTCCCGAAAGATGTCTCAAGAGAAGAAATTTGCGAACACCTTTCAGAAAAGAACTCAAGTCTCAATATCACTTTTAATCCTGATCAAGCTTCATGGATCAACGAGGACAATGGCAAAAGACACGGCTCCATCCTCTATACTTGCTCGTCAGAAACGGAAAAAAACATCCTTACAAGTCGCGGAACTCTTCTTGCCTTCAACCGTACAGTACAAGTGGAAAGCTCTCGACCGCCCTCAATCCTCCAATGCTTTAAATGCCAAAAATACGGGCACACTTCCTTCAACTGTCAAAGCATTACCTCCAAATGCGCCAAGTGTGGCACAATAATACATGAAACTAAAAACTGCGACAACACCTTCTTGAAATGTGCCAACTGCGGAGGCAAACACGCAGCCTTTGATAAGAACTGCCCAACCCGAATTGCTGCCATTAAAGAAGCTCAATCCGCTAAAAAAGCATGAAACCGACAAGATTCTTGATCCAAAATATAAGAAAGAGCTATGACCAACTTCAAGAATTAACACGACAAGCTCAGAAAGAAGATATAGATACCGTGATAGTACTCGAACCTCCGCAAAACTAAACAATCAATCAACTTTCAGGATACTCCATCTCTCGATCTCGGCTAGAATACCAAGGAATAGCGCTACTCACTACTCAATCAGCCTCATACCAGATACTAGAAATATCCCAATTATCCGTGGTAATAAAAATACAATCTCTCAACTCGTCACCTATACTTGTTATCGCACTTTACAGAAGATCCAATGAAAATTTAGAAATTCTGCTTCAAAACTTGTGGGAAAAATTCCATAAAACTACATCAAATATCATCATAACCGGGGACTTTAACGCTCATCATTGGTCATGGGAAGCTAAAAAATCAGACTTACCTGGAATACAACTGTACGACTTTACGACAAAACACGGCATGGAACTGCTAAATACCTGGAACCGCCACACATTTCACAACAAACGAGGACACCAATCGACACTAGACTTAACTTATGCTTCCTTGACGCTTCTACCTCATGTTTACTTAAAAATTATTGACGACGAAGACTATTATAATGAATCCGATCACTCCGCTGTAATAATTGATCTCCCAAATGCCAAAGCTAAATTTAACTCCACCATGTGGTCTTACTCAAAAGTCAACTGGGATAAAATCCGTTCAAAAACAAAAGAACTTCTTGACACACGCTCGTCCTGGATAAACTTGGAAAACAATGATGCTATTGACCTTGCCGTTGGCTCTTTGACATCGACTATCCAAGAAATAATATCGAAGCATGTACCTAAAAGAGTCCTGAAAAACTCAAACCCCTGGTGGAATTCAGACCTTAACTCCCTTAGAAAAGCAGCAGCTAAAGCACTTAAAAAGTTCAAAAACACTGGATTACAAGATGAAACGAATTGGAAAGTTGCAAGAAACCTATATCGCGCCAAAACAAGAAAATATAGAGAAGAGTATTGGCTAAACAAAATAAAAGAACCACACAACAAAACATTATGGGCTTTTAATAATAACCTAAAGAACAAGGAAAAAAACTTACTCCGACACGTTTTACAAGAAGACGGGAACAACTTTCCGGATGAAATCACCAAACTAAACTATGCGGCAGAAAAACTCTTAGGAGGCACAAGAGATTCAAACCCCTCCTCCAAATCGAAAATACGTCGAATAAATTACAACTTCGGTAAAGACGACGAAATCACAGCAGAAGACCTCTCATCAATCATCACTGAGCTACAACCCATGAAAGCAGCTGGAAAAGACGACATTCAGCCTATAATAATAAAAGAACTATGGAACATACTAAAAGAACCTATGATTAACATATACAACGCCTCGATTCGTCTGAGTTTTTACCCAAAAGACTGGAAGATGGCTAAAGTGCTAATTCTACCCAAACCACACAAACCAAGTTACGAATCTATGCGGAATTTCCGCCCAATCTCTCTTCTCCCAGTACTGGGCAAGATATTGGAAAAAGCCATAACTCGCAAACTAACGAAATTCCTCGATGACAATAAAATCCTGTCAGGAAATCAATGGGGATTTCGACGAAATCGGTCTACCACAGACGCCCTAATCCGACTATCCAACGCTGGCCTTAAAGCCTTTGATAAAGGGAAAGTACTAACAGCATTATTCCTAGATATAAGTGGAGCATTTGACAATGTTCATCACCAAAAATTGATTAATGAGCTCCGAAAAATAAAAACCCCCAAAGTACTACTCAATTGGATCACTAGCTTCTTGGAAAAACGCACCGCCTATACCATCTATAGAGAAACGCATAGTTTGCTCTACCAAATTACGAACGGCGTTCCCCAAGGGTCCCCACTTTCTCCTCTCCTCTTCTTAATTTACATTAATGGATGTTTCACAACAATCAAACGCAAGAGGATAGAGATCCAGGCCTTTGCTGATGACCTAATATTATTCACCTCCAGCAAATCGAGTAATCAAAACACCAAACTACTAGCTAACAACATCTCAGCATTAGAAAAATGGGGCATTAGACTAAATCTCCGATTTGCTGAAGAAAAAACCGAACTCGTCCACTTCCATCGCAAAAGACAAGCCGAAGAAGCAACACTGACTTGGGGTCAAACCACCATCGTACCCAAAACTTCATCAAGATATCTGGGCCTCTACCTTGATCACCGACTAAATTGGTCTACTCACGTTTCGCACATTGCTAACCAATGCAACAGCTCCCTATTACGTATGATAAAAATCGCTAAATGGTGCAAATCAATATCATCCAAGCAATTAAAAACCTTATTTCAAGCCACAATAGTTAGTAAATTTTTATATGGATACCCAGCATGGTGCAATATATCGAAAGCTAAACTGAAACCACTTCAACAACTTTACCGTAAAGGCTTATTAACTATATCCGGTGCCCTCAAAACAACACCCTCTGCAGCAATTGAAGTCGACGTGGGACTCCCACCACTGGATCTTGCCTTGAAGAAATCTCTTCTCAACCATTATGCCTCAAAAATCTGGAACGTGTGGCCTACGAAACCTGAACCCGCAAAGCATATAAGCTACACCTCCTATTCTGAAAGAGCAAGAAACCTCATCTCTAGCGCTTGGCCATCTCCTCCTGATTCATTAAAAGTAGCGCGCATTTGGATCTCCAAGTTTTTACTTAATACTTGGTGTCAAGACTGGAACAAGTTCCATTACGCTACCAAAGATCTAAAAGCCAGTCCAGACAAAAAATCTATCGTTGATTCAAAACTGCCCAAAAGCATATTATCCACGATAATCCAATTGCGCACAAACCACTTCCCCTGCCGCTCATATTTAAAGCGAATTAAAAAGATCGATGACGATACCTGCATTTGTCGATCTCGGATGAAACAAGATGTTCCACATCTGCTATTTCATTGTACGAGACTTAATCATGAAAGAGCAAAATTACTAAGAGAGCTCAGCAAATTAAAGATTCCTTTTACTTCCGAAAACTTTTTATGCAACCCCAAATGCTTTCCAGCCCTCGCCAGTTTTGGCAATAACATGAAAGAATTGTCTAAAATATAAATCACCCAGTATATGTATAAATACTCATACCCTTTACCCCTTCCCTCCCCGCACCTTACCCTCCCTTTTAAAACGGTGGTACAAGCCACCCTCTAGTCCCCCTTCCCTTCTGTCTCCCTATTTTTAATTGATAAAACGAACTGTGATAGCTCAAATGAAATATGTACTACTGAGAACCCAGTAACAGGCTTCGGCCTAAACTGGTAATAAATTTAAAAAAAAAAAAAAAAAAAAAAAACAGTGTAGACCAGTTTAAACAAGTTTAAGCCGGTTATTAAACCAGTATTGACCAATTTAAACCAGTTTAAACCAGTTTAGACCTGTTTAAACCGTTTCAGACCAGTTTAGACCGGTTTAAACCAATTTAAACCAGTTTTGACCGGTTTAAACCAGTTTAAGCCAGTGTAGACCGGATTAAACCGGTTTAAACTGTCTAGACTGGTTTAAAACCGGTTTAAAATGTATTAAACCGGTATAAACTGGTTCAAACAGTTTTTAAACCAGTTTAACCAGTTTAGACCGGTTAAGATCAGTTTAAACCGGTATAAACCAGTCTTTAACAGTTTAAACTTGTTTAAACCAGTTTTGACCGGTTTAAATCAGTTTGGACCGGTTTTTAAACCAGTTAAGACCAGTTTAAACCGGTTTAAACCAGTTTAGACCGGTTTAAACCGGTTTAAACCAGTTTCGACCGGTTTAAACCAGATTAAACCGGTTTTTAAACCAATTTAGACCATTTTAAACTGGTTTAAACCAGTTTAGACCGGTTTAAACCAGTTTGGACCGGTTTAAACCAGTTTAAAACAGTTTAGACCGGATTTGACCGGGTTTTTTTTTATCGAAAAAATCCATCATAGGCTACCTGTTGATGGTTCTTCATTTTACCGTCACAGTGAATGTTTACCTTTACAATTTAACTGAGCACAAACGAATGAAGAGTAGTAACCTCTTCTAAAATAGGGGGGGGTAATGGGATACAAAGGGTAAAGATAATTTGGATTGGGTTACAGAGGGAGATTAATAAGTGCTTTCATAACTTAGCTATCTTCTCCATTTCATGTGCAAATTTTGACAGGGCATAAAAGGTTCTGGGATCAGACAAGAAAATACGCGGATAAAAATGCACTTTTAACACAGACAGTTTTCGAAGGAATTTGGCGCGTTCGTGATTTAGTTGGGTACAATGTAAGAGAAGGTGGGGGACATTTTGTCTGGACTGGGATTGGCAGATACAGTCATCTCTAATTTTCCGCAGTTTCTCAGTCATCGCTGATTCAAGTATCTTTCCCATAACGGGGAGCAAAGAGATAGGTCGAAAACTTTTCGGAGTCTCGTAGTCCAACTTGAGCGGCTTGGGGAGGACTAATACTTTTGCTTTCTTCCAAATTTCGGGATAGTAGGCATTATAGAGGCATATATATATAGAGGCATTATAGACATTATATATTATAGACATTATAGACATTATAGGCATTATAGGCATTATAGAGGCATTATAGTAGGCTTTATAGAGGCATTAAAAATGCAAAGCAAGGGTTCTTTTATAACATTCCAGACTTCTTTAATTACAACCGGTTGTATATCATCGTGCCCAGCAGCTTTAAAAGGGCGAAGCTTATTAATTAATAAAGAGACTTCATCTTGAGTGAGGCTAAAATCTTCAGATCTCAGGTTTCTTCCCGGATTGTTAGGTGCTACTTGGTTGAGAGCTGGGGCGACAGTGCTGCCAAGAAGTTTTTCTGCTAGAAAGTTAAGTTTCGAAGCTTCGTCCGGAAACACTTGACCATCTTCTTGTCTAAGGTGGGTAAGTAATGTTTCTTCTTCATTTTCTTAAGTATTTATCTATCAACCAGAGTGTTTTGTTGTTAGGGGACTTAAGCTTAGTTTCCCAGTATTCGTCTCGACACTTCCTAGTTTGTGAACGGTAGAGGTTTCCTAGTTTTTTCCAAACTGACTCATCTTCCGGTAAATTTGTTCGTTTAAATTTATTTAAGGCTCTAGATACCTGAGATCTAAGAGTATTCAGCTTCACATTCCACCATGGATTTTTGTTATTTGTTCTTTTTGGGATGTGATTTGTCATAGCTCGTTGTATGATAGATGTTAAGATGCTCGTTGCATTGTCAATATCATGGCGGCTTCTTAAATCTGACCAAGTTGATTGCTTGTCATGAAGTTCTAAAACGATATCATTAACAATCTCACGCCAGTTCGCTTTGAAGTACGACCACGCGTTATTACAAGGTTATTATTATGGGCGAGATCAAGAGTAATAATTGTGGCTTTGTGATCAGATTCATTATAGTAGACGTTGTTGTCTAATAGAGCCATTTGTACTTTAGGTAATATAGTCGAGCTAGCAAACGTGAGGTCGAGAGTTGATTGGCTACCCCGAGAGTTCCTAAAAGTACTTACATCCCATGCATTCAGAAGTTGCATATTGTGCTTTTCCATAAAGCCTTGAAGTTGGACATCCGCCGAGTCCGGTTTGTGGGCTTCCCACACCCAGTGATGGGCATTGAAGTCTCCGGTAAAAATAGCGTTTTGAGAGATCTTGCTAATCTTGTTAAAAATTGTAGTGAGAAGTATCTCCATGTTCTGGTCATGTCTCCTGTAGATCGCTGCAATAATTATGGGTGTCGAGTTTTGGGGGAGTAATTTAAAGATGGCATATTGCTGATGTATTTCTAAAAGCTCAATGCAAGAGTTTTGCGATATTAGTACTGCTATACCCTGATAATCTTCTTTCGTTCTCGCTGAATTGTATCCGGAGAGTTGTTTAACATTGAGGTTTAGTGGTGGTTCTAAGATTGCAAGAGTGTGGACGTTGTTTTTTTAGCTTCATGGATCAGTTCTTGGAGTTGATTAAAACTTTTCCTAACATTTTGGATTATAAACTTGGCTGGTTTCCTTTCTAGAGACAAATCACTTCTTCTGTGCGTCTTTAAATTGTTTAATATTAATTTCTTCTTGGCGAACGGGGCAATTTAGATAAAATGCGGCATGCTCTTCTTGACAGTTGGAGCACTTGAATTGCTTAGTTTGACAATCCTTGGACTTGTGCTGGTTATTTGCACACTTTGCGCAAAACTCTGATTTGCTTGAACATTTCGCTGCAAAGTGTCCGTAGGATTGTCATTGGAAGCACAGGATCACAGGAGGTGGGAGGGAATCTTCAAGTTGGGCCGATCTATTAAAAGCATAAAGGAAACCCCTCTTCAGAAGTCTTTGTTTTTCTTCCATCGTGTTGCACGTATATAAGATGGATCCGTAGGCTTTTGTACTTGTGGGATTCAGCCATTTTACATTAGAGGACGAGAAGGAGATTCTGAGTTCAGAGTTTTTCTTTGATAAAGTACTGCAAATTTCGTCTTCCTTTTCATCCTTTGGCAACTGGTGGATAACAATGTTTAAGTTAGGTTTAAATTAGGTGAGTAATTCATTAATTAAGTCAGTAATTCATGAACCAAGACAGTAATTCGTGAATTAAGAAAGTAATTAATGACTTAAGTCAGAAATTCTTGAATTAAGTCAGTAATTCATTAATTAATTCCGTAATTCATGAATTAAGTCAGTAGTTCATTAACTTAGTCAGTAATTCATTATTTAAGTCAGTTATTCAATAATTAAGTCAGTAAATCATTGATTAAGTCAGTAATTCATGAATTAAGTCAGTATTTCATGAATTAAGTCAGTAGTTCATTAACTTACTCAGTAATTCATGAATTATGTCATTAATTCATGAACTAAGTCAGTAATTCATAAATTAATTCAGTAGTTCATGAGTTTTTTTTTTGTTTAAATTAATATTGGCGTATAGGAATAAGCCTGTTGCCAAAGTTTATTATTAAAAATGTACATTTAAAACCGGGTAGGGGAAAGGGGCATAACAGAACGCTGTCACATTGGGCGGCCTTCGTAAACTGGCAAGCCCTTCACCGTAGAGAGTTAAAGCTCGAAACTTCAAGAGTGGAAAACGCTATAAATTAAAACTTGGGCACAATCTAATATTTGCCTATTTATAACCAGGCTTTTCCTTCGTTGAATATCTTTTGGCATTGCTTAGAAAGGTTTCTACATAAGGGAAGGCTCTTGGATAGGTGAGGAACTGGGCTGGAGAGAAAGTGGATTTGATTTTTACATAATGATCTGATTAGTTTAGCGCGTGCTTTGTTAAGCCATCGACAATGTATGAAAATGTGCGCTAGAATTTGCTTTTTGTGAGTTGAGCAGGGGCAGCAGGAAGACTCCGCTTTTCCAATTTTCTGGAGATGTTGTAAAGTGGGTAGTGCTGTGTTCTAGCTCTGATGATCTGGGCTACCATAGCGTGAGGCAGTTTATTTATGCATATCGGTTTTTCTGAAAGGGATACATTTAGTTGACGAATGTTCAGGGTGAGTAGGGATGATGTCCACTCTTCTTCCCAGAGCGTATGTGTACGTATGCTTATTGCACTTTTGGGAATATTATCTAGGAAGATCACCTTAGTTAATGAGTGCATTTGCTCTTCGTACGGTCTGTATCTTTTCCTTCTTGCGTTCACACACACTCCGGTGGGTAGTTTTGAGTAGAACCTCAAGAGGCATTCTTTTATTTGCAAAGACGAGGGTAATTTTTTTTCTTTAATTGCGGGCGTAGGCTGAAAGCCTGTTGCCCGACTTGTTTATTGTCAAATCATTTACATGATTTAGTCTTAAAAACTTTATAACAAATTAGGGGGGGGGGGTAGGGAAGTGGGTAGGGAAAGAGTAGGGGGAGCAGTATCAAGTAATATGTTTCCGTGTTATTGGGAGGTTGAGGTGCAGAAAGTCCGTTTGGTCTCGGAAAGAAAGAGTTTAACAGCAGGGAAAAGTTTTGGGTTGGTGAGAAAGTTCAACGGATTGAAGTGCAATTTGAGAGAACTGTGAGCTCTAATCAGTTTTGCTCGATATTTGTTGAGCCATCGGCAATGGATAAAAACATGGTGTAAGTCTTGGACGGCATGATCTGGGCAAGGGCAGGAATTTGTAAGCGAACGTTTGATTCTTTGCAAATAGCTCAATTTTGGGTAGTGGGTAGAGCGGACCTGTATAAGAGACGATACGATGTTTCTGGGGTTGTTTTGTTTTTATAATTGGTTTTAAGCCAGGCTTAACTCCAAGGTGCTTCAGATGAGTTGCTGAAGGAAGACTTTCCCATTCTTTTGTCAATTCATTGATCAGAGTTTTGTGTATAGTTTGGTGAGAGACTTTGGGGATATAGTCAGTAGTCTCGAAAGTGGTCTTGGTCAAGTCGATAAGTCTGTTTGAGTTTGTGATGTACCGTTTGGTCTTGTTTCCTGTCTGTGCCAGTCGTTCCGTTCCTAGTCTGGAAGATACGTAGCGAAGTTCAGATTCTTTGATGAGGAGTTTTAGCGGTAAGATGTCGGTTTCAACTTCTAATGTTGATGTCGGAGTGGTTTTGAGTGCTCCAGTGATTGCTAATAGGGCTTGCCGATGGATCGAGGAGAGTGGTCGTAAGGATGTTGGAGTAATGTTAAACCAGGCTGGGGATGCGTACAGTAGCTTGGAGTAAACTGTCGCCGAAATGAGCGTCTTTAGTTGACTACACGAGATAGTTCTGTTTTGCTTAGCAATAGTGCGAATACGGTGAAGTGACTTGTTTATAGCTGCTGCTAGGGATCTTACATGGGCTGACCAGTCAAGCTTCTTATCTAAAATTAAACCCAAATATCGTACGGAATCGCTCGGAAGTATCGTGGTGTTTTGCCAGGTTAACGGGGTAAAGTCGGGTGTCCGTTTCCTGCTGAAATGAATCAGTTCAGTTTTTTCAGTACTGAATTCCAACTGGCAGTGGTTGCTCCACAACGTTAGTGCTTTTAGGGAATTTGCTAGCAGTTTAGTGTTAACTTTACCCGAAGAGCCAGACGTGTGCAGGAGGGGGTCGTCTGCAAAGGCAATGATTTTAACTCGTTTTCCTTTGATAATTTGTAGCGCGCCATCGATGTATAATAAGAATAGGAGAGGGGACAGGGGAGATCCTTGTGGTACTCCTTTTGGAAGAGTGACTAAATCACTCGCAGATCCATTGTGGAAAGTATACGCATCTCTATTGGTCAAGAAACTACTAATGAGCTTAGTATATTGAGATTTGACGTGTTTTTTTCGTATGATTTGTATAAGCTTATCATGATTCACATTGTCAAAGGCTCCTTTTATGTCTAGCAGTAGTGCCGTTGTAACTTTCCGTTCATCGAAGCCATTGAGGATGGAGTCATTAAGTGATACTAGTGCGTCGGTGGTCGATCGGGAGGGTCTAAAGCCCCATTGGCAGTTGTTTAGAAGTTTGCCCTTTTCTAAAGAGTCGGAGAGTCTTTGGGAAATAGCTTTTTCAAGCATTTTTCCTAGGATAGGAAGTAATGCAATGGGACGAAAACTCTTAATAGATGTGTAGTCTTTTTGTTTGGTTTTGGAATAGGGATGACTTTTGCACGTTTCCAGATAGTTGGAAAGTAACCAATAGTGAGGGATGCATTGTAAATTCGCAGGATGGTTTTGTCGATTGTGTTCCATATATGTTTGATGACGATGGCTTGAATGTCATCATGGCCGGCTGCTTTTAAAGGTGGGATATGCTCCTGGATACCTTGAATTTCGCTCAGGGTAAACGGGGGGGGGGCTGGATTTCTGAGGACTTTGTAAGGTCGTGCAGGAGTGAAGGTAACAGGTATGTGTGGCTGTCCGTTGATTAAGTCAGTAGCTAAGAAATTTAATTTATCCACTGGTTCGGTAAAAGGGATCCCGTCTTTGTTCTGGAGTTGATCTAGGCATGCTTTCGATGTTGTTTGGCGGAGGTTCCTTTCCCAATTCCATAGGACACGATTGTCCGGTGTTAGTAGTTTGTTGTTCCAATATTGTTCTCGAGTCTTTCGAACTTCCGCTCTGTACTGGTTTCTTGCTCTTTTCCAGTTTTGCTCGCTGCTTGGAGTTTGCGAGACCTGGTGAAGTCTATGTAAGCTGGCAGTTTGCTTTCGCAATGATTTCAGATTAGAGTTCCACCAAGGGTTCGTCTTGTTCCCGATTTTCCGTCTTGGGATGTTACGCTGCATGGCACGCGTGATTAGTCTGGTTAGGCAGCATGTGGCTGCGTCAATGTCTTGTGGAGTGTGTAAGTCAGAAAGAACTGAGACATTTTCGAAGATGTCTGAAGCCAAGTCTGTGTTCAGTTGCAGCCAGTTAGCTTTGTGGTAGTTCCAAGCGTGTACAGAAGGTGCTTTACTATGTGAAAGGAAGTCTATGGTTGTTGCGGCGTGGTCCGATTCGTTCACAAAATTGTCGTCGTTTAGCAGGTGGTGTTTAACTTGTGTGAGAATTTGGGGCGTCGCAAAAGTCAAGTCCAATGTGGAGCAGTGTCCTCTTTCGTTTTTAAAGGTTGTGGTGTCCCATATGTTTAATAAGTCAAAGTTATGTCTGTGTGCGAAGTCAGTCAAGAGGTTGCCTGCCTCGTCTGGCGATTTGTTCTCCCACCACCAGTGGTGGGCATTGAAATCGCCTGTGAATACTATGTGTGGGCTCAGATGTTTACGTCTCTCCCATATAGTCCGGAGTAAAGTATCGGTGTCTGCCGTGTGTCGCCTGTATATTCCAATCACCGTAATAGGGAGGGCATGTGGGGAAGTGATTTGGAGGATGGCGTAGAGCTCGTCTACCCAGTTCACTGTGACATTGCTGTTCAATTTGGACAGGATTATGAGCCCTTTGTATTCGGAGTTGGGCACCGATACGTAGAAACCTTGGTAAGTCACAGAATCAATCTTTTGGGGTGGTTCGAGTATAATAACCGCCTCGCAGCCTCTGTCGTTTGCTTCTTTGACTGTTTCGAACATTTGGTCCCTTTTTTTCTGACATTGTGGACAAGAATGGAAGTGTGTATTGGATTTATTTGTGCGTTGAAGTCGCAGGGAGTATTGCCTTAGGCCTGGATGGGCAGACTGAATCGAATGCGAAATGGGCTTCCTTACAGTTTGCGCATTTTTTGGTTGAGCTTTTGCAGGTCCTTGTGTCATGATGCTCTGCACATTTGGCACAGTTGGGTGACTTTTTACAGTTGGCTGCCATGTGGCCAAACGCCTGACAGTTATAACATTGGAGTACGTCCGACGCGCGCGAGTCTTCAACTTGCACAACCCGGTTGAACGCGAAGAGAGCTCCTTCGTTGAGGATTTTCAGTTTCTCAGCTGAAGAGGAGCATATGTACTGTATTGAACCGTAGGCTTTGGTGCTGCTTGAGTTTAGCCAGCGAGCATTGTTGGGCAAGAATGATACGGAAGTGTCTGCGTTCCTTTCCGTGAAATGAGAGCAAATTTGATCTAAAGTTTGGTCTCGAGGAAGTTGATGAATAATGAGACGTGTAGCTTGCGATACAGTCTTGACCGGGCCTGGTTCAGGAAGAGTGACCGTTTTTAGGCTTGACTCAGCTTTCGACTTGTCTTCCTGGTTCTTAAAGGTTAAGGCCAGGTTGCCTTGTCTTGTTTGACGGGCCAAGACTGGGTTCGGGATGGCAGGGTTGATTTGATGCAGATCCTTCTCGACGATTTGTAGTAGGTCTCGATGCGGTATAACTTTGTTATCCATGTCCTGCTGGTTGATAATCAACGTTATTTCCCGACAGGGGTCGATGGGGGTTGGAGTTGGTGCTGCTGTGGGGGTCTTGGTTGACGGATTTGGGGTTGGAGTTGTCTTAGAGGTTGAGGCGGAGCGTCGTTCCACTACCTGGACCCACTCATTTGTGACGTTGTTATGGGCAGTTGGGGCAGAAGGCTTCCCACGTTCTTCCTGTAGGTCTTGGCGTAGTCCTACGACTTCCGCCCTTAAAGTCATTACCTCATGGCTCAGAATCTCGTTGCTAACTTTAAGCGATCTGAGCATATCAAGGATAGTGTCAATGGTGGGCATCTGCATAGAGTCTTCCATTGAATGGGACCTCTTGCGGAATGCCTGATCGTTCGTGGGGGAGAGCATAGGACGTTTGTGGGTTTGAACTTGATTCAGTTTTTTCTCGCGGCACGATTTACAGTTTTTTACCGTAGGTTTGTCTTTTTTGAAAAGAACTCCACAGGTATGGCACTTTGCCTGGGGCTGTAGCGTTGCGGTTTGGCAGGGCGAGTCTATTTCGATTGCTTCCAGAAGTTGGGAAGGGCCGGCTTGCAACAAACCGGTTACCCATTTTGTGGGCGAGTTTACCGGTGACCGTAGCATTGCGACACTGGGCCAAGGCCCAAAAACAGATAGTTTAAGGGCTTCGTTTATGCACAAAAGAGTAACTGAACGATATAAAAATAATCCGGAAATGTGCAGAAAGCACCGAACTACACTTGGAACCAAAACAGTTAAGGAATCTTGGAAAAACAGCAAGGAAAACACTGTTGAAGCGAGAGCGCGGTTTGAATGCGACTACACTTTACCGCCACAAAATGGCGACAAGGGTAATATTCCAACTCCAGCAAAGGTATAAACCGTTTTAGACCGGTCTAAGCTGGTTTAAAACGGTTTAACCTGGTCTTAACTGGTTTATAAACCGGTTTAAACTGCTTTAAACTGGTCTTAACTGGTTTAAACTGGTGTTAGCTGGCCTAAACTGGTTTAAAAACGGGTTTAAACTGGTTTAAAAACCGGTTTAAACTGGTTGAAACCGGTTGAAAATGGTTTAAACCAGTTTAATCTAGTTTAAACAGGTTTAAACTGGTAAATAAACTGATTTAAACCGGTTTAAACTAGTTAAAACTGGTCCAAACCGGTTTAAACCGGTTTAAACTAGCTAAAACTGGTCGAAACCGGTTTACAATGGTCGAAACCGGTTTACAATGGTCTAAACCGGTTTAAACTGGTCTAAACCGGTTTAAACTGGTCTAAACCGGTTTAAACTGGTCTAAACTGGTCTAAAAAGGTTTAAACCGGTCTAAACTTTTTTAAACCGGTCTAAAGTGGTTTAAACCGGTTTAAACTGGTTAAAACTGGTTTAAACCGGTTTAAGCTGATCTAAGCCGGTTTAAACTGATCTAAGCCGGTTTAAACTGGTTTAAACTGGTTAAACCGGTTTAAAATAGTCTAAACCGGTTTAAACTGGGTAAAACTGGTTTAAAATCCGGTTTCAAGTGGTTTAAACCGGTCTAAACTGGTCAAAACGGGTTTAAACCTGTCTAGACCGGTTTAAACCAGTTCAAACTGGTTTAAACCGGTTTATACCGGTTGAAACTGGTTAAAACTGGTTTAAAACGGATGAAACTGGTTAAAACTGGTTTAAAGCCGTTGAAACTGGTTGAAATTGGTTTAAACCGGTTTAAACTGGCCTAAACCGGTTAAAACTGGTTAAAACCGGTGTTCGCTGGCCTAAACTGGTTTAAACTGGTTTAAACCGGTCTAAACTGCTTGAAACTTGTTTAAACCGGTCTAAACTTGTGTAAACCGGTTGAAAATGGTTTAAACAGGATTAAACTGGTTTAAACTGATTTATAAACTGGTATAGACCGGTATAGACCATTTTAAGCCGGTTTCTAAACCAGTTTAGACAAGTTTAAACCTGTTGAAAGCAGTTTAGACCGGTTTAAAACGGTTTATACCAGTTTAGACATGTTTTAACCGCTTTAAACCAATTTGAACCGGTTTAAAGCAGTTTAGATCGGTTTTTAGACCAGTTTATACCAGTTTAAAACCGGTTTAAACCAGTTTTCAAACCAGTTTAGACCATTTTAATCCGGTTTGCACCTGTTTAAACTGGTTTAAACCGGTCTATACCAGTTTATAAATCAGTTTAAACCAGTTTATTCAACCGGTTTACACCAGTTTAGACCGGTTTAAACAAGTTTCAAGCAGTTAAGACCGGTTTAAACCAGTTTAAACCGGTTTTTAAACCAGTTTAGGCCAGCTAACACCGGTTTTAACCAGTTTAAACCGGTTAAGACCAGCTTGAACCGGTTTAAATCGGTCTAGACAGGTTTAAACCCGTTTTGACCAGTTTAGACCGGTTTAAACCACTTGAAACCGGATTTTAAACCAGTTTTACAAAGTTTAAACCGGTTTAGACTAGTTTAAACCGGTTTAACCAGTTTTAACCAGTTTAAACCGGCTTAGATCAGTTTAAACCGGTTTAAACCAGTTTTAACCAGTTTAAACCGGTTTAAACCAGTTTAGAACGGTTTAAAATAGTTCAGACCGGTTTAAACCGGTTTAGACCAGTTTAGACCAGTTTAAACCGGTTTAGACCAGTTTAAACCGTTTTAAACCATTTGTAACCAGTTCAAACCGGTTTAATCTAGTTTAAACTGGTTTAAACCGGTTTGAACTGGTTTAAACCAGTTTAAACTGTTTAAACCAGTTTAGACTCGTTTAAACTGGTTTAAACTGGTTTAAATCAGTTTGAACTGGTTATAAATGGTTTAAACCGGTCTAAACAGGTTTAAACCGGTCTAAACTGGTTTAAACCGGTTTAAACTGGTTAAAACTGGTTTAAACCGGTTTAACTGATCTAAGCTGGTTTAAACTGGATAAAACTGGTTTAAACCGGTTTAACTGATCTAAGCCGGTTTAAACTGGTTTAAACTGGTAAAACCGGTTTAAACCGGTTTAAGCTGGTTGAAAATGGTTTAAACCGGTTTAAACTGGTCTAAACTGGTTTAAAAACCGGTTTCATCTGGTTTAAACCGGTCTTAACCGGTCAAAACCGGTTTAAACCTGTCTAGACTGGTTTAAACCGGTTTAAGCTGGTCTAAACCGGCTTAAACTGGTTTAAACCGGTTTAAACTGGTCTAAACTGGTATAATAACCAGTTTAAACTTGAATATACCGGTATAAACTTGTTTATACCGGTATAAACCGTTTTAGACCGGTCTAAGCTGGTTTAAAATGGTTTAACCTGGTCTTAACTGGTTTATAAACCGTCCTAAACTGCTTTAAACTGGTCTTAACTGTTTAAACCGTTAGCTGTTAGCGTGTTAGCTGGCCTAAACTGGTTTAAAAACCGGTTTAAACTGGTTGAAACCGGTGTAAAATGGTTTAAACCGGTTTAATCTAGTTTAAACAGGTTTAAACTGGTAAATAAACTGATTTAAACCGGTTTAAACTAGTTAAAACTGGTCCAAACCGGTTTAAACCGGTTTAAACTAGCTAAAACTGGTCGAAACCGGTTTAAAATGGTCTAAACCGGTTTAAACTGGTCTAAACCGGTTTAAACTGGTCTAAACTGGTTTAAACCGGTTTAAACTAGTTTCAACTATTTTAAACCGGTTTGAACTGGTTACAGATGGTTTAAAACGGTTTAAACTGGTCTAAACCGGTTTAAACTGGTCTAAACTGGTCTAAACCGGTTTAAACCGGTCTAGACTTTTTTAAACCGGTCTAAACTGGTTTAAACCGGTTTAAACTGGTTAAAACTGGTTAAACCGGTTTAAACTAGTCTAAACCGGTTTAGACTGGGTAAAACTGGTTTAAAACTAGGAAACCTCGACCGTTCACAAACTAGGAAGTGTCGAGACGAATGCTGGGAAACTAAGCTTAAGTCCCCTAACAACAAAACACTCTGGTTGATAGATAAATACTTAAGAAATGAAGAAAAAACATTACTTACAAACCTTTGACAAGAAGATGGTCAAGTGTTTCCGGACGAAGCTTCGAAACTTAACTTTCTAGCAGAAAAACTTCTTGGCAGCACTGGCCCCAGCTCTCAACCAAGTAGCACCTAACAATCCGGGAAGAAACCTGAGATCTGAAGATTTTAGCCTCGCTCAAGATGAAGTTTCTTTATTAATTAATAAGCTTCGCCCTTTTAAAGGTGCTGGGCACGACGATATACAACCGGTTGTAATTAAAGAAGTCAGGAATGTTATAAAAGAACCCTTGCTTTGCATTTTTAATGCCTCTATAAAGCCTACTATAATGACTCTATAATGCCTATAATGTCTATAATGTCTATAATATATAATGTCTATAATGCCTCTATATATATGCCTCTATAATGCCTACTATCCCGAAATTTGGAAGAAAGCAAAAGTATTAGTCCTCCCTAAAGTAAAAAAAAAAAAAAAAAAAAAAAAAAATACGGTCAAATCCGGTCTAAACTGTTTTAAACTGGTTTAAACCGTTCCAAACTGGTTTAAACCGGTCTAAACTGGTTTAAACCAGTTTAAACTGGTCTAAATTGGTTTAAAAACCGGTTTAATCTGGTTTAAACCGGTCTAAACTGGTTTAAACCGGTTTAAACCGGTCTAAACTGGTTTAAACCGGTTTAAACTGGTCTTGACTGAATTAAAAACCGGTCCAAACTGAGTTAAACCGGTCAAAACTGGTTTAAACAAGTTTAACTGTTAAAGACTGGTTTAAACCGGTTTAAACTGATCTTAACCAGTTTAAACTGGTTTAAACTGGTTTAATCCGGGTTAAACCAGTTTAGACCAGTTTAAACAGGTTTAATCCGGTCTAAACTGGTTTAAACTGGTTTAAACCGGTCAAAACTGGTTTAAACCGGTCAAAACTGGTTTAAATTGGTTTAAACCGGTCTAAACTGGTCTGGAACGGTTTAAACCGGTCTAAATTGGTTTAAACTGGTTTAAATTGGTCAAAACTGGATTAATAACCGGCTTAAACTTGTTTAAACTGGTCTACACTGGTTTTAAACCATTTAGACTAGTTTAAACTGGTCAAAACTGGTTTATACAGGTCTAAACTGGTTAAAATCGGTCTAAACTGGTTAAAACCGGTTTAAACTGATCTAAACCGGTTTAAATTGGTTTAAACTGGTTTAAAGCGGTTTAAACTGGTCTAAACTGGTATAATAACCGGTTTAAACTTGATTATACCGGTATAAACTTGTTTATACCGGTATAAACCGTTTTAGACCGGTCTAAGCTGGTTTAACGGTTTAACCTGGTCTTAACTGGTTTATAGACCGGTTTAAACTGCTTTAAACTGGTCTTAAACTGGTTTAAACTGGTCTAAACCGGTTTAAACTGGTCTAAACTGGTCTAAACCGGTTTAAACCGGTCTAGACTTTTTTAACCGGTCTAAACTGGTTTAAACCGGTTTAAACTGGTTAAAACTGGTTAAACCGGTTTAAACTAGTCTAAACCGGTTTAAACTGGGTAAAACTGGTTTAAAACCGGTTTCAAGTGGTTTAAACCGGTCTAAACTGGTCAAAACGTGTTTAAACCTGTCTAGACCGGTTTAAACCGGTTCAAACTGGTCTAAACCGGCTTGAACTGGTTTAAACTGATTTAACCTGGTTTATACCGGTTGAAACTGGTTTAAACTATTTTAAAAAAGGTTTAAACTGGTTAAAACGAGTGTTCGCTGGCCTAAACTGGTTTAAAAACCGGTTTAAACTGGTTTGAACCGGTATAAACTGCTTAAAATTGTTTAAACCGGTCTAAACTATTGTGAACCGGTTGAAAATGGTTTAAACAGGATTGAAAACTGGTTTAAACCGGTTTCAAACTGGTCTAAAAACCAGTTTAAACTGGTTTAAACCGATCTAAGCTGGTTTAAACCGGTTTAAACCGGTATAAACGGACTCCCCTGCACGCAAGCGGTCAGGATAGACGTGTCTTACATGCAGTGCGAGTTATCAAAGAAAAAAGTCATTAAAATTAGTAGCAGATACATAGTTTTTCTTCGTGGTGATATAGAAGTTGTGTATTAGTTGGTTTATTGTTACAATTGTTGTTTCGTTAGCCGTTTATTAGAGAGAGAGGGTGTTACTATATTGAGACAGTTGTGACCAGGCAGCTGCAAACAGCTGGTGGGTTATTTTTTCGGTTATAGTGTTTTTTGGAAGTGTATATTTGTGGTGGTGGTTTTTTTTTGGTGTGTGCTTTATGTTTAACAAAGTTTTTCTGATTGTATAATTGTAAAAAGGGAAGGAAATTTGTTTTTGAGTGCTAGCGTGTTGACGTGGCAAGGTGTGGCACGAGCACGCTATCATCCGGACTGTGTGGAAGACGGGCGTGGCTTGACATCACGACACGTGACGCGACGCGCTTGGGCATTGGTTACGGGTTTGTTCTGTTCGTTTCGGGTACAGTGATAGTTTTTGTTCTGGTTTTCGTCTTAGGTGTAGCAAATGGAAATGGAGGATTCCAGCGAGGATGATTTAATCGTCGTCAGGAAAAGATGTAAGGAGATAGTAGCAGTTGAACAAGAAGAAGGCCAGTCCAGTGAAGATCCAGGTTGGAAGACTATGAGGCCAAAGAAAAAGATAAAGGGAGGGGCAGGAAAGGTGGCAAAAGTTGTGGAGAAAGGTACAGAGGAAAATACGGAAGGAGAATGCGTAGTAGTTGAGGAACGAGAGGTGTCAGTGATTAGCCAAGCGGATAAGAACAATGAATATGTAGAAGGAACAAAGGAACTACGACCAGTCGTGGGGAAGTTGATAGAGGAGGGAAAAAACTTTAAGGGGGTCAGCCCATTTGCATTAAGAAAAGCTATTAAAAACCTGGGGATCACGGCAATGGAGATAAAAGTGACCAATGGGGGGGAACTTTTGTTCTTCACATCCCAACCGGATATAGTGGAAAAATTATTGGCAATCAAGAGTATTGGGCAATGGAAGGTACATATGCGGATGGCTAAGCCCCTAGTGCTGCAGCACGGGATAGTCAAAATATGGGGTACATCCAGAGAGGAGATTATGGAGCAGAATATAATGGGTCTATACTCAGTCAGAACATTGTATAGCTTCCGAGAGAGCGAAAAATTTGCCACAGGGGCATACCACGTTACATTTGAAGGAAATGAACTACCTAGTCACCTTAATATCGGGTTCTTTAAAGTTCCAGTGATTCCATTTAAGCCATAACCAATTAGGTGCTATAAATGCCAGAGGTTTGGGCACGTAAGTACAGTTTTGTAAGTACTGTGTAAAGTAGTTTTGTAAGTTTGGGCACGTAAGTACAGTTACAGACATTTTTTAGGACTAACGCTTGAATTCCATCGCAGCCTGGTGCTTTTGCTGACGGAATTTCTTTTAAGGCGCAGTGTATTTCTTCCATAGTAAGTAGGGAAGGTGAGCTCCGGTGAAAGTGCGTTCGAATCCGCCTATGGCAGAGGGCGTTTCCTGGGGTGGATAAGTTGAGTATCTCACCTTATAGCATCTTTTCGCCAAGGTAATTAAGTTTTGTTTGTTCGGATTCGATAGGCTGAGCGTTTTCGTCACGGAGAAGTTCTAACAGTGCTGGAGAAGGGGTATTTTTGAATTTTTTATTTAACGCCCAAATGTATTTCGGGTTTGGCGCTTTGGCAATATTCTTCCAGTGTTTCGATTTATTTTCCCTGCATTTTGTACGGTAGTAGTTTCTAGCGTCCTTCCAGATTTGCTCGTCCTTAGTTAACCTTGTCTCCCGGAATGTTTTGAGGGCTTTGGCCGCCGACTTTCGAAGTTGTCGGAGTTCTTTTGTAAACCAAATGTTCTTCCTCGAATCTAACTTCTTTTTAGGTACGACAGCAAACATGCACGACAAGACGCGAGTCAATATAGGGCAATGCTACAAAGCGACCATCTCCCAATCATAATCGAAGTAGAAGGAGCAACGGGGTTGGTTGTTAGAGAAACGAACCCGCGATGGAATTTTAAAAAAGCGAATTGGGAGTGGAGCAGAGAAATGGAGGAAACAGACATAGAAAAGGGAGTGCGATGGGGAAGGGTAGAGGAACGATACAAGCGTTTTATAGACACACTCCTAAAAATCACTAAGAAGCATATACCCTGGAGAGAGGGGACAAGCAGGGAAAATAACACAAAAGGGAGCCAACGTAGAAGCAAGATACGGAAACCGTGGTGGGATGAAAATTGCAGCGAAGCAATAAGCATCATGCGAGCGAAGTATAGAATATTAAAACGAAACCCCAACGCTGAAACCCTGACAGAATACAAAGAATACAAAGCAATTGGCAAGAGAGTCACACAGGAAACGAAAAGAGCCCACTTCAAGTCGAAGGTGGAGGGCCTAGGAAAGCAAACAACAACAAAACAAATGTGGAAGCTAATAAGAAGAATGGAAGGAGTACCAATGGAAAATATAGATAGGGTAACACTCAACTCAGGGGGAAAGTGTACACAACAAAACGAAGAGAAAGCAGGCATGCTGGTGGAGCATTTCGCCAAGATACAAAGTGAGGAGCCGGAAACTGAGGCAAATGAAGCGGAGATATTCCACATGCAGTTTGAAATAGATAACATGATAGGCGATATAAACAGCACGACGGAGTTTGATAAACCTTTTACAGAATGGGAAATAGAGGAGGTTTTAAAAAAACACCGAAAACTAGCCAAGGCAAAGACATGGTACATTATAACATTTTAACGAAACTACCAAAAAATTGGAGACAAGCATTGATAATGCTTTTTAATCATATACTTGAGTGCGGCACGGTACCTCAAGATTGGTGCAATGCGCTAGTGGTACCTATTTTAAAAGCAGGCAAAGTTAACAATGAAGTGCAATCATACAGGCCCATATCCCTTATATCGTGTGTGGCCAAATTGTTCGAAAGGACGCTAGTCAAAAGGCTGAGTTGGATCTCGGAAAAAAGAGGATGGTTCTCACCGGCGCAGTCAGGTTTCAGACAAGGACGAAGCACGGTGGATCAACTAGTCAGGTTGAGCAATGAAGCTCACCGAGTATTCGAAAACGGAGAGGTTTTAATTGCTTTATTTAGAGATCGAACCGCTGCGTATGATTCAGTTTGGGTAGACAAACTTTTATACAAAGTAGGGAAAAAAGGAGTAAAGGGAAAAATTTTAGGAATGTTGAAAAGTTTTTTAACCAACAGGACGATGGAAGTGAGAGTAGGACGAAGTTTGTCTAGACAAGTAAATCTAAAAAGAGGAATTCCTCAGGGGGCGGTGCTCAGCCCATGGCTTTTTAACATGATGCTAGCAGATTTTCCCTCAAACGAAGACAAAGCAGGAACGTCGCTTTACGCAGATGATGCAGGAATTTGGGCAAGCGGGAAGAACGGTGATACGGCGATGGAGAAAATGAAAGGGGCAGTAGGAAAAGTGGAAAAATGGTGCAAAGAAAACGGGTTTAAGATATCCACGGAAAAAACGAAGTACCTGATGATTACAAGGAAACGTAAAGCGGAAATTAAAAAGAAAATCAAAATCAACGGAACAGAGATAGAACGAGTTGAGAGTGCTAAGTTTTTAGGAATTATTTTTGACACAAGATTTAATTTTAGAAAGCAAGTACAACACATAAGAGAAAAGGGCATGAAGGCTGCAGGCACAGTATAAAGGTTTCACAGTATGGTAACTGGGGTATCTTCCAATGTAAAGGGATTAACACGATTTTCTCGGTCTCAAGAGGATGTGGGGGTAACAAGGAACATAGGAGGGATGGATTCACAGACTTGCCCATCCTACCCCAGAAGTAGGCATTCCAAATCTACTATAAAAGGGTTCGAAAAGAGAACAAAACATTCACAAAACGGGGGACTGGTGACCTTTCTCTCCGGCACTCTAGGGAGTTTGGGGCTGACGTAGGGTCCTAGGGCCTCTATTCAGTATCTTTTGTATTTTTTGTTTTTCATAGACAACCAACGTCGCATTCGCAACGCATTGTCGTCTTCGACTTTCTTTTAACAGTTACTTCAATGGGTTACAAGTAGGTCGTGGTGGTATACATTTCCTTTTTTTACTAGATGATTGAAATTAGATCGGTTGCTTTCAAATACTTTATCAACGCAGTTTGCGCTATGTTCTGTTTCCTCTTCTCACCCTCCAGTGCTAGAACATTATCCAAACTCCAGTCTATGTGGTTGATTTCTAGCTTTCTACGAAATTCCTCCCTTTCTTCCTTGAATCTGTCGCATCTCATTATTAAATGTTCTGGGTTTTCTTCCTCTTCCCCACAGTACCGGCATGTATCGTCTTCAATCAAGTTACACCTGCTTAGCCATGATCCGAACCTCCCGTGGCCACACCTTAATCTTAATAAAACAATGGCTTCTCTTCTTTTCCTGCTGTTTTTCCACTTGTTAGTTCCGAAGTGATCTGTGTTCTGCACCAATTTCTGTTCCGTTCTTGCTTTTAGCTCTTCTATGTACTGTTGTTCGATTTTCTTTTTTAGTATTGTTCTCAGTTCCTGGCTGTTTGTTCTGTGCTCAATCTCCACTCCTGACCGCCTTCCTTCTTTTGCTGCTCCATCGGCTGTTTCGTTTCCGCTGATCCCTTTATGTGCCGGAATCCACTGCACCTTTATGATATACCCCGCTATCTTTAAACGTTTTATCTTGGTTTGGATCTCTTGCACGATACCATAATAAGATCGGTTCCCCCAACTGTCCATGAGGTATACCGCCGATTTTGAATCAGTTAATATAATGTATTTGTCTTGATCTTTTCCTTCTATCCAGTCCACGGCTTTTAATATGGCGTGTAGTTCCGTTGCCATTACTGTCGGCGAATGATTCAAAGCGTATATTCTTGTCTCTTCGGTTTCCTCCATGTATACGCCGCACCCCGTGTTTCCCTCTATGTCCTTCGAACCATCTGTAAACACTCTTTTGTAACCTCCATAATACTTCTCTAGAACAAATAAAACTTCTTGCACTGTTTGTATATGGCTCTTTTCCTTCCTAAATTCTGGAATTTCGGTTTGTGTTAGATACCCTTCAAATTCCCATGGTGGTAACAGATTTTTAAACATATCACCCTTCATTAAGGATCTCTTATTAACCCTCTCTTGTACCACCAAGTCATCTTTGTGGCACTCTGTCATTCTGTTAAAATATGTTTGTTCAAGTAAAATTCTTCTTTTTTGTAGTGATAAAACTTCTGAGGCACAATGCAGCACCCCAATCGGTGTTGTCTTCGTTGTTCCAAGTATAATCTTTAATGATTTGTTCTGTACCGTTTCTAGTACCTCTAGTTTCCTAGAGTTAATGTTCTTGTATATGAAGCTTGCGTATTCTAATTTCGACCTAATAAGATTTTTGTATACCGTGAGTAAAATATTGATTCTCCCCCCCAAGTCTTCCCCGCTAATTTATGTAAAATACCTGCAGTCTTCATTCCCTTTTCTCTTATTTGTTTTACTTGTTCATTGAAGCTAAGTCTTCTATCGAACACAATCCCTAAGAATCTGGCGCTCTCCACTCTTTCTATTTCGCTTCCATTGATTTTATTTTATTTTTGCTCTCCGCTTTACGTTTTCTTGTAATTACCAAATATTTCATTTTATCTGTGGATATTTCCAACCCGTTCTCCTTACACCATTTTTCCACTTTCCTTACAACATTTATCATTCTCCCCATCGCCGTGTCACAATCTAACCCGCTGGTCCAGATTCCTGCGTCATCAGCATAGAGCGAAGCCCCTGTTTCCCCAACCTTTATTGGAAAGTCTGACAACATCGTGTTAAAGAGCCAGGGGCTGATCACCGACCCCTGAGGGATTCCTCTTTTTAGTTCTTTTTGATTGGAATTGCTGCTCCCGATTCTCACTTCCATCGTTCTGTTATTTAAGAAATATTTCAAGAACCCTAAAATTTTACCCTTTACACCTTTTTGACCAATTTTATATAAAAGTTTGTCTATCCAAATTGAATCAAATGCTGCGGTAAAATCTATAAATAACGCGATTAAGACCTCTCCTCTTCTATATACTCGGTGCGCTTCGTTGTTCAACCTGACTAGCTGGTCAATCGTGCTACGTCCTCTTCTAAACCCTGTCTGTATCGGTGAGTACCATCCTCTTTTTTCGGACACCCAGTTTAATCTTTTAACTAGTGCTCTTTCAAACACTTTGGCGACGCATGATATTAACGATATGGGCCTATATGATTTAATTTCCTTAGGGTCTTTACCTGGTTTTAATATCGGTACAACTACTGCATTACCCCATTCTTTAGGTCCTGTGCCCTTCTCCAATATATAATTAAAAAGAGTTTTCAAAGCACGCCTCCAGTTTCTTGGTAATTCTCCTAACAAGTTGTAGTGGACCAGATCTTTG
Source organism: Lepidurus packardi (assembly GCA_023053545.1). Classification (NCBI taxonomy): domain Eukaryota; kingdom Metazoa; phylum Arthropoda; class Branchiopoda; order Notostraca; family Triopsidae; genus Lepidurus; species Lepidurus packardi. The sequence goes on from JAKZAN010000005.1 coordinate 617,525, forward strand.
CCTTGGCTCGTCTTTGGTGTCTTTTTTAAAATAACCTCTATTTCCCATTCTGAGAAGGGTCTACTAAATTCGTCCGTGCAGTTTTTATCATAGATCATACTGTCTATTTCATATTGCATTTGTAGGACTTCCGTTTCGGTTGCGTGTGTTTCTGTACTCTCGCTTTGAATCTTAGCGAAATGCTTCACCAATATTTCCGCTTTTTCTTTGTTTTGCTGTATGTTCAGTATCTTTAGAAATGATTATGATGGATCTTGGTATTAAAGTCTTACGGTAATCTATTTCACGTTCACATTGTGAGTCCGTTTTTCACGTTCACAAAGTGAGTCCGTTTTTCAGGAAACTTATCAGGAATCCTTTTGTGAGCCAGGGATAGTTAGTGTTATTGTTGCTAAACTTAAACTGCTTGGTTTATCTGAATTGACATGCGAAGCTTTTCCAGTTGATTATTTTTTTAATTTGTTCGTTCGAGTTAGGATTTACTATACACTTAAAGAAGAAAATGTAGCTGTAGCAGAAAGAGCCGTAGTTAAACTTGTTAAGAAAAATACTAAACTTGCAAAAGTTAGTAACATTTAGGAATAGTTGTAAAGTACCAATGTAATGGATAACTCGTATATAGACATAGATAGTCCTAATAACACATATAGACATATATACATTGGTATTTTATGGTATATGGGGTTAAACCTGTATACTATAAAACACCTATGTATGGGTTGCAAAATAGACTGCCTCCTCGTGGTCCAACCTGGGTAACGCGAACTAGTCTATAATGTGTATACGTGTTGTGCTTTGACCTAGTTAATTCATCTTTTATTTTAAGCTCACATAGTTTAAAGCAATAGATTTAAATTACGCGCTTTGTAAAACGTTGTGACCTTTTTTGAACTGCACTGGGAGGTTTGCGAATGTACCCTTTCATTTTCTGGCCTTTTACCTGAATATTACTCTGGGGACCGAGAAGGTCGTCAGAAAACCTTAACATTGGAAGATAGCCCTGTTAGCATACTGTGAAACCTCTATAATGTGAATCTGACTCCAAAATAGCACGGGTTGCCAAATCGCTACTATTTAAACGCCCCGGTACGAAACGCCATTCATTTGATTCTGTAAGGGTTTGAATTTCTCCAATCCGATGACTTACAAAGGGTTTGTAGAACGCTGCTGTGGCTCTTGTCCAATTTTTGACACAAGAACTGTCGGTCCAGAACCAACGCTGCCGTACGCTCCGGGTCAGAGCGCATTGGACATAACTTGCTAAGCGAGCACCAAGTAACGCGGCTTGCAATTCTAACTTTGCAACTGATATAGTTTTAATTGGTGCCAGTTTTGATTTTGCCATTACAAGACTAACTTTAACGTCTCCGTTTGTGTACACATTCCGGAGATACACTGCTGCGGCGAAAGCTTCTTGTGATGCATCACTAAATGTGTGCAATTCGGAATACTCAATAAGGTGTTCGTTATAAAAGAGACAACGAGAGACTCGAAAGTTCTCTAGCTCAAACAGTCGGTCAAGCCAGCTTTGCCGCCACTGTTTTGGCTCTTCCGGAATTGCGTCGTCCCAGTTTAGGCCCCTTAACCCTAGCTCTCGATGCTTGATCTTAGCCTTGACAGTAACTGGAGACAATAACCCTAACGGGTCGAAGGTACCGGCCAGTTTACTTAACAATCCTCTTCGGGTGAATATGATCTTTTCCAAGTTGGCGACCTGGAACGTCAGAACATCAGCGGTTGGCTTCCAACGTATACCGAGGACCTTTGTATCGGAGTCGTCCTCACCAAAGCTACAGCTGAAGTCCTCTGAGGATGATGTCTGGACAATGGATAATTCTGAAGTGATCAGTTTCATGAGCTCCTAAGAATTTGATATCCACTGGTTTAGGTGGAAATCTCCTTTCCCAATAATCTCCCGGACATCCTTTAGACGGATGAATGCTTCGGATACATCTTTGTCGCTGTCTAGGTAGTCATCAACATACAACTTCTCCATAATTGCACGAACGGCACTTTCCTTGTCCTCACCGTAGTCTGACGCGGTTCTTCGAATTGTATTGATGGCTACAAACGGTGAACACTTATCTCCGAAGGTAACTCGATCCATTTGGTACACACCTGTGCGACCAGAATCCTTTTCTGGCCAAAGAAACCGGTGATACCTGGCATCTTCTGGCCGTAAACGAATGCGACTGAACATTGCAGTTATATCCGCGGTAAATGCCACTGCTCCTTCGCGAAACTTGATTAAGACGGTGTGGGTAATTCGTTCTGCAAAACTGGACCGGTTAATAACGCGTCGTTCAAGCACTTACCCCGATATTGGGCCGCAGAATCGAACACCACACGTAGCTTCTTTTTTTTTAGAAGATTTCTTGTAGACTCCATGATGAGGCAAGAAGGGGTCCAGTCAAGTCGGATGGATTGGTTATAAGCCTGGCATAACCCTCACTGATATATTTTTCTATCGCCTTACGATAGTCAAATTCGTAGTTGGGGTCACTACGAAATCGCTTTAATAGCCCACATAGACGATGTTCCGCCAAGGGCTATTATCGGGAAGATTAGGTTCTCCTTTTTTCCATGTAAGGGGAGCTTCATATCCGATTTTCAGTTTGCGTGTACCGTCGTCAACAATGCATTTAGCTCTCTGGGCTTCTGGACATAATCGCATGGGTACAATACTTTCCGTGCCAAAGGACTCAGTATTACAGAAGGCACGGAATTCTTGGTCCAAGGTGGAGACTGATTCTTCCATCAATAGATTGATCCGGGCTCGAGCCGGCTTTAGTGGAGTTCCAATAACCCCACGGGCTACCCAACCAAGTACGGTGTTTAAGGCGACCGGTTCACCGGAATTGCCTTTGCGTACTTCATTGGCAAGCATCAATTCGGAATGGTCTAGTCCCAGCAAAATGTCAACTGGACCTCCAGCTTCGTGCAAAGATAGGTCTGCCAGGTGCGGCCATTGACCCTGCAAACTTGACCAAGGTACAGGCACCACCGGGCTACATACTTTAGGTATCGAGTGTGCTTGAATAACAGCTCGATGACCGTCTGTTTGGGATTCTAGGCATAGTGTAACCTTCCGTGACGTACACTCCCTAGATGCCCCCGCTACCCCGCTAATACGAAGTTGATTTTCTTCGCCTTGCAGGCCTAGTTTATTAAGGAAACCTTCCCTAATCAATGTGGTGTCACTTCCCTCGTCCAGCATCAAAGTTGCGCGTTGACGGTTTCCGTCTTTGTCAAGCACGGAGACAGGGATCACACCGAACGCTACTCTCTGTGCCACTCTTTGGGCAGTATGGACGTTAGAAGACGCGGTCTTCTCCGGGGATTTAGAGTGGAGTAATCGGTGGTGACGACGCTTGCAATTAGTAATACCGTACTCCTTAGCGTTTCTACAATCACGGAAGTAGTGCTGGCCGCGTAGGCAGGCAAAACATAGCTTGTTCTTTTGTGCAAACTCCAAACGTTCTTGGACAGATAGGGCTTGAAAGGCTGCGCAAGAGGAAATGAGGTGCTCAGCTCCACATTTTACGCATTTGAGTGTTTTGCGGTTGGAGATAGGGTCTTCCCAATGGTTATTGGGGGCTCCAGCCGTCCCAGCCGCCGTCTGATGGCTGTATACCTGTTTCTTGTTGAACAGGTTTTCTTGGGGTTTCTTACCGCTCTGTTCTGTGGCTATGTCATAGGCGTTTTGGTATGCCGCTGCCCGCGAACACAACCATCGCCCGAACTTTACCAAGGAGGCACTCTCGGGTTGGATGCTTTGACCTCGTTCCAGGCAAGACGGTCGTGAACCGTCAACTTGGCGGTAATCTTCTCGATTATGTCCGCGTGTGCCAATTCACCCATGCGAGCCAAGTCAAATAAATGCGTCCTTACCTTTTCGGCAAACCGCTTCAGAGCGGAAGCGTTGCCCTTCCCTGGCTCTAATTTATCCAAAGCTTGAAAATGGGCCGCCCGCATTACATCTCGGCGCCCACATGTTTCATTTAACCGCCCTAGAGCTTCCTTGTAAGCCTCTTCACCACCTCCAAGTCCATAAACTATGTCCATGTTGTCTCCCCGCATACTTCTGAGAAGGATCGCCAATTTTTCTCCAGGAGACTTAGATGAATCATGGACTAGAGCCTTGAATAGGTCAATCCAGGAGAACCACTGCAGCGCACAGCCATCGTACGGTTCCAGGTCGGCTTTGATGGACGTCTGATGCCCATACTCCGAAGACCAAGAATCATAACAAGGTCTACCTTCCAGGTAGTCCTCGATCCAATCGTCAGGAGCTGGGTCTTTCCTCGGGCGTCGATTGTTGTGTCGACTGAGTTCCCAAGGTGAATCTTCATGTCTGGGAGACGCCCAGATCACGGATGGAGATGGTCCTTGTCCGACTAAGGCTGGTTGCCTGCGTTTGGACAGTCTGAGTTGTGCCGATTGGGACTCCAAATTTTCCATATCTTGTTGTGCTTGATCAGCCGCGGCTTGGGCTAATCGAGCTTCAGCTAAAGCCTTTTGTGCAGCTTCTTGACTTGAAACTACCTCAATACGCTTTTTTGCTGTTTCCTCTTCCAAACGACGTTCTTCTTCGTTAGGAGTATCCGAGGTTACTGAGGCTACCGCATCTGACTCGTATGTGGACTCGTTTGCTGATGGTACAAAATTACTGCTTTGTGATCCTACATAGAGTTCCACTGCTTCTTGTGCTTCTCCTACTTTCGACAAATATTGTAGAAGTTTCGCTTCTTCAGCGGAAGCTTCTTCTTCGTCGAGGTATTCGGAGAGCTTCTGCGTGATCTGTTCTAGTAGGCTGAAAGCATCACGAGCTCGTTTGAGTAAGGTTGCCGCGGTCCTTCTTGACTTGTTTTCCTTTATAGTCGTTCCTATATAAGTACAGCAAGTGCTGATTGTCCGCCGGCAACTAGCTCTTCTCTTCTTTAACTGTTCTACAGGTAGCGCACAGACATCCTCTGCAATCTTGTTTGTGTGGCTCGTCTGACTGACGGATAATTGGGAACGGCTTGATTCCGACATAGTGACACTCACTGCTGCAGGTGTTATCACTGGAAATGTACCACTCACCAACTATAACTATTCCACACGGGCTGACAGATTGCCAATTAACTGTTGATCCGGTCCCGCGAGGACCAAATGTTCAGATGGAGGACCAGATTTAAGCACGAGTTCCCTAGATTACCCTTCTGTAATATAAAGAGAATTCTAACTCGGCTTAAATCGCTGAACTTGGAGCTTTGCTCCGTTGCAAGCCTTTTTTACTGAGCAGTAAAGATGCACACGGCTCCAATGTCAAGCAAGAGCTCTTTGTATTCTTCATACAAAATTACATTTATACTAAGCTGAAGTCTTTGTCGCTCATCGTCGTCATTGGTCAGTTAAAGATTTTAAACGTCTAGAAACATGTGCGAAGTCTGTTTTTTGTCAGTCATAAATCGTCCTACGGGGGGCCCATGCAAAAGGCACCCCTTTTTTGGCCTGTCAATCGTAGGAGTCAGTTTTCAGCCTAGTTACATGTTAGTTACGCCTTTCTCGAGCTCCGTACATCTGGAGTTTAGGGAGAAAGGGTAAAGTTGTCAAAGTTGCATGCAAAGGTTGTAAAATTTAACATTTCGTCCGAACAACCGTTCCTACTTTGGTCTTACACAAAGGATCCAAAACAAAATGAACCACTTAAGGACAGACGGGTACACAATAAAGATTCAGTGGATACCAGCACATAGAGGGATCAGGGGAAATGAAATGGCGGATGGAGCGGCAAAGGAAGGAAGGATGACAGGGGAAGAAATTAATCACAAAACAACATGACAGGAGCTGAAATCAATAACGAAAAGGAAAATCGAAAAGGACTACATAGAAGAAATAAAGACAAGAACAGCACAAAAATTGGTTCAGAACACGTACCAGTTCGGGACCAACAAATGGGAAAACAGCAGGAAATGAAGAGAAGCTATCGTTTTACTACGAATAAGGTGCGGACATGGGAGATTCCGGTCATGGCTACACCGTTTCGACATGATAGAAGATAACACATGTCGTTACTGTGAGGAGGAGGAAGAAAGCCCGGAACATTTAATAATGAGATGTGAGAAGTTTTCGGAACAAAGGGAGGAACTCAAGAAAAAACTAGAAGATAATAAAATAGCCTGGAGATTCGAAACTATAACGGCCCTGGAAGGCGAAAAGAAAGAACAGTATATAGCACAAAATTATCTTTTAAAATATTTGAAAACAACTGACATCATAACAAGCATATAAGTACACAGAGGAAATATCAGTGAACAGATGAAAAAAGAAAAAAGAAGAAAAGAAAAAAAAAAAATAGAAAGCTGAAGACGGTAATGCGACGCGAACGCGACGTTGGCCGTCTTAAAAAACCAAAAACAACAACAACAGCTTATGTTAACCGGTTTAAAATGGTTTAAACAGGTTTAAGCCGGTCAAAACTGGTTTGAAACCGGTTTAAACTGGTATAAACTGGTTTTAACAGGTCCAAACAAGTTTAACCCGGTTTAAAATGGTCTAAAATGGTTTAATACCCGGTCTAAACTGGTGCAATCCGGTTGAGAATGGCTTAAACCGGTTTAATCCGGTCTAAACTGGTTTAAACCGGTTTAATCTGGTCCAGACTGGTTTAAAAACCGGTTTAAACTGGTTTTAACCGGTCTAAACTGGTTAGAACCAGTTTAAACTGGTTATAACCGGTTTAAACTGGTTAAGACTGGTCTAAACTGGTTTAAAACTGGTTTAAACCGGTCTAAACTGGATTCAACCGGTTTAAACTGGTTTAAACTGGTTTATAAACTGGTTTAAACTGGTCATAACTGGTTTAAAGCGGTCTAAACTGGTGTTAACCGGTTTAAAATGGTTTAAACCGGTCTAAACTGGTCTAAACTGGTTTAAACCGGTTTAAACTGGTTTAAATCGGTTTAAACTGGTTTAATCGGTTTAAACTAGTTAAAATTCGTTTAAACCCGTTTAGACTGTTAAGAACTGGTTTAACCCGGTTTAAACTGGTTTAAACAGGTCTAAACTGGTTTAATAATAGGTTCAAACTGGTTTAAACAGGTTTATAATGTGGTTTAAACTGGTCAAAGCTGGTTTAAGAACCGGTTTCAACTGGTTTAAACCGGTCTTAACTGGTTTAAACCGGTTTAAACTGGATTAAACCGGTCTAAACTGGTTTAAACTGGTCTAAGCTAAATATTTTTAACTGGTCTGAACTGTTTTGAAAACTGGTTAAAACTGGTTTAAACTGGTTTAAACTGGTTAGAACTGGTTTAATCCTTTTGAAACTGGTCTAAACCAGTTTAAACTGGTCTAAACAGGTTTAAACCGGTTTAAACTTGTTTAACTGGTTTAATAACCGGTTTAAACTTGTTTAAACCAGTCTAAACTGGTGAAAACCGGTTAAAATGGTTTAAACCGGTTTAGGCTGGTCTAAACTGGTTTAAACCGGTTTAAACTGGTTTAATCGGTTTAAACTAGTTAAAACTAATTTAAAGCGTTAGACTGGTAAGAACTGGTTTAATCCGGTTTAAACTGGTTTAAACTGGTCTTAACTGGTTTAAAAACAGGTTAAACTGGTTTAAACTGGTTTATAAACTAGTTTAAACTGGTTTAAACCGGTTTTAAGCAGCTTAAACTGGTCTAAAAACCGGTTTAAACTGGTCAAAACTGGTTTAAAAAGCGGTTTTAACTGGTTCAAACCGGTCTAAACCGGTTTAAACTGGATTAAACCAGTCTAAACTGGTCGAATTTGGTTTAAAACCGGTTAAAACTGGTTTCAACCGGTCTAAACTGGTCTAAGCTAAATTTTTTTTAACTGGTCTGAACTGGTTTAGAACCCGGTTAAAACTGGTTTAAACTGGTTTAAACCGGTTTATACTGGTTAGAACTGGTTTAATCCGGTTGAAACTGGTCTAAACCGGTTTAAAAACCTGGTTTAAAAACGTGTCTAAACTGGTTTAAACCGGTTTAGACTGGTTTAGACCGGTTAAAACTGGTTTAAAAACCGGTCTACACTGGTTTAAACCGGTTTAAACGGGTCTAAACCGGTTTTAAATGATCTTAACTGGTTTAAATCGGTTTAAACTGATCTCAACTGGTTTAATAACTGGTCTTTACTTGTTTAAACCGATCTAAACTGGTGTTAACGGTTTAAACTGGTCAAAACCGGTTTAAATGGTCTAAACTGGTTTAGACCGGATTAAACTAGTCTAAACTGGTTTGAAAACCGGTTGAAACTGGTTTAAACCGGTTTAGACTGGTAAGAACTGGTCTAATCCGGTTTTGACTGGTCTAAACCAGTCTAAACTGGTTTAAACCGGTTTAAACTGGCTTAAACTGGCTTAAACTTGTTTAAACCGGTCTAAACTGGTGTAAACCGGTTGAAAATGGTTTAAACCGGTTTAAACTGGTCTAAACTGGTTTAAACCGGTCTAAACTGGACTAAGCTGGTCTAAACTGTTCTAAGCTGATTTAAAAACCGGTTTAAACTGGTTTAAAACGGTCTAAACTGGTCTAAACTGGTTTAAAAACCGGTTAAAACTGGTTTAAACCTGTCTCAACTGGTCTAAATTGGTCTATGCTAAACTGGTTTAAACTGATTTAAATTTATTATACTTGTCAAACTGGTTTAAACCGGTTTAGACTGGTAAGAACTGGTTTAATCCGGTTAAAACTGGTCTAAACCGGTTCAAACTGGTCTAAACTGGCTTAAACCGGTTTAAACTTGTTTAACTGGTTTAGACCGGCTTAGACCGGTCTAAACCGGTTTAAACTGGTCTCAACTGGTTTAGTAACTGGTCTTAACTTGTTTAAACCGATCTAAACTGGTGTTAACGGTTTAAACTGGTCGAAACCGGTTTAAAATGGTCTAAACTGGTTTAAACCGGTTTAAACCAGTCTAAACTTGTTTAAGCCGGTATAAACTGGTTTGAACCGGTATAAACTGGTCTAAACTGGTTTCAAAACTGGTTTAAACGGGTTTAAATCGGTTTAAACTTGTTTAAACCGGTTTAAACTAGTTTAAACTGGTTTAAACCGGTTTAGACTGGTAAGAACTGGTTTAATCCGGTTTAAACTGGTCTAAACCAGTCTAAACTGGTTTAAACCGGTTTAATCTGGCTTAAACTGGCTTAAACTTGTTTAAACCGGTCTAAACTGGTGTAAACCAGTTGAAAATGGTTTAAACCGGTTTAAACTGGTCTAAGCATGTCTAAACTGTTCTAAGCTGATTTAAAAACCGGGTTAATCTGGTTCAAAACGGTCTAAACTGGTTGAAAAACCGGTTAAAACTGGTTTAAACCGGTATAAAATGGTCTAAACTGATTTAAAAACCTATTTAAACTGGTTTAAACTGGTTTAAACCGGTCTAAAATGGTCTAAACTGATTTAAAAACCTGTTTAAACTGGTTTAAACTGGTTTAAACCGGATTATACTTGTCAAACTGTTTTAAACCGGTTTAGACTGGTTTTTACTTGTTTAAACCGGTCTAAACTGGTGAAAACCGGTTGAAAATGGCTTAAACCGGCTTAAACCGGTCTAAACTGGTTAACACCGGTTTAAACTGGCCTAAACTGGTTTAAACCGGTTTCGACTGGTAAGAACTGGTTTAGTCCGGTTAAACCAGTCTAAACTGGTATAAACTGGTATAAACCGGTTTAAACTGGTTTAAACTGGCTTAAACTTGTTTAAACCGGACTAAACTGGTGTAAACCGGTTTAAAATGGTTTAAACCGGTTTAAACTGGTCTAAACTGGTTTAGACCGGTTTAAACTGGTCTAACTTTTTTTTTTTTTTTTTTTTTTTTTTTATAATATTTGGCCTATAGGCATAAGCCGGATGCCAAAGTTTATTATTAAAAATGTACATTTAAAACCGGGTAGGAGAAAGGGGTATAACAGAACGCTGTCACATTGGGTGGCCTTCGTAAACTGGCAAGCCCATCACCGTAGAGAGTTAAAGCTCGAAACTTCAAGAGTGGAAAACGCTATGAATTAAAACTTGGGCACGATCTAATATTCGCCTATTTATAACCAGGCTTTTCCTTCGTTGAATATCTTTTTGGCATTGCTTAGAAAGGTTTCTACATAAGGGAAGGCTCTTGGATAGGTGAGGAACTGGGCTGGAGAGAAGTGGATTTGATTTTTACATAATGATCTGATTAGTTTAGCGCGTGCTTTGTTAAGCCATCGACAATTTATGAAAATGTGCGCTACAGTTTGCTTTTTGTGAGTTGAGCAGGGGCAGCAGGAAGACTCCGCTTTTCCAATTTTCTGGAGATGTTGTAAAGTGGCGTAGTGCTGTGTTCTAGCTCTGATGATCTGGGCTACCATAGCGTGAGGCAGTTTATTTGTGCATATCGGTTTTTCTGAAAGGGATACATTTAGTTAACTAATTCACTAATTAAGTCCTTAATAAATTAATTAAGTCCATAATTCATGAACTAAGTCAGTAATTCATGAATTAAGTCAGTAATTCATTAACTAAGTCAGTAATTCATATAATTAAGACAGTAATTCATGAATTAAGTCAGTAATTCATATAATTAAGACAGTAATTCATGAATTAAGTCAGTAATTCATGAATTATGTCAGTAGTTCATTAATTTAGTCACTAATTCATGAATTAAGTCAGTAATTCATGAATTAAGTCAGTATTTCATGAAGTAAGTCAGTAATTCATTAATTAAGTCAGTAGTTCATGACTTAAGTCAGAAATTCATTAATTAAGTCAGTAGTTCATTAATTAAGTCAGTAGTTCATGACTTAAGTAAGTAATTCATGAATTAAGTCAGTAGTTCATTAATTAAATCACTAATTCATGAATTATGTCAGTAATTCATAAATTATGTCAGTAAATCATGAATTAAGTCAGTAATTCATGAATTAAGTCAGTAGTTCATTAATTTAGTCGGTATTTCATTAATTATATCAGTAATTCATGAATTAAATCAGTAATTCATGAATTAAGTCAGTAATTCATGAATTAAGTCAGTAATTCATATAGTTAAGTCAGTAATTCATGAATTATGTCAGTAGTTCAATAATTTAGTAATCTATTCACTAGTTAAGTCAGTAATTCATGAATTAAGTCAGTAATTCATTAACTCAGTAATTCATTAATTCAGTAATTCATTAAGTCAGTATTTCACTAATTAAGTCCTTAATTAATTAATTTAGTCCATAATTCATTAAATAAGTCCGTAATTCATTAATTAAGTCAGTAATTCATTATATAAGTCAGGAAATCATGAATTAAGTCAGTAATTCATGAATTAAGTCAGTAATTCATATAATTATGTCAGTAATTCATGAATTAAGTGAGTAATTCATGAATTAAGTCAGTATTTCATGAATTAAGTCAGTAATTCATGAATTAAGCCAGTAATTCATGAATTAAGTCAGTAATTCATTAATTAAGTCAGAAAATCTTGAATTAAGTCATTAATTATTTAATTAAGTCTATAATTCATGAACTAAGTCAAAATCAGGAATTAGGTCAGGAAATCATGAATTAAGTCAGTAATTCATGAATTAAGTCAGTAATTCATGAACTAAGTCACTATTTCACTAATTAAGTCCGTAATTATTTAATTAAGTCCATAATTCATTAACTAAGTCAGTAATTCATTAATTAAGTCAGTAATTCATGAATTAAGTCAGTAGTTCATTAATTTAGTCAGTAATTCATGAACTAAGTCACTATTTCACTAATTAAGTCCGTAATTATTTAATTAAGTCCATAATTCATGAACTAAGTCAGTAATTCATTAATTAAGTCAGTAATTCATGAATTAAGTCAGTAGTTCATTAATTTAGTCAGTAATTCATGAATTAAGTCAGTAATTCATGAATTATGTCAGTAATTCATTAATTAAGTCAGTAATTCATTAATTAAGTCAGGAAATCATGAATTAAGTCAGTAATTCATGAATTAAGTCCGTAATTCATATAATTAAGACAGTAATTCATGAATTAAGTCAGTAATTCATGAATTAAGTCAGTAATTCATATAGTTAAGTCAGTAATTCATGAATTATGTCAGTAGTTCATTAATTTAGTCATTAATTCACTAATTAAGTCAGTAATTCATGAATTAAGTCAGTAATTCATGAATTAAGTCAGTATTTCATGAATTAATTCAGTAATTAATTAATTTAGTCAGTAATTCATTAATTAAGTCATAAGTCATTAGTTATTACAGTAATTCAGGAATTAAGTCCCTAATTCATTAATTAAGTCAGTAGTTCATTAATTTAGTCAGTAATTCATGAATTAAGTCAGAAAATCATCAATTAAGTCAGTAAATATTTAATTAAGTCAGTAAATATTTAATTAAGTCAGTTATTCATGAATTAAGTCATTAATTATTTAATTAAGTCTATAATTCATGAACTAAGTCAGTAATTCATGAACTAACTCAGTAATTCATTAATTAAGTCAGTAATTCATGAATTAAGTAAGTAGTTCATTAATTTAGTCAGTAATTCATGAACTAAGTCACTATTTCACTAATTAAGTCCGTAATTATTTAATTAAGTCCATAATTCATGAACTAAGTCAGTAATTCATTAATTAAGTCAGTAATTCATGAATTAAGTCAGTAGTTCATTAATTTAGTCAGTAATTCATTAATTAAGTCAGTAATTCATGAATTAAGTCAGTAATTCATGAATTAAGTCAGTAATTCATGAATTAAGTAAGTAATTCATGAATTAAGTCAGTAATTCATGAATTAAGTCAGTATTTCATGAATTAAGTCACTAATTCATGAATTAAGTTAGTAATTCATTAATTAAGTCAGCAATTCATGAATTAAGTCAGTAATTCATGAATTAAGTCAGTAATTCATAAATTAAGTCAGTAATTCATGATTTAAGTCAGTAATTCATGAATTAAGTCAGTAATTCATGAATTAAGTCAGTATTTCATAAATTAAGTCACTAATTCATGAATTAAGTTAGTAATTCATGAATTAAGTCAGTAATTCATGAATTAAGTCAGTAATTCATGAATTAAGTCAGTATTTCATGAATTAAGTCACTAATTCATGAATTAAGTTAGTAATTAATTAATTAAGTCAGCAATTCATGAATTAAGTCAGTAATTCATGAATTAAGTCAGTAATTCATGAATTAAGTTAGTAATTCATGAATTAAGTCAGTAATTCATGAATTAAGTCAGTAATTCATGAATTAAGTCAGTAATTCATGAATTAAGTCAGTAATTCATTAACTAAGTCAGTATTTCACTAATTAAGTCCTTAATAAATTAATTAAGTCCATAATTCATGAACTAAGTCACTAATTCATTAATTAAGTCAGTAATTCATTAATTAAGTCAGGAAATCATGAATTAAGTCAGTAATTCATGAATTAAGTCAGAAATTCATGAATTAAGTCAGTAATTCATGATTTAAGTCAGTAATTCATGAATTATGTCAGTAATTCATGACTTAAGTCAGTATTTCATGAATTAAGTCACTAATTCATGAATTAAGTTAGTAATTCAATAATTAAGTCAGAAATTCATGAATTAAGTCAGTTATTCATGAATTAAGTCATTAATTCATGAATTAAGTCATTAATTCATGAATTAAGTCAGTAATTCATTAACTAAGTCAGTAATTCACTAATTAAGTCCTTAATAAATTAATTAAGTCCATAATTCATGAACTAAGTCAGTAATTCATTAATTAAGTCAGTAATTCATTAATTAAGTCAGGAAATCATGAATTAAGTCAGTAATTCATGAATTAAGTCAGTAATTCATATAATTAAGACAGTAATTCATGAATTAAGTCAGTAATTCATGAATTAAGTCAGTAATTCATTAATTCAGTCAGTAATTCATGAATTAAGTCAGTAGTTCATTAATTTAGTCAGTAATGCATTAATTAAGTCAGTAATTCATGAATTAAGTCAGTAATTCATGAATTAAGTCAGTAATTCATGAATTAAGTCAATATTTCATGAATTAAGTCAGTAATTCATGAATTAAGTTAGTAATTCATGAATTAAGTCAGTAATTCATGAATTAAGTCAGTAATTCATGAATTAAGTCAGAAATTCATTAATTAAGTCAGTAATTCATGATTTAAGTAAATAATTCATGAATTAAGTCAGTAATTCATGAATTAAGTCAGTATTTCATGAATTAAGTCACTAATTCATGAATTTAGTTAGTAATTCATTAATTAAGTCAGTAATTCATGAATTAAGTCAGTTATACATGAATTAAGTCAGTAATTCATGAATTAAGTCAGTAATTCATGAATTAAGTCAGTAGTTCATTAACTAAGTCACTATTTCACTAATTAAGTCCGTAATTATTTAATTAAGTCCATAATTCAGGAACTAAGTCAGTAATTCATTAATTAAGTCAGTAATTCATGAATTAAGTCAGTAGTTCATTAATTTAGTCAGTAATTCATTAATTAAGTCAGTAATTCATGAATTAAGTCAGTAATTCATGAATTAAGTCAGTAATTCATGAATTAAGTAAGTAATTCATGAATTAAGTCAGTAATTCATGAATTAAGTCAGTAATTCATGAATTAAGTCAGTATTTCATGAATTAAGTCACTAATTCATGAATTAAGTTAGTAATTCATTAATTAAGTCAGCAATTCATGAATTAAGTCAGTAATTCATAAATTAAGTCAGTAATTCATGATTTAAGTCAGTAATTCATGAATTAAGTCAGTAATACATGAATTAAGTCAGTATTTCATAAATTAAGTCACTAATTCATGAATTAAGTTAGTAATTCATGAATTAAGTCAGTAATTCATGAATTAAGTCAGTAATTCATGAATTAAGTCAGTAATTCATGAATTAAGTCAGTAATTCATGAAATAAGTCAGTAATTCATGAATTAAGTCACTAATTCATGAATTAAGTTAGTAATTCATTAATTAAGTCAGTAATTCATGAATTAAGTCAGTATATCATGAATTAAGTCAGTAATTCATGAATTAAGTCAGTAATTCATGAACTAAGTCAGTATTTCATGAATTAAGTCACTAATTCATGAATTAAGTTAGTAATTCATTAATTAAGTCAGTAATTCATGAATTAAGTCAGTAATTCATGAATTAAGTCAGTAATTCATTAACTAAGTCAGTATTTCACTAATTAAGTCCTTAATAAATTAATTAAGTCCATAATTCATGAACTAAGTCACTAATTCATTAATTAAGTCAGTAATTCATTAATTAAGTCAGTAATTCATTAATTACGTCAGGAAATCATGAATTAAGTCAGTAATTCATGAATTGAGTCAGTAATTCATATAGTTAAGTCAGTAATTCATGAATTATGTCAATAGTTAATTAATTTAGTTATTAATTCACTAATTAAGTCAGTAATTCATGAATTAAGTCAGTAATTCATGAATTAAGTCAGTAATTCATGAATTAAGTCAGTAATTCATGAATTAAGTCAGAAATTCATGATTTAAGTCAGTAATTCATGAATTAAGTCAGTAATTCATGAATTAAGTCAGTATTTCATGAATTAAGTCAGTAATTAATTAATTTAGTCAGTAATTCATTAATTAAGTCATAAGTAATTAGTTATTACAGTAATACAGGAATTAAGTCCCTAATTCATTAATTAAGTCAGTAATTCATGAATTAAGTCAGTAATTCATGAATTAAGTCAGTAATTCACGAACTAAGTCAGTGTTTCACTAATTAAGTCCGTAATTAATTAATTAATTCCATAATTCATGAACTAAGTCAGTAATTCATTAATGAAGTCAATAATTCATGAATTAAGTCAGGAAATCATGAATTAAGTCAGTAATTCATGAATTAAGTCAGTAATTCATGAATTAAGTCAGTAATTCATGAATTAAGTCAGTAATTCATTAACTAAGTCAGTATTTCACTAATTAAGTCCTTAATAAATTAATTAAGTTCATAATTCATGAACTAAGTCAGTAATTCATTAATTAAGTCAGTAATTCATTAATTAAGTCAGGAAATCATGAATTAAGTCAGTAATTCATGAATTAAGTCAGTAATTCATATAATTAACACAGTAATTCATGAATTAAGTCAGTAATTCATATAGTTAAGTCAGTAATTCATGAATTATGTCAGTAGTTCATTAATTTAGTCATTAATTCACTAATTAAGTCAGTAATTCATGAATTTAGTCAGTAATTCATGGATTAAGTCAGTAATTCATGAATTAAGTCAGTAATTCATGAATTAGGTCAGAAGTTCATGATTTAAGTCAGTAATTCATGAATTAAGTCAGTAATACATGAATTAAGTCAGTATTTCATAAATTAAGTCACTAATTCATGAATTAAGTTAGTAATTCATGAATTAAGTCAGTAATTCATGAATTAAGTCAGTAATTCATGAATTAAGTCAGTAATTCATGAATTAAGTCAGTAATTCATGAATTAAGTCAGTAATTCATGAATTAAGTCACTAATTCATGAATTAAGTTAGTAATTCATTAATTAAGTCAATAATTCATGAATTAAGTCAGTATATCATGAATTAAGTCAGTAATTCATGAATTAAGTCAGTAATTCATGAACTAAGTCAGTATTTCATGAATTAAGTCACTAATTCATGAATTAAGTTAGTAATTCATTAATTAAGTCAGTAATTCATGAATTAAGTCAGTAATTCATGAATTAAGTCAGTAATTCATTAACTAAGTCAGTATTTCACTAATTAAGTCCTTAATAAATTAATTAAGTCCATAATTCATGAACTAAGTCACTAATTCATTAATTAAGTCAGTAATTCATTAATTAAGTCAGTAATTCATTAATTACGTCAGGAAATCATGAATTAAGTCAGTAATTCATGAATTGAGTCAGTAATTCATATAGTTAAGTCAGTAATTCATGAATTATGTCAATAGTTAATTAATTTAGTTATTAATTCACTAATTAAGTCAGTAATTCATGAATTAAGTCAGTAATTCATGAATTAAGTCAGTAATTCATGAATTAAGTCAGTAATTCATGAATTAAGTCAGAAATTCATGATTTAAGTCAGTAATTCATGAATTAAGTCAGTAATTCATGAATTAAGTCAGTATTTCATGAATTAAGTCAGTAATTAATTAATTTAGTCAGTAATTCATTAATTAAGTCATAAGTAATTAGTTATTACAGTAATACAGGAATTAAGTCCCTAATTCATTAATTAAGTCAGTAATTCATGAATTAAGTCAGTAATTCATGAATTAAGTCAGTAATTCACGAACTAAGTCAGTGTTTCACTAATTAAGTCCGTAATTAATTAATTAATTCCATAATTCATGAACTAAGTCAGTAATTCATTAATGAAGTCAATAATTCATGAATTAAGTCAGGAAATCATGAATTAAGTCAGTAATTCATGAATTAAGTCAGTAATTCATGAATTAAG
Organism: Lepidurus packardi; assembly: GCA_023053545.1. Taxonomy (NCBI): domain Eukaryota; kingdom Metazoa; phylum Arthropoda; class Branchiopoda; order Notostraca; family Triopsidae; genus Lepidurus; species Lepidurus packardi. The sequence goes on from JAKZAN010000005.1 coordinate 634,953, forward strand.
TCAGTAATTCATGAATTAAGTCAGTAATTCATTAACTAAGTCAGTATTTCACTAATTAAGTCCTTAATAAATTAATTAAGTTCATAATTCATGAACTAAGTCAGTAATTCATTAATTAAGTCAGTAATTCATTAATTAAGTCAGGAAATCATGAATTAAGTCAGTAATTCATGAATTAAGTCAGTAATTCATATAATTAACACAGTAATTCATGAATTAAGTCAGTAATTCATATAGTTAAGTCAGTAATTCATGAATTATGTCAGTAGTTCATTAATTTAGTCATTAATTCACTAATTAAGTCAGTAATTCATGAATTTAGTCAGTAATTCATGGATTAAGTCAGTAATTCATGAATTAAGTCAGTAATTCATGAATTAGGTCAGAAGTTCATGATTTAAGTCAGTAATTCATGAATTAAGTCAGTAATACATGAATTAAGTCAGTATTTCATAAATTAAGTCACTAATTCATGAATTAAGTTAGTAATTCATGAATTAAGTCAGTAATTCATGAATTAAGTCAGTAATTCATGAATTAAGTCAGTAATTCATGAATTAAGTCAGTAATTCATGAATTAAGTCAGTAATTCATGAATTAAGTCACTAATTCATGAATTAAGTTAGTAATTCATTAATTAAGTCAATAATTCATGAATTAAGTCAGTATATCATGAATTAAGTCAGTAATTCATGAATTAAGTCAGTAATTCATGAACTAAGTCAGTATTTCATGAATTAAGTCACTAATTCATGAATTAAGTTAGTAATTCATTAATTAAGTCAGTAATTCATGAATTAAGTCAGTAATTCATGAATTAAGTCAGTAATTCATTAACTAAGTCAGTATTTCACTAATTAAGTCCTTAATAAATTAATTAAGTCCATAATTCATGAACTAAGTCACTAATTCATTAATTAAGTCAGTAATTCATTAATTAAGTCAGGAAATCATGAATTAAGTCAGTAATTCATGAATTGAGTCAGTAATTCATATAGTTAAGTCAGTAATTCATGAATTATGTCAATAGTTAATTAATTTAGTCATTAATTCACTAATTAAGTCAGTAATTCATGAATTAAGTCAGTAATTCATGAATTAAGTCAGTAATTCATGAATTAAGTCAGTAATTCATGAATTAAGTCAGAAATTAATTAATTTAGTCAGTAATTCATTAATTAAGTCATAAGTAATTAGTTATTACAGTAATACAGGAATTAAGTCCCTAATTCATTAATTAAGTCAGTAATTCATGAATTAAGTCAGTAATTCATGAATTAAGTCAGTAATTCACGAACTAAGTCAGTATTTCACTAATTAAGTCCGTAATTAATTAATTAAGTCCATAATTGATGAACTAAGTCAGTAATTCATTAATGAAGTCAATAATTCATGAATTAAGTCAGGAAATCATGAATTAAGTCAGTAATTCATGAATTAAGTCAGTAATTCATGAATTAAGTCATGCAGTAATTCATTAACTAAGTCAGTATTTCACTAATTAAGTCCTTAATAAATTAATTAAGTCCATAATTCATGAACTAAGTCAGTAATTCATTAATTATGTCAGTAGTTCATTAATTTAGTCATTAATTCACTAATTAAGTCAGTAATTCATGAATTTAGTCAGTAATTCATGAATTAAGTCAGTAATTCATGAATTAAGTCAGTAATTCATGAATTAGGTCAGAAGTTCATGATTTAAGTCAGTAATTCATGAATTAAGTCAGTAATACATTAATTAAGTCAGTATTTCATAAATTAAGTCACTAATTCATGAATTAAGTTAGTAATTCATGAATTAAGTCAGTAATTCATGAATTAAGTCAGTAATTCATGAATTAAGTCAGTAATTCATGAATTAAGTCAGTAATTCATGAATTAAGTCAGTAATTCATGAATTAAGTCAGTAATTCATGAATTAAGTCACTAATTCATGAATTAAGTTAGTAATTCATTAATTAAGTCAGTAATTCATTAACTAAGTCAGTATTTCACTAATTAAGTCCTTAATAAATTAATTAAGTCCATAATTCATGAACTAAGTCACTAATTCATTAATTAAGTCAGTAATTCATTAATTAAGTCAGGAAATCATGAATTAAGTCAGTAATTCATGAATTGAGTCAGTAATTCATATAGTTAAGTCAGTAATTCATTAATTATGTCAGTAGTTCATTAATTTAGTCATTAATTCACTAATTAAGTCAGTAATTCATGAATTTAGTCAGTAATTCATGAATTAAGTCAGTAATTCATGAATTAAGTCAGTAATTCATGAATTAGGTCAGAAGTTCATGATTTAAGTCAGTAATTCATGAATTAAGTCAGTAATACATGAATTAAGTCAGTATTTCATAAATTAAGTCACTAATTCATGAATTAAGTTAGTAATTCATGAATTAAGTCAGTAATTCATGAATTAAGTCAGTAATTCATGAATTAAGTCAGTAATTCATGAATTAAGTCAGTAATTCATGAATTAAGTCAGTAATTCATGAATTAAGTCAGTAATTCATGAATTAAGTCACTAATTCATGAATTAAGTTAGTAATTCATTAATTAAGTCAGTAATTCATGAATTAAGTCAGTATATCATGAATTAAGTCAGTAATTCATGAATTAAGTCAGTAATTCATGAACTAAGTCAGTATTTCATGAATTAAGTCACTAATTCATGAATTAAGTTAGTAATTCATTAATTAAGTCAGTAATTCATGAATTAAGTCAGTAATTCATGAATTAAGTCAGTAGTTCATTAACTAAGTCAGTATTTCACTAATTAAGTCCTTAATAAATTAATTAAGTTCATAATTCATGAACTAAGTCAGTAATTCATTAATTAAGTCAGTAATTCATTAATTAAGTCAGGAAATCATGAATTAAGTCAGTAATTCATGAATTAAGTCAGTAATTCATATAATTAACACAGTAATTCATGAATTAAGTCAGTAATTCATATAGTTAAGTCAGTAATTCATGAATTATGTCAGTAGTTCATTAATTTAGTCATTAATTCACTAATTAAGTCAGTAATTCATGAATTTAGTCAGTAATTCATGGATTAAGTCAGTAATTCATGAATTAAGTCAGTAATTCATGAATTAGGTCAGAAGTTCATGATTTAAGTCAGTAATTCATGAATTAAGTCAGTAATACATGAATTAAGTCAGTATTTCATAAATTAAGTCACTAATTCATGAATTAAGTTAGTAATTCATGAATTAAGTCAGTAATTCATGAATTAAGTCAGTAATTCATGAATTAAGTCAGTAATTCATGAATTAAGTCAGTAATTCATGAATTAAGTCAGTAATTCATGAATTAAGTCACTAATTCATGAATTAAGTTAGTAATTCATTAATTAAGTCAATAATTCATGAATTAAGTCAGTATATCATGAATTAAGTCAGTAATTCATGAATTAAGTCAGTAATTCATGAACTAAGTCAGTATTTCATGAATTAAGTCACTAATTCATGAATTAAGTTAGTAATTCATTAATTAAGTCAGTAATTCATGAATTAAGTCAGTAATTCATGAATTAAGTCAGTAATTCATTAACTAAGTCAGTATTTCACTAATTAAGTCCTTAATAAATTAATTAAGTCCATAATTCATGAACTAAGTCACTAATTCATTAATTAAGTCAGTAATTCATTAATTAAGTCAGGAAATCATGAATTAAGTCAGTAATTCATGAATTGAGTCAGTAATTCATATAGTTAAGTCAGTAATTCATGAATTATGTCAATAGTTAATTAATTTAGTCATTAATTCACTAATTAAGTCAGTAATTCATGAATTAAGTCAGTAATTCATGAATTAAGTCAGTAATTCATGAATTAAGTCAGTAATTCATGAATTAAGTCAGAAATTAATTAATTTAGTCAGTAATTCATTAATTAAGTCATAAGTAATTAGTTATTACAGTAATACAGGAATTAAGTCCCTAATTCATTAATTAAGTCAGTAATTCATGAATTAAGTCAGTAATTCATGAATTAAGTCAGTAATTCACGAACTAAGTCAGTATTTCACTAATTAAGTCCGTAATTAATTAATTAAGTCCATAATTGATGAACTAAGTCAGTAATTCATTAATGAAGTCAATAATTCATGAATTAAGTCAGGAAATCATGAATTAAGTCAGTAATTCATGAATTAAGTCAGTAATTCATGAATTAAGTCATGCAGTAATTCATTAACTAAGTCAGTATTTCACTAATTAAGTCCTTAATAAATTAATTAAGTCCATAATTCATGAACTAAGTCAGTAATTCATTAATTATGTCAGTAGTTCATTAATTTAGTCATTAATTCACTAATTAAGTCAGTAATTCATGAATTTAGTCAGTAATTCATGAATTAAGTCAGTAATTCATGAATTAAGTCAGTAATTCATGAATTAGGTCAGAAGTTCATGATTTAAGTCAGTAATTCATGAATTAAGTCAGTAATACATGAATTAAGTCAGTATTTCATAAATTAAGTCACTAATTCATGAATTAAGTTAGTAATTCATGAATTAAGTCAGTAATTCATGAATTAAGTCAGTAATTCATGAATTAAGTCAGTAATTCATGAATTAAGTCAGTAATTCATGAATTAAGTCAGTAATTCATGAATTAAGTCAGTAATTCATGAATTAAGTCACTAATTCATGAATTAAGTTAGTAATTCATTAATTAAGTCAGTAATTCATGAATTAAGTCAGTATATCATGAATTAAGTCAGTAATTCATGAATTAAGTCAGTAATTCATGAACTAAGTCAGTATTTCATGAATTAAGTCACTAATTCATGAATTAAGTTAGTAATTCATTAATTAAGTCAGTAATTCATGAATTAAGTCAGTAATTCATGAATTAAGTCAGTAATTCATTAACTAAGTCAGTATTTCACTAATTAAGTCCTTAATAAATTAATTAAGTCCATAATTCATGAACTAAGTCACTAATTCATTAATTAAGTCAGTAATTCATTAATTAAGTCAGGAAATCATGAATTAAGTCAGTAGTTCATGAATTGAGTCAGTAATTCATATAGTTAAGTCAGTAATTCATGAATTATGTCAATAGTTAATTAATTTAGTCATTAATTCACTAATTAAGTCAGTAATTCATGAATTAAGTCAGTAATTCATGAATTAAGTCAGTAATTCATGAATTAAGTCAGTAATTCATGAATTAAGTCAGAAATTCATGATTTAAGTCAGTAATTCATGAATTAAGTCAGTAATTCATGAATTAAGTCAGTATTTCATGAATTAAGTCAGTAATTAACTAATTTAGTCAGTAGTTCATTAATTAAGTCAGTAACTCATGAATTATGTCAGTAATTCATGAATTATGTCAGTAATTCATGAATTAAGTCAGTAATTCATGAATTAAGTCACTAATTCATGAATTAAGTTAGTAATTCATTAATTAAGTCAATAATTCATGAATTAAGTCAGTATATCATGAATTAAGTCAGTAATTCATGAATTAAGTCAGTAATTCATGAACTAAGTCAGTATTTCATGAATTAAGTCACTAATTCATGAATTAAGTTAGTAATTCATTAATTAAGTCAGTAATTCATGAATTAAGTCAGTAATTCATGAATTAAGTCAGTAATTCATTAACTAAGTCAGTATTTCACTAATTAAGTCCTTAATAAATTAATTAAGTCCATAATTCATGAACTAAGTCACTAATTCATTAATTAAGTCAGTAATTCATTAATTAAGTCAGGAAATCATGAATTAAGTCAGTAATTCATGAATTGAGTCAGTAATTCATATAGTTAAGTCAGTAATTCATGAATTATGTCAATAGTTAATTAATTTAGTCATTAATTCACTAATTAAGTCAGTAATTCATGAATTAAGTCAGTAATTCATGAATTAAGTCAGTAATTCATGAATTAAGTCAGTAATTCATGAATTAAGTCAGAAATTAATTAATTTAGTCAGTAATTCATTAATTAAGTCATAAGTAATTAGTTATTACAGTAATACAGGAATTAAGTCCCTAATTCATTAATTAAGTCAGTAATTCATGAATTAAGTCAGTAATTCATGAATTAAGTCAGTAATTCACGAACTAAGTCAGTATTTCACTAATTAAGTCCGTAATTAATTAATTAAGTCCATAATTGATGAACTAAGTCAGTAATTCATTAATGAAGTCAATAATTCATGAATTAAGTCAGGAAATCATGAATTAAGTCAGTAATTCATGAATTAAGTCAGTAATTCATGAATTAAGTCATGCAGTAATTCATTAACTAAGTCAGTATTTCACTAATTAAGTCCTTAATAAATTAATTAAGTCCATAATTCATGAACTAAGTCAGTAATTCATTAATTATGTCAGTAGTTCATTAATTTAGTCATTAATTCACTAATTAAGTCAGTAATTCATGAATTTAGTCAGTAATTCATGAATTAAGTCAGTAATTCATGAATTAAGTCAGTAATTCATGAATTAGGTCAGAAGTTCATGATTTAAGTCAGTAATTCATGAATTAAGTCAGTAATACATGAATTAAGTCAGTATTTCATAAATTAAGTCACTAATTCATGAATTAAGTTAGTAATTCATGAATTAAGTCAGTAATTCATGAATTAAGTCAGTAATTCATGAATTAAGTCAGTAATTCATGAATTAAGTCAGTAATTCATGAATTAAGTCAGTAATTCATGAATTAAGTCACTAATTCATGAATTAAGTTAGTAATTCATTAATTAAGTCAGTAATTCATGAATTAAGTCAGTATATCATGAATTAAGTCAGTAATTCATGAATTAAGTCAGTAATTCATGAACTAAGTCAGTATTTCATGAATTAAGTCACTAATTCATGAATTAAGTTAGTAATTCATTAATTAAGTCAGTAATTCATGAATTAAGTCAGTAATTCATGAATTAAGTCAGTAATTCATTAACTAAGTCAGTATTTCACTAATTAAGTCCTTAATAAATTAATTAAGTCCATAATTCATGAACTAAGTCACTAATTCATTAATTAAGTCAGTAATTCATTAATTAAGTCAGGAAATCATGAATTAAGTCAGTAATTCATGAATTGAGTCAGTAATTCATATAGTTAAGTCAGTAATTCATGAATTATGTCAATAGTTAATTAATTTAGTCATTAATTCACTAATTAAGTCAGTAATTCATGAATTAAGTCAGTAATTCATGAATTAAGTCAGTAATTCATGAATTAAGTCAGTAATTCATGAATTAAGTCAGAAATTCATGATTTAAGTCAGTAATTCATGAATTAAGTCAGTAATTCATGAATTAAGTCAGTATTTCATGAATTAAGTCAGTAATTAACTAATTTAGTCAGTAGTTCATTAATTAAGTCAGTAACTCATGAATTATGTCAGTAATTCATGAATTATGTCAGTAATTCATGAATTAAGTCAGTAATTCATGAATTAAGTCCTGTAATTCATATAGTTAAGTCAGTAATTCATGAATTATGTCAGTAGTTCATTAATTTAGTCATTAATTCACTAATTAAGTCAGTAATTCATGAATTTAGTCAGTAATTCATGAATTAAGTCAGTAATTCATGAATTAAGTCAGTAATTCATGAATTAAGTCAGTAATTCATGAATTAAGTCAGTAATTCATGAATTAAGTCAGTGATTCATTAACTAAGTCAGTATTTCACTAATTAAGTCCTTAATAAATTAATTAAGTCCATAATTCATGAACTAAGTCACTAATTCATTAATTAAGTCAGTAATTCATTAATTAAGTCAGGAAATCATGAATTAAGTCAGTAATTCATGAATTGAGTCAGTAATTCATATAGTTAAGTCAGTAATTCATGAATTATGTCAATAGTTAATTAATTTAGTCATTAATTCACTAATTAAGTCAGTAATTCATGAATTAAGTCAGTAATTCATGAATTAAGTCAGTAATTCATGAATTAAGTCAGTAATTCATGAATTAAGTCAGAAATTCATGATTTAAGTCAGTAATTCATGAATTAAGTCAGTAATTCATGAATTAAGTCAGTATTTCATGAATTAAGTCAGTAATTAACTAATTTAGTCAGTAGTTCATTAATTAAGTCAGTAACTCATGAATTATGTCAGTAATTCATGAATTATGTCAGTAATTCATGAATTAAGTCAGTAATTCATGAATTAAGTCCTGTAATTCATATAGTTAAGTCAGTAATTCATGAATTATGTCAGTAGTTCATTAATTTAGTCATTAATTCACTAATTAAGTCAGTAATTCATGAATTTAGTCAGTAATTCATGAATTAAGTCAGTAATTCATGAATTAAGTCAGTAATTCATGAATTAAGTCAGTAATTCATGAATTAAGTCAGAAATTCATGATTTAAGTCAGTAATTCATGAATTAAGTCAGTAATTCATGAATTAAGTCAGTATTTCATGAATTAAGTCAGTATTTAATTAATTTAGTCAGTAATTCATTAATTAAGTCATAAGTCATTAGTTATTACAGTAATTCAGGAATTAAGTCCCTAATTCATTAATTAAGTCAGTAGTTCATTAATTTAGTCAGTAATTCATGAATTAAGTCAGAAAATCATCAATTAAGTCAGTAAATATTTAATTAAGTCAGTAAATATTTAATTAAGTCAGTTACTCATGAATTAAGTCATTAATTATTTAATTAAGTCTATAATTCATGAACTAAGTCAGTAATTCATGAACTAACTCAGTAATTCATTAATTAAGTCAGTAATTCATGAATTAAGTAAGTAGTTCATTAATTTAGTCAGTAATTCATGAACTAAGTCACTATTTCACTAATTAAGTCCGTAATTATTTAATTAAGTCCATAATTCATGAACTAAGTCAGTAATTCATTAATTAAGTCAGTAATTCATGAATTAAGTCAGTAGTTCATTAATTTAGTCAGTAATTCATTAATTAAGTCAGTAATTCATGAATTAAGTCAGTAATTCATGAATTAAGTCAGTAATTCATGAATTAAGTAAGTAATTCATGAATTAAGTCAGTAATTCATGAATTAAGTCAGTATTTCATGAATTAAGTCACTAATTCATGAATTAAGTTAGTAATTCATTAATTAAGTCAGCAATTCATGAATTAAGTCAGTAATTCATGAATTAAGTCAGTAATTCATAAATTAAGTCAGTAATTCATGATTTAAGTCAGTAATTCATGAATTAAGTCAGTAATTCATGAATTAAGTCAGTATTTCATAAATTAAGTCACTAATTCATGAATTAAGTTAGTAATTCATGAATTAAGTCAGTAATTCATGAATTAAGTCAGTAATTCATGAATTAAGTCAGTAATTCATGAATTAAGTCAGTAATTCATTAACTAAGTCAGTATTTCACTAATTAAGTCCTTAATAAATTAATTAAGTCCATAATTCATGAACTAAGTCACTAATTCATTAATTAAGTCAGTAATTCATTAATTAAGTCAGGAAATCATGAATTAAGTCAGTAATTCATGAATTAAGTCAGAAATTCATGAATTAAGTCAGTAATTCATGATTTAAGTCAGTAATTCATGAATTATGTCAGTAATTCATGACTTAAGTCAGTATTTCATGAATTAAGTCACTAATTCATGAATTAAGTTAGTAATTCAATAATTAAGTCAGAAATTCATGAATTAAGTCAGTTATTCATGAATTAAGTCATTAATTCATGAATTAAGTCATTAATTCATGAATTAAGTCAGTAATTCATTAACTAAGTCAGTAATTCACTAATTAAGTCCTTAATAAATTAATTAAGTCCATAATTCATGAACTAAGTCAGTAATTCATTAATTAAGTCAGTAATTCATTAATTAAGTCAGGAAATCATGAATTAAGTCAGTAATTCATGAATTAAGTCAGTAATTCATATAATTAAGACAGTAATTCATGAATTAAGTCAGTAATTCATGAATTAAGTCAGTAATTCATTAATTCAGTCAGTAATTCATGAATTAAGTCACTAATTCATGAATTAAGTTAGTAATTCATTAATTAAGTCAGTAATTCATGAATTAAGTCAGTATATCATGAATTAAGTCAGTAATTCATGAATTAAGTCAGTAATTCATGAACTAAGTCAGTATTTCATGAATTAAGTCACTAATTCATGAATTAAGTTAGTAATTCATTAATTAAGTCAGTAATTCATGAATTAAGTCAGAAATTCATGAATTAAGTCAGTAATTCATGATTTAAGTAAATAATTCATGAATTAAGTCAGTAATTCATGAATTAAGTCAGTATTTCATGAATTAAGTCACTAATTCATGAATTTAGTTAGTAATTCATTAATTAAGTCAGTAATTCATGAATTAAGTCAGTTATTCATGAATTAAGTCAGTAATTCATGAATTAAGTCAGTAATTCATGAATTAAGTCAGTAGTTCATTAACTAAGTCAGTATTTCACTAATTAAGTCCGTAATTAATTAATTAAGTCCATAATTCATGAACTAAGTCAGTAATTCATTAATGAAGTCAATAATTCATGAATTAAGTCAGGAAATCATGAATTAAGTCAGTAATTCATGAATTATGTCAGTAGTTCATTAATTAAGTCAGTAATTCATGAATTAAGTCAGTAGTTAATTAATTTAGTCAGTAATTCATGAATTAAGTCAGTAATTCATGAATTAGGTCAGTAATTCATTAATTAAGTCAGTAATTCATTAATTAAGTCAGGAAATCATGAATTAAGTCAGTAATTCATGAATTAAGTCAGTAATTCATATAATTAAGACAGTAATTCATGAATTAAGTCAGTAATTCATGAATTAAGTCAGTAATTCATATAGTTAAGTCAGTAATTCATGAATTATGTCAGTAGTTCATTAATTTAGTCATTAATTCACTAATTAAGTCAGTAATTCATGAATTAAGTCAGTAATTTATGAATTAAGTCAGTAATTCATGAATTAAGTCAGTAATTCGTGAATTAAGTCAGAAATTCATGATTTAAGTCAGAAATTCATGAATTAAGTCAGTAATTCATGAATTAAGTCAGTATTTCATGAATTAATTCAGTAATTAATTAATTTAGTCAGTAATTCATTAATTAAGTCATAAGTCATTAGTTATTACAGTAATTCAGGAATTAAGTACCTAATTCATTAATTAAGTCAGTAGTTCATTAATTTAGTCAGTAATTCATGAATTAAGTCAGAAAATCATCAATTAAGTCAGTAAATATTTAATTAAGTCAGTAAATATTTAATTAAGTCAGTTATTCATGAATTAAGTCATTAATTATTTAATTAAGTCTATAATTCATGAACTAAGTCAGTAATTCATGAACTAACTCAGTAATTCATTAATTAAGTCAGTAATTCATGAATTAAGTCAGTAGTTCATTAATTTAGTCAGTAATTCATGAACTAAGTCACTATTTCACTAATTAAGTCCGTAATTATTTAATTAAGTCCATAATTCATGAACTAAGTCAGTAATTCATTAATTAAGTCAGTAATTCATGAATTAAGTCAGTAGTTCATTAATTTAGTCAGTAATTCATTAATTAAGTCAGTAATTCATGAATTAAGTCAGTAATTCATGAATTAAGTCAGTAATTCATGAATTAAGTCAGTAATTCATGAATTAAGTAAGTAATTCATGAATTAAGTCAGTAATTCATGAATTAAGTCAGTATTTCATGAATTAAGTCACTAATTCATGAATTAAGTTAGTAATTCATTAATTAAGTCAGCAATTCATGAATTAAGTCAGTAATTCATGAATTAAGTCAGTAATTCATAAATTAAGTCAGTAATTCATGATTTAAGTCAGTAATTCATGAATTAAGTCAGTAATACATGAA